>CAJNDT010003334.1:1053748-1105886 GCA_905221615.1 Symbiodinium sp. CCMP2592 | reverse complement strand
GTAAGCCACGAAGCAATGGAGCTTTGACCCTGGCACGGTTAGCGTTCGCGCGGGGTTCGGCAGGGTTTGTTACATGCTCTGTGCCTGTTGCTGCAAATGAATGACTCTGACAATGAATCACAGGTGCACTGTGTCATGAAGCAGCAGTTCAAACCAAGGACAAAACCCCAGGGATTCCTGCTGAATCTAACATGACACCTGTTGCCTGCCACATGGGGAAAGACAGAACAGGCCTCGCAACTTCCCCATCGTCTGACACTGACCTCACAGAGAAAGGAGATATAATTGGTGCTGCGTTTTGACACTTTCACCCTGAATCATGTCGTCGAAAAGTTAACACCTTCAGCATATTCAGGCTGTGTTCCCAAAGCCGTGCATCAGACACTGAATCTGCATCAGAATGCCGTCTCACAACATGACTGACTGAGAAAACTGTTAAACAGAGTGTGCCAGTAACACTGTACTCTTGCATTGGATGCTCCAAGCATACAGGCAATGTTGCTCGACCACGATGGACCCATCATGTGACATACCCACAAGAGCAAAGGAGCAACTGTTCGAACGTCTGAGGCTGACACATGCTATTGCTTGCCGGCTTGGGCTGCTTTGCAGCTTCATCGCCTGCAGTGACTGATGCTCTGAGATACCACTCCGAATGTCCCAGCACACAGGACTGACTCAGCGACAAAGTCAGTGTCATTGTTCGTTAAATACTGTTTAACTGTGACTAGTGAATTAAATATTCAGATCTCAGCTCCCTTCTGCAGTTGCGACATGACACTCAGCCCCAGGAAACATGGCAAGCACTTCCAAGCTGTTTGAGGTCACACTCACCCTCTGGAAGCTGAGCCTTCTGCAAGGCCGAGCAATTGGACCATGACACTGACCTGGATCGGACACAGTTGGTGTATGTGTGAGACAATGATTACGACCAACAGTGTCATAGCAATAAATTATACTATTATTGTCTGACACTTCACACGTGCCACAACCATTCAACCGGCATGGCCTCGCCCAAGGTAGGTCGGTGTTCCAGCTGCTCCTTGGTCTGACAGCTTAGAGGCTTAGAGAGACATGGAACGACTCCACATTGAGGAATCTTGGCTGAAACTATTAATAAGTGTCCATAACCCTCCCATGTGTCAAAGACCAGTCTCCTTTCACATAAGAGCCATCAACATATGCAGCAAAAGACAGTCAGTGCCTCAATGACACAGTGTGCAGCCTCAGAAAATAGTGGCATGCCAATACGAAGGCCCAGGACTCTGAGACTGCTGCTTTGCCCAGCAAAAGTAGCAGCACTTCGGAGCCGCAGTATGACACTGACACCTCGGAGATACATGGTCAGGAGGCAGTGCTGTGATCTGAGTGTGCAAGGTGACACTACTGGGCAAAATCTCTCCCGAAGCACGCACGACAACCACGGTTTAACAATGCCCCTGCACACTCAAAATAAGCAGGTGTCCTTTTTTCCACAATGACACCTGCCATCTCATGTGGGAAGACCACAACGTGACGTCTTCACGTGACACACCCACACTGGCAAAGTCGGCAATGACTCACTGCAGTCGAGCTGTGACACTAAGCCTTCAAGTCAGCAGTGTGACCACTGACCCTGACATCGCTAATCGACATCAAAAGCACGGTGCAGTGCATAACGCTTGCCCCAACCAGACGTTGATCGCCGAAGCTTCGTCCGAGACCGTGACGCTTCATGCCTAGCAGACTTTCTTGACTTCTTGCCGAGCTTCTTCTTGGTCTTCTTCGCAAGCACCCTCCTGACTCTCTTTCTTGAACCCTTCTGATTCGGTAGTGACTGTGACTCTGCAAAGAGTGGTAGAAGCAAAGCCTTGTCGAAGTTGTCTGGTAACACTGGCCGTCCATTGTTTCGCATGTCCTTGACTCTGAGAAGGCTCAGACCCACCAGTGTGACCGCTGCGACGACCTCGATGTGCCTGGGCTGTCGCTGTGTGAGGTGGGGTGGTTTTTATGGCACTACTGATATAGGTTTCGAAACGACATTTGCCGAGGCACATGGTGTTGCCTGCAAGGCTTGACAGCTGACTGCTTGTTATCGACACCGGTTCCAGCTGGTCCATTGGGAAACCATGTAGAATCATCTTCTCCATAGGGGTAATGACACTCTGGCTTTTGACACTGTACAGCACTGACCCTGGAGTGATGCAAGGGCAGTAGCCATCACAAGCCCAGGCACCGCGGCCAAGAGACTGTGACACATCCACAACCAAGTCATCCTTGCTGTGACACTGGTATGTCAGCTGCAGTGCGTCTTTCATCCGCGGTGTGAGTCCAGAGTCACCACCAGCTATGACTCTGCAAGTGTCCAGTCGGTGCGTTTTTCGAAACACAGCATGCTCACGCTCCCACTCTTGGACAGGTGGCCTTTTCCCTCTGACTCTAGTCTTGCATGTTGTGGGCTTGGGTTTTTGGAGTCTCTGACACTTCTCTTTCTCTGGATAAAGACTCTGTAGCTCATGATCCTTCCCCAAAAGACGATCATGTAGGCTGACACTCAAAGGGCGCTTCATAGAGTTGAAAACTTTGCAACCCAATGATTGAAGCGACTCTACATTGTCTGTGATCAAAAGGTCCTTCCTCAGTGCCAAAATATAAACTCTTGGACGCCTGACACTATGTCCCAGCATCGTCGGGCAAACGACAAAGTGGAACAGGCGATATGGCCTCAGGCACTGCATCCTTGACGCTATGTCGGAGATGAACCGCAGGATCCCGACAACGTTCTCGAAAATGGCTAACGCTGGTGTCAAGGCCAGAGTCACTTCCAGCATAGCCTGCATTGATGTATTGTAATTCATAAAATTATTATATATTATATCTGCTACTTATTTATAGGCAACAAAAACAATAATTCAATTTAAGCCAATTAAATATCTATAATATTGAAACCAAAATGAGATACTCTGCTAAGTAGTGACTATTAATGTGTCATATCAATGTGTCAGCCCATTGCAGGATGCTACACTACAGGGAACAGCTTACCGAATGACCCTGCCAATGGTGTTACATTACCCGCCCGGCCTTGAAGGGAGCAAAGTCCTGACTCTCGAAAAAGAGACTCCTGTTGTTGAGTCTTGACCACGGCTTGCAAGGGAAACCACAGTAATAGCTGTTGACACTGGGCAGTTCACTAGGGTGGCGACTGACCATGTCTTCGAAAACTTGTGGCTGACTCTGGCCCCGCTGCTTTGACGTCTGCACAATCCAGTCTCGACAATGTTTCATCTTGTCTGAAGCGAACTTGTGAGTGACACTGAGTCCGAGGGCGTGCAGTGCAAAGATCGGGGCATCAGCCCCACTGCAATCCGTGCCCACATCAAGATGGACGGAGCTGACACTCGCATCTCTCAGACCATGTTCCTGGAGCCAGGAAGTCCTCGAGGACTGACACTGGCAGAGCATTGGGCGAACCCAGCTGTTGAGACACTGCAATGGTTGCGACTGCGGCTTTCCATGGTCACGAAAGAAAACCATTCTGTCCGACTCTAATTTTCGCTGTCTGACACCGTTGCTAGTTTTGACACTCTGAATGCAATGAGCGGTTTCTCTAGCTGGCTTGCAGTCAACGATGAAGATTACATTAGATTATTTAATATGTCTTAAATTTCAATATTAACTAAATTCTTATTAAATTATTATTCTTTAAGTCACCCAAAACAACTAGTTCAGGATTAAGTGTTCATGATGCAACTGGCATTAATGAATCTGAAATCAATATCCATTTAATTTGTGCTACTTCAGAATACCAACTGCAGCTTCTCAACACAATTAATATAATCTGTTCATATAGTACTGACTGACCATTAAATCCAACTTGACTCTGCTCTTCGGACGAGCAGCAGAAGCTCACAGGCTGCATGCATGTGGAAAAAAGTCTGCGTCAGCTGACATGATTCAATCAATCACTGGCCTGATCTTGCATACACATTGAGTCCCCGGCAAAACACCGTGCACACGGATCTGCAAAGACACCTGGCCGGCCGAAGGCTGATATTGACAGCTGACAAACAGAGTTGAACAAACTGCCAAGTGCGAACCTAAAGAGGGAATTCAGCATGACAACCTGGCACTGGCTGCTGGCACTTGACACTCAGCAATGATTCGTCTTTTTCGCGCAAGCAAGCATCAAAACTGTGTCATTATGATGCACCACAAATTTGCGTGACGGTGCATCGTGACTTGACAATGTAGTCAACTGCAGCGATGACTCTGACTCTGAAACTGACCACCGGCTGCTTTTGCTTCCAAAACTCAGCAGGAATGACACTGCGACTCTGCAGTGAAAGCCAAACCCTCTTTCTTAGTGACCCAATGATGAATGACAGTCGTAATATAATACGACGACTATTATTTTCGACATATGTTCCATGTGATGGTCTGAAAAGGAGGGACATTGCTGACACTGCTTGAAACACAAAATTGCTCGTCACCTGTCATCACCATCTTCGGCCGCACTTGATTCTGACTCTGAGTCAGCATCACCCTCGTTCAGCTGCTCGAGGATGACATCTGCGAAGTGATTTTCGACCAGTGGGCCCAAGTCTTGGTCGAAGTAGTCGCTGTCCTTTGACGCTATGAGCTGGAGAGCCTTCAGGTCGAGAACATTTGACAACCATGAGTTGTGAACTTCATGTCGAGTGACGCTCACGTAACTGAGCCCGTCTTCCAGACAAACACAACCCAGGCAGCCTGACCCTGGTGTGAGGTCCACAACACATGACACGTCCAGGGCCCCAAGGAGGGCTCTCCACAACTCCTGACTCTTGGTCTCTTGGTAGAAGAGAGGGCAGCTGGCACTCGCATGCTTGGGAGGGCAGTCTGACCCTGCGAAGATCTGCTGCTTCTTCTCGAGACTGATCTTGGGCCGGCATGACACTTGGGGGACACCGAAGAAATTGAGGTCGTGGGTGGTAGTCTTCTGACGCTTGCCTGACTTCTTGTCGGTGGTTTTCCAGGGTGCTTGGAACTCGTCTGTCCGGTCCTTGACACTGATCTTGACACGGGTGACAGGAGGGATCAAATAGCCTCGCTCAAATGACTCTGACCCAGCAAAGATTTTCCTTGCCCGGGTGCTGACCCTCTTGCGGTTTGAGTAGAAGATGCCAACCTCGTGACTCTTGGGGAAGTGAGCCTCGATGAGCTTTCGTGACTCTCGAGAGCATCCATCCAGCAGCAGAATAAAGTCTGACTCTTTCTGGACGTGGCACTTGTTGAGGTAGTCGAAAAAAGGGGTGACGTCGTCACTGTTGACACTCGGGAGGCGGTTCCAGGCATTCTTGCCATCGACAAAGAGGTCCATCGAGAAGACCAAAAGCCGGTGACTCTCGTTGAGCTTACCGCTCCACGACTTGACACTTGTTTTGTCGAACAGTGTCTTCAGTGACTCTTTCGACTTGCCTGCACAAATCCCAAGTTGACAATGCTCTCTTCGGAGCTTCTGACCCTGTGACCAGACATGTTGGCGTTCCTTCTGACGATCTGACTCTTCAACTTCATCGTCATTTGGGTTCGAAGTTCGCCGAACAAGTTCACGGAATGACACTGGAGGTGAAGTGGAGGCAGTGACACTCGAAGAGGTGAGGTTCGTCAGAGCTGTCACTGTGGCTGACACTGACGCTGCGAGCTCGGTGCAGCTTTTCTTGGACTTGGAGTCCTCCAGCAGACACTCCAGCGGATCTTTGAAGTTGACAGCTGCCTGAATCAGCGGATGCAGGCATGCTTTCACAAAGGAACCACATGTGTGTGACACTACTACATGTCTCTCATGCACAAAAAGTGACACTGACACTGAGGACGTGCCTTGAGGTCATTCTCGAAATCACACTCCAGGAGGGCACGGAAGAGCTCGCATGACAACTTGCCGGCTTTGCAAAGATCGCCACTGACTCTCTCCATGGCAGGAATGTCGGCCTTGTTCTCGTTCTTCTCTGACACTTCACCGAGAGTCAGAGTTTCATCTGACATGGAGGCATCGACCATTGACCCTGTTTCCAAGGGTAGTGACTCATGAAACCGCAAAGGACTGCTGATCTTCTGCAAGGCCTTCATGATCTTGACACTCTCAGGATTGGGTGCGCTGCTGTGACCCTGGGACGAAGCAACCTTCACCATGTCCATGACAACTTTGAGAAGGAAGGCCTTGACACATGTGGTCTGTGCCCAGCCACCACCACCAGCCTTGTCGATGACTCCTAGGGTGTAGAAGCTGGTGTCGCAGTGCTCCCTCAGGAGTGACACTAAGCAGCTATCCAGACAGAACTGCACCAGTGACCCTAACTCTTGTGGTTGCCAACCAAACAATGACAACTGCTTCGAGCATAGCTGTACAAGTCGTGACAACTTGGTGTAGGAGCTGCTCCAAACATCACGGCCGAATTGACGCTGAATCTGGATCAGGGTCTGCTCTATGCCAGGTGACTCTGTCATTAGGGAGGCCACTTTGATCGCACCCTGCAACATGGTCGTGTTGACTCTCTGACCATTGAACTTCACACCTGACTCTTCAAAGCGCTTCAACACAGATGCTTGGCTGCCCTCAGAAGCGATCGCATTGACCCTCTTTGCGAAGGTGTGGAAGCTATCCGCCAAAGCACCGACCCTGACTCTCTCTGAGTGCTTCAAGGCCTCTATGATTAACTCTTTCTCATCAAGATTGAATGCCCGAATCGTGACACTCAAGGCCATTGTGTGGAGCTCCCAGACTCTTGACTCTTCCAGGGGCGGTAGCACAGTGGCCTTTGACTCTTCATCCAAAGCCTGGCCCATGCTCAAGTACCAAGCGAAAAGCCTGGCTGACCCTGCAATGAGCTGCAACCCTTTAGGCCACACAGGAAGTCGACCGAGATCTTTTGACTCTGCCAGGAACGGGTCTGAGAAATGCAGCCTGACTCCTGACACTTTCTTGGAGTTGTTGCTGACACTGTGCATCAAGGCAGTCTGAACCTCAATGACCTCTGACACCGAAGGTTCTTCAAGAAGAAGACGGTTGTGGCCCGGATGACCCTGACCCTGGAGAAACAAGGGAAACGGGTCCAGCCAGTAGATGGATCCACCAGCTTCATACATCGAGGTTCTTGTGACACTGACACTGCAATTGTCAGGGTTCCACACCTCCTTGTAGTTCGTGACTCTGGCCTTGTCACATGTGATCTCCAAGGGCGGGATGTCATGCAGCTTCTGGCCATGACTCTGGAGTCGCTCTGGAAGTTGTTGGTGCACCTGACACTGACACTGACATCAATTGTCAAATCAAACTACAACATAAAACTGACACTGTCTAGATTTGTCAGACGTCTGCGTATAAAATCCCCTAAGAAACACTGGCAAACTAAATCTGTTGCTAATTTCAGAGCCAAGCACAAAGCGAATGACACTCTTCATGAAAATGTACGCTCCAGTCGTCTTTGACTCTTCCTCGTCCGGAAGTGCAGGCATGGGCATGCGAGTTGACACTGGTGTGCTCTCCTTTGCCTTCAACTTTTCCACAGGAATAACCAAATCGTCAGCTGGAGGTGACACTTCTGGCTCTTGCTCAGCCATTTTCACTGTCGGTGACGCTGGAGGTGAAGCTGGCTTCTGTGACCCCTGCTGGGGAGTCGCCTGAGGCCTTGGAGGCAGCTGACTCTTGGGCGATTCGGAAGGCTGCACCAAAGGCTCTTTCTGTTGTGGCACTGACCCTGAAGGCTCTTTCAGTTGCAGCACTGACCCTGAAGGCTCTTTCTGCTCTGGCACTGACCCTGTGTCAGGCTTTTTCGGGGCCCGTCTTGGCTGCACCACTTTCGGGGCAGGGTTGACCATGGCGGATGACACTGACTCTGTGCTAGTGGCTCGAATGATCCTAGATGGCAAGATCTGCGACTCTTTACGTTCGATTCTGGGGTATGCCAATACCTCGATCGTTGGCGCCAACGGCCGACCTATTGACATGTGCAGAACGCATGAGCCAATACCTCAAAGAGCTCAGACAAGTGTTGACGCTATTGGCATATGCATACTGGGTATGCCAATACCTCGGCCGTTGGCGCCAACGATCGAGGTATTGGCATACCCAGTATGCATATGCCAATACCTTTTACAGCGAAGTCTGACCTCTGATGTGCAGCGGGCCTTGGTTCTCTCGACGATGTGACTCTGGATGGGCGTTACCTGAAGCGGGCACAACTGTGCAAACCCGGCATGCACAAGCTGCTGGGGCCTGACACTCCATTTTCCCCCAAGGTCCCCATTGCTCTCGAAACGACCACAGCTGTGGGTCTGACAACTCAATGAAACTCAGAAAGATATTAGTGTATAACAAACCCTATTAGTCTTCATGTGATGGATGCTTGGCCCCTGGGAAGGCTTTCCTGACTGCGAAGTCACAAGATTGACGACTTATTAGTATAGAATAATACAGAAATGTTGAGTTGCTTTTTATACAATTCCAATCTAACTAATTAAAATGAGGTGACGAAGCAATTTGAAGAGGCATCTCTGCAACAAAATTTCACTGGACTAATGACACTGCTGCACAACACCCTGCCTGCACAAGCTGCTGGGGCCCGACCTGGCAAGACATCTGCATCTTTGAACTGTGCTGACTCTCCGGAAGGACATGCAATCTGAACTCTCCAGACAGCAAACGCCAATAATGACTGTTGACACTCCATTTTCCCCCATGCTCCCCATTGCTCTCGATACGACCACAGCTGTGGGTCTGACAACTGAGTGAAGGAAACTCAGAAAGGTTAGTGTCTAACAAACCCTAGTAGAGAAGGCTCGTACTATTCGTCTCTTCTAGGTAGGATTGACACTGACACTAACCCTTCTTGACCCTTGTTTTTGGCTTCTTGGCTACTGGAGCTGACACTCCAAAGTGCCAAGCATTGCCTTTCTTTCCAGGCACCTGTCGCCTTGGGCACAAACGCCTGACTGCTGCCATTGCAGTGTGTAGTGACTCTAAGTCACTTATCTCAAAGCGGGCTTCTGAAGCCTGACAACTGAGTGTCCAAACAGATTCACGATTTTGGCAAATGTGTTTCATGACTCTGCTGACACTCGGGTAGTTGTGCTGAAACACTGGGGTTAGACAAAATATTATTGACTCTCCAGTGAATGCTGCGGGCTTGTAGTGTCTGATACTTTCCATCCTGGACTGACTCTGCCAGTCTTTCTTCCCGATCAAGCCACCACCATATGCCACCAGAGTCAGATAGGCCATGACACTGCCAAGCCTTGAGGTATTTTGGAAGGTTGTTGCACTTATCAAGTGTTGGTCTTAGTCTCAGACCTGACTACATGAATCAATCGTTTTGGGAAAATGATCAAGCCCGGGCCAACACACTTAAATATTGACTGTGTATTGAATAATATTAAAGTGACACACATTAAATTAAACTTAGTATTCTCTGACACTCTGTAAACTGTAGCAATTATTATTAATTAAATAACCCATCTCAACAAACAAATCCGATACTGGTCATTAAGCCTCACAATCGAGATTCGATGAACGGAGCTGTTCCATTTTGACACTGTCATCGACCACAAGAAGATTTGCCTTCCTGACCTCTGCAAAGTCGACCTTGGCCAATTCTCGAGGACGCTTGTATGTGACGATGGAGGGAATGTCACTGACACCGTCTTTGGTCAAGTCCAGAACCAAATCGTTGTCTCCAAACTGTGGCACTGTAACATGACACTGTCCAGAATATTGCTTCATGACACTGCCTCTCCGTAGCGGTGGAAGACTTGGCTTGATTCTGAGCATATTTCTCTGACGCTCCACCTGGCTGTTCTGCTCTCGGAGGACAGTGACTCTGTGGAAGTCCTGCAATGCCTTGTTCCACTTGGGGTTTTTTTCCATCTTGTGACACTCCTTCCGGTGCACTTCCTTGACACTGAACCCGAAAAATGTTTGTTCAGGGGCCTTGCCCGACACTAAAGTTCGGATTCCTGCTCTCTGACTCTGCTGCAGTGCAGCGAAGGTCCCTTTCTTCTTGACTCTGACAGTGCCCTTGTCAGCTCTCTGCTTGTAGCTTCGAAAGCGCCTGCCATGACGCTGAAGCCACAGGTCAGCACAATCGCGTGTAAACTGTGTGAACGACAAGGTCTTTGACTCTGACACATCGGCTTCGTTCACACTGTACCCAGGGACATGAATGGGGGTGGCCACCTCTGACTCTTCCTTGGGCCCATCCAATCGAAGTTCAAGCAGGTCTGACACAGTAATGCCATCCAAGTCAAGTGGACCCTTTGACACTTGCAGGAAATTGCGCAGCAGACTCAAATCTCTCTCCACACAACATTCCCCGTCCAAGATGGACAGGTAAAATGACACTATCTGAGGGAGTGCATCTGACAATGTCAAATGACGACTGCCTTGCAGTGCAGTGCCAATCCCAAGGACCCTGGCCCAGGCAGGTCTGTTGTCGTGCTGTTTCGCTGCTTTTGACACTGTGCTAGGATCTGACACCAACTCTGACATGACTCCTTCGAACTGCTGAAAAGCATCTGAACTGCTGACATTGACAGCTCTTGACCTGAATCTGGAATCCAGCGCATCAAGAATAACTCATGACTGTAAGCTTTAATAATCAAAGTTTTGGATGACACAAAAAACGGACTAAGCCGATCCAAGGTACAGCTTTTTCAAGCGAATGCGAGCCATCTGCAGAAGTTGCTGCCACGTATCTGACTCTCCACGATCCAAAGCTCGCTTGGCTTTGTCCCATGACACTAAGTCGAAGACTGTAAACACCATGTGCAGGTCACCAGTGTGGTGGTCGGCATTGACTCTGGCAATGCAGGCATCAGCAGCAGCGGAAACCGACTGCATGACATCTTGACACTGTTTCTTGGACAAAGGTCCCCACAAATGGTGCAGCTTTCCAGAATAGCTTACAGCTGACGCTTTCATGGCATTCTGCACAGCCAACAAAGACCATGTGGTTTCATCTGACCCTGTTGCTGAAGCTGGAAGATCTGCGAGCACGTGGCCTTCTATGAAAAGCTTTGTGACCCTGTGGACAAAGTCGTCTTTCTCCGCTTGACACTTGCTGATGTCGTGGTCGGCAACGTCACAGAAACGAATGACCCTGAGGAGTTCACAGTGGAAGTCGGCAGACACTCCTGCTGTCAAGACGTGCTTCGCTGTCATTTGCTCAAGGAGTTGCTGACAACTCCATCGCATATTTGGTGTAAGCCTGACATCTGACGCTTGGTAGGCGAGAAGCAGAGCAATCGGCTCCAGGAGCCGAACATATTGACTCTGTGGCTTAGCACAGCTGTCGAAACGCTGTTTGGCAAAGCTCAGGGTGCTGATTGCACGCTTGACACTCTCACTGTGCGAAGAGTTAGGCTGACACTCAGCCTGGATCGCTCGGAACTTGAGCTTCCACTGTTCCGAGTTTTGCAAACTCGGAATGACTCTGCAGAAGTGCTGCCAAAACTCTGCAAACTGACTCTCCATTGTCAGTGGCAAGCCAGCACGTCTGAACTGATGTGCCCGGTCTATGACGCTGATCTGGAGGTTCGGCAGGCAAGTTGCTCGCATGACACTCATGCTTTTCTTCATACATTTCGCTCCGTCTGTCGAGCAGGATCTGACACTCGAGAGGAAGTGTGTCACCAAGTCAAGGTCGACTGACTCTTCATCAAGCACCACGGAAAGCTTCTCAATGCCAACCTTGACACTGTCAGAAACCTTCACACTGTAGTCTTCTTCCAGATCTTGCAAATCCGTCTCTGACGCTTTTCCATGGTGTGTGAGAACTGCAAGGACGCCGGTGAAGACAGGGCAGTGTGACTCTTCGGATTCGTCTTCAGAGGACTTCCTCTCGCCAGCAACTGCTCTGAAGCGAATGACCCTGAAGGGGGCCTTGTCATCCAACGACACTGAAATAAACTTTGCTGACCGAATGACACTTCGCTTTCGCCTGCGAGTGACTTCTGTCATGATCTGAACCATCTGCTTGTACATTTTTCGCGAGCACTGACCCTGGCGAAGTCCGATGAACGACTCGGTCCGGGACTGACACTCTGCTTTCAAGAATGACACTGGGCTCTGCACCATCCTCCACGCACGAAGCCAGTCTGCCAACTCAGGAACATGACCCTTCAGTCGATCCTCGTCCTCTCGAGGCATCATGACGCTGCAACTGAGAGGCTCATCCGGACACTGCATCATATGCACTGCTCGTCGGTGCATCTGACACTGCGAGTGCTGGTACAACGCTGACGCTTGCATCTGACTCAGTGCTCGGATCTCATATCTGGCCCATTTGGAATCCCAGCGATGACTCTTCCTGCTGCCTGTGACCTTGACACTGAGAGAGCGGGCTCGAAGGGCTGCGCAGGCAGCACATCCGAGACCCCATGGCCCTCCCATTTTCTTGGGTCTTTCTTGGAGCCATGTGACTCTGACCCTCTTGCCAGCACGTGTCTGCAGAAAAGAGCCGTGACTCTGACACCATTTGACTCTGAATCTCTGGAACCAACATCTTGGACAGGACTGATCGAACTCGTCATGACACTTGCCATTGCTTTCTGTCTGGACGCTGACACTGGTGTTGTTGAAAGCTGTCATCTTTCTCTTGGTGCCATGTGCAGATGCCAGCTTCTGACTCTTGGGTCTGTCCGAGCAGGAAACTTGAAGTGCTGACTCTGCAGCTGCAGCAGAACGAGTTCTGACCATGGAAGTTGACACTTTGCCAGACGAAGGGAACACCTTGTTGTCGTAACACTTCTGCAGTTTGGAGGGTGCACAATGCGCACGTCTCAGCATGGCAGCGATGACTCTGACTCTGCTGTTTGTTCTGAAATGCTCAGTTGCTGACACTTCTTGGAGACACACTGTTTCCAACCCACACCGTGTGCTATCTGAAGAATCCTTTGAATGTTGACTTTGACTGACCTGAAGCACTGAGAATCCAAATAACTTCAACGGATCCAAAATTACCTACTGTTGCGGACGGCTCATTGTCGTATTTTGGCCAAGTGCCTCCCATTAATGTGTTCAAGGCAGAATTTTGGATCGCGAGACAGGACTTACTCATTATGACATCTCCGCAGCAGCAAATTGCTAAGGCGTCTCTGCTTCCCCGCTTGTATTCAATTGGAGCAAACCTGGCAGAGGACTATAAATCACAACAGTGCAACCGTGCCAAGAAGGCCTGCTGACCCGCTGGGCATCCGCCGGCGAAAGGGCTTCAACACCTGAGGCAGTTGGCTGCTCCATGCTATTATTATTAAGGGACTCAAGAATGACAATTTGAATCAGAATTGCTTGACACTGAAATCCTACTTGTCAAGTCTCAAAGACCCGAAACCCCTCAGCTGTCGAAAATCTCCTGGCCCAATGACACTGGGTGTAGATAGAAACAAGCGGCAGCACACCAACGCTCGCAGTGCACACCCACACACAGACTGAGCAAGTGGCACTGTGCGGTCAGGCTGACCACCTGTGACTAAAATATTAGTGTGCGACTTGGGTGCGAGTTGGGTTTTTGCAAAAAACAACACAGTGATCTGACACTTGACCATGGGTAATACTTATACTGACTGTTTCGAAGATCTGAGGAACCGAGGGGATGGGACATGAACATGACCTGCCACTTGCCTGCGATAGATGCCCTGCTAGGCTTCGATTGGTACATGCATGCTGCCATGGGGCTCAAGTAAGCCAACATATGCCACTGAGTTTGACTCTATTTGTTATTGCTGCTGGAATCTAAGGCTTGAGGCTGAAGACAACAAAGACAACTAGTAGTTGTGAGCTCTGGCAGCGAATGGGACTTGCCGCACAAAGTGCTACTTAGTGGAATTATTGGAAGATTAACTACTAGCGGCGAATGGGACATGCCGCGAACAGGAAAGGACTGTGGCTCTCAATTCGGTTTTACACAGGGAAAACTCAGCACAGGGCTATCCACACCAGGTGCTCCAGCTCGCTACCTGGCAAAAGCTTGCAGGCACCCAGCCAAATGGGGCAAGATAAGACTCTGAATTTCCTGAAACCAGCAACGGCTCCTGAATTATTATATATCTTATTTAATTTAGTGCAGTCAGACGGGGCTCTGGCTGACTCATCACTCATCCACAGGCAGATCACCACAGGCCTGTCACAGCAGTGGGTCATGTTTGGCAATGAAATGCTGGCTGATCTTAAATTGATATGACTGTCGTGACGATGGCAGCATTCAGAGCACTGACTGTTTTGACGCTTACTCTGGCAGTCCATCTTGTCTACTAAAAGGGCACCCCATAGCCCAGTGACACTCACCTGCTCTCATGTTCTTCACGGTCGTGAGCTTTTTTTCGACTGACACTGCCAAATATTTCTTGCGGCACTCGTCTTCGTCTTTGACACTGGAACAGGCAAACGAGAATGAGACGAGGCTTCTGACACATCCTGGCAGCTGCTGTCCATGACGCTCAAATCGTTCCACGATTGACATTGCTGAAGCGATGACACTATAGGCAACAGCATCACCGAATAAGCTTTTCAGCTCAGCAATCTGACTCTCGAGCCTCAACCGCATTGTCTGGTAAATCCCAGTCGTCGCTACTGGGTGTTCTGACACTGCAGAGGAGGCGCCATCATGACACTGACTTTCAGAAGAGTGTGCTGGCAAAGGCTCTGACGCTGTCCCACATCGAGGTTCACTCTGCATCCGGGATGTGGTTCTCCCACAAGGTGTCTTTGCTGACTCTGTCATTGCTGTAGCAGACGGACCAGACCATTGATATTTGACACTGCCCTCAGGCTTGGCATGACCCTCCTGGTCAACTGACACTTTGCGACGCAGTCTACGGCATGGCTTCTTCTTGTGTCGCCCGCGATGACTACTGCGGCAGCCTTCACAGTAGTTATTCGGCTTGCGCCGAAACGTTCTGGCACCGCACAAACGGCAGGCAAACCCAGCCATGACTCTGGCTCTGTAAAGCAATGATTTCTTATTATCTGAACTTCTCGAAACTGACACTACTGTAATACGACGACTAAGGTACTGACTGGTGACTAGTCATTGAACTTAACTTTGATTGTCTGGCTGTCATTGCACTATGAACACAGTAGCAATACAATGAGATTTAACAGTTGACCCGATGTGGTTGTTCTGAGCAACTTCCTGTGTTGTCGTCGTTCTGCGAGCAGGTTTTGCTGACTCTGCTAACGGCCTTCATTGATTGACTGAGCAAAATGACACTGAAAGTGCTGAATGACATGACCACTGGCACAGGACAACACTCGCAGGCCCCGCCTCAGGTCTTGCTCCACATCTTCTCGAACAAAGGCAAGGCTTATGAGTCCCATAAGCTTTGCCTTTGTTGGAGAAGTTGTGGCAGGATGATGTTGACACTGTCAGCCTCGGCCATGCATGGAGTGGTGACTACACCCTCACGTCTCTCTGACTCTCTTATACAGGCCAAGTATACCTCTAATTCACTCTAGCAGCTGCAAGGCAACACTCCATTCCCTCAGCTGTTCCTGGGCTTCCAACGGACGTCTGCCAAATGGCTCGGACGAGTGGGTGTCTGGCACATTCGGCCAAGAGATCCTCATAGCCGAATGTGCCAGACACCTACCTAGGGGCCAAACTGCACACACACACACACACACACTCTCTCTCTCTCTCTCTCTCTCTCTCTCTCTCTCTCTCTCTCTCTCTCTCTCTCTCTCTCTCTCTCTCTCTCTCTCTGTGCTCAAGCACTTGCAAGGTGACCCTGCTGCAGACGTTCCTGCCTCTGCCGTTGGCCGGGCCAAGCACCTGCGCAAAGACACACATCGAATCTGAATCCATGTTGTAAATCTTGACTCTGAGAAGTCCGACAGCACACGCACTCGATTTTCATGACTCTCGGCTCTGGTCACGAGACTCCGACACACTGTGGCACATGCCAAAAAAGTGTAAAAGTGTCCAATGTACAATGGTTGACACTAGGAGTGCTCGCTTGTCACCAGAGGATTCCGTGTGCCAGTGTCAGCCAGGTGACTCTGCAACTCACCAAGTTCAAGAAGTATGACTCTGACACTGATTAAGCATCAGTAGAATCAGAATAGGAATTTTATTATTTATGGCTGGCTGGCTGACACTACTGCGTTGACGCTGCGTCTTCCTGCAGCATTTCTAGGTCTTGTATGGCTCTGAACCTTGCCCAGCTGTCGTACCGGCCATATGGCTTTTGCCATTTGGCCTGTAACGCTTGTGTCCTTGGCTGCAAGCCGGTGCAAATGACACTCTCACTGGATCTGCCACTGTATGTAAGCATGACACTGACTAACACTCGAGATTGGCATGATGTTTTTGCAAACCAAGCAGCATAATCAGACCTGCACGTACATGACCCTTGCGGCCAAACGCCAGAAGATCCCTGACGCTGTTTTTGGTCTCCTCGGAGAAGGCGATGTCATCCATCATCTCGTCCCTGAGCCAAGAATCAGACAGAAAGGCAATGACTCTGGAATCCACATGACAGGAAAATATGCAGCTAGGCCACATGACACTGCGGAAGTCGGTTTCAGTGCGTCTTGACACTGGGTTCGGCCGTGGGAGACGTGGGTAGTCCACGTTATTTGGGCCCAGACCACGGCCAGCCCCTTTTGGTCGCTGACCCTTTCTGGCTTGGTTCGGATCGGCCTGGGTCGATGACGCTGCTGCAGCGGCCTGGGACGGGGTAGCTGGCTGACGCTGACGGCTGGGGTAGTTGAAGTCAGAATTATTGACACTGTCTTCCCACTCGTGTCCGAGGTGTTGCGAGTCGTTCCTGGGAAAGGATGACGCTTCCCAGCAGCGGTTCCATTGCTGGTTCCTCGGGGAGCGCCTGCTCCAGTCGTCCTGACCCTGCTGCGTCTGCTGCTGTGAGTTGTCCTGACTCTGCTGCTGCTGCGGCCAGCCCCAACCATTGCCTTGACCCTGACCCCAATTCCGCCTGTTGGAGCCTGATCGGTTGCGACGACCCTGTTGGCCGTGATTCCAAATCTGGTCTTGCTGACCCTGACCCTGGTTCCAGTAGTAGTTGTTCGCGTTGGGGTCATAGTAGTTGCTATTGGCACCAGCTTGGCCCTGGGGCTGCTGCGGCTGCTGCGGCTGTGGCTGGTCTTGCCGCTGTTGACCCTGTGCCTGCTGCGGCTGTGGCTGTTGCTGGTCTTGCTGCTGTGGCAGGCTGCTCTGATCCTGACGCTGCGGCTGGCTTGGCGGCCATCGGTCCGCACCCCAGTCGCCCTGCGGTACCTGACTCTCAGACGGCTCGTCCTGTGCTGGATCGGTGGGGGCTTGACTCTGGTCGGCAGGCGCTTCAGTCTCCCGACTCTGCTCCTCGGAGGGTTGGTCACTGGTGGCAGCTTGACCGTGACCCTGGTCCTCATGGGTCGCGTCAACGGTCTCAGCCTGCTGTTGACCCTCGGGTGGACTCTCGGGCTGCTGTGGACTCTGGGGTTCAGTCTGACTCTGCTGCGGTGCTTCCCACAAACCCGGGGGTGCTTCAGTCTGACTCTGCGGCGGTGCATCCCACAAACCCGGTGCAGACTCCGGCTCCTCAGTGACGCTGATCCACTGGCCACTGTTGGCCATGGAATCGGGAACCGGAACCTCCCTTTGGCTGACATATCCCCATTGACTCTGAGTCATGTCTTGGATCGTCTCATGATGACTCTGGGGCGGGTAGTGCTGCTGGGTCGCTGACGCATGACTCTGGGTCTGGGAGGCCTGGTAGGTCCGGTGCTGGGTCCCTGACGCTGCGTCTGGAGGTCTCACCGAGCTGACACTGTCCCCCTGGATCTCCAAGGAGCTGACCGTCTGCCCCATTGACCACTGGCAGGGGGCTGCAAATGCAAGACACTGTGCAAATGCATGACACTGTGTATTAATTCAAACACTATAATGTGAGTGACCCTCGTGCCTGGGAAGCCATGTCGTCCTCGTAACCTTCCTGACCCTGAGATGTCCGGGAATCCATATTGGCCTGACCCTGACTCTTAGATGTCGGGGAAGCCATATTGGCGGTTTAACCTTAGTTGCGATCTGACACTGGCAAACCGTGGCAGTTGACTCTGAGCGGCACACATTAAAACCAACTGCAAACAAGTGACTCTCGCAAGTTCTGTTGAACTGTCTTGATACACCACCCGGACTTGTTTGACTTCTCCTGCTCGCACAAATGGCGAGCCACGTCTGCCCCTGACTCTGGGGAAATGAAGTGCAGGAGGAAGAAGACCTGACAAGCAGTGTCAGTTGACAAAACTAACAGCACAAGTGACACTCAAACTGTGCATTGCCATGTCTCAAACACACCTGCACCGCACCACGGTCACAACCCTCAGCTGACACTTGGTGGTTCGGAGGCAGCAGGGTGAAGGCGCGAGACTGACCCTGAGGTCGCCAGTCGGCCATGAACCAAAAAAGGCGTTAGCTTGCTCTGTGCCAACAATCTCCTGACACTAAATGACTGAGACAGAGTAGTCGAAAATCACTTAACTCTAACTGCAATGCTGCAAAATATCTGTTTCTGATGTTCTGGTCGCTGACAACTTCACATGCTCATGTTGACACAGCGAGCCCACGATCTTGCAGAGGATAGCAATTCAATGCAACACATGGCATGACTCCGCAAGTCTGACAGTCTGACACTGAGCAAAGCAGAAAGGGGCTGGCACCTGCTGCATCTGGCAGGATGACACTGGAATGTGGAAGCCTGGCACACGTTGGGGCGATAAGATGACAATGAATCACACTACTCTGCAAGCAGCTTCACTGCACTGACCCCTGCTGCAACATGACTCTCATGACCTCCTGGCCTCTCCGCTGCGGCCATTGTCGATGTGCCTCAGTGCAAAGGCAATCAATGACACTAATAGAAGCAAACATGCACTCGCAGGGACTCACCGAAACACTTTTTTTGACAGTGCCCACAGTCGGCTCGAAAGGCACTAGAGCTGCGATTCGTCAAAAAGTCTACACTGACACTCCGGCTTCTATAGCTAACGGAGTGCGATGGCATGACCCTGAGTCATCCGACCATGTGGTGCCTAGATAAAATTGCTAAGCTCAATAAATTAATTAGTTATTAAAAATTAATGACACTGAAGCAAGGACTGGCAGCTACTTCTTGGCTGACTCTGGGTTTGCCGTTTGCACAGGAGGTTTTGGGTCGCCTGACACTGTCTTTGCGACAGAAGGTGTCTGGGCTTTGGTGGGCACAACGTTCGCTTTGCCCGCTGACCCTTTGAGCTTGTCACGCTCTGCTTTGTAGCGGTTGCATTGCTTCTGACTCTCCTCCAACTGCTCTCGCAATTTTATGCGCTGACCCTGCTCAAAGTCGCGATCTTCCTTCTGCTTTTTCAGTGCGCCTTGACACTCCTTCGGGGCGAGCAGTTTCAGAATCCATGTTATTTTCAGCGTAGTAATTAATATATTTGAATTCATTATTATAATAATTAACAATTGCTCATGACACACCGGTCCTCCAGAAAGAGCTTGCACTTCTTATGCTCTGACTGCTCCGCCTCGAGGCTGTCCTCCAAGCGCTTGACCCTCTTTGTGTGGACTTCCTCCCTCTTGTCCTGTTGTGCCAATGACTCTACCTCCTGCAGGGCGAATTTCTTTGCGTGGTCATTCTTGAGATCCTTCGGGCAAGCAAAGAACACATGGAGAAGGTTTAACAATATTAAATCTGTATTTGATCAATGGTCAGTTATAAGATAGTAAAGTAAGTTAGTAGTCTAATTTCTAAAACCCTGAGTCTTATGCAGTTGAAACAAGTTGTCCTGAATGACTCTGCTGTGGTGTTCTTCCATCTCAGATTTTTCCTGACGCCATCGACGTTCTCGTGACTCTAGCTCCGCTTGGGCTCGGGCCAGCTGTTCCTGTTCAGGAATGAGAAACAAATAATTAAATATTATAATAAAACTTGACGACATAATATTGTATCATGGCACTGATATAGTCTCATTCTTAGTATTAATGAATTAGAATTTACAATTCTTATTTCAGATGTCCTGCTGACGCTCGTTCTCCAATTCCAGTCGGCCCAGCATATTTTGTGCACATCGGTGCATTGACCCTCGCAGTTGGGAGGATGTGCTCTCAGTCCTGCGGGGAATGCAACTTGTGACTGCTGCATTCCGAGCACTGACACTAAAAACTAAATTTCCATGATCCCTCAATCACAACAGTCCTTTCCCCCTTCTCACCCTTGCTGCCACGTCCACGGAGGCGATTCACCATGGCTGTGACACTGGTGAGGCTACGATGATCAAGGAGGTCAGGGATAAAGATGACACTGCTGTAGCTTTGGTATATAACGAGTGTGTACGTGTTCAATGGCAATGTCAAATGACTCTGCCCTGGGCCCAAAGCCAATCTGTCCATGCCAACCAATGACACTCAAGCCATGTGCAATCATCGGCCATCTTAACTTGCAGTGACTCTGGTGGGAAGCACTCAGCGCCCTGCCATCAAGAAGATTGGAGGGCAAGCCGCTGACTCTCAGCGGCTTGCTCTCCAGTCTGCCTGTGACTCTGGCTGTGGAGGGGTCTGGCCTCAGACGTCATGCATCTGACACTCAGCAGCCATGACACTCCACAGTCACTTGCGCAAGCATGCTGGCTGTGACACTGCTGCACTCCACTGTTACCGCTGACTGTCCCTGGGCAATGGATGACAATGACCACTGCCCCTCCTGACTCTGCTACTTAGGCAGCGTATGGTTCTTGCCGCATGACTCTCAAATACCACTCTCAAGCCATTGGCCATGACACTGCCACGGCGAATTTGTCATGCCGCAACACCGTAACACTGCACCCTCAGGCGACAACCTTGACTCTGCAATCGCTCAGCGTCCTGCCATCGCCTGACACTGGAAGGTCTGGCCTCAGTGATGCAATCTGACACATGACACTGGCAAAAAACTGCTCTTGCAAGTCACTGCTATGACACCCTGCCGACATACCTATGGCATGTGACTCTAGCAGATTTTTAAAGTCAGCACCTTGAATCAGAACATGACTCTCTTCCTAGCTCTGGTTCATGCCGCATGACTCTCAGATGCTACCCTCAGACCCTGACACTGCTAGCGGCGAATGGGTCATGCCGCAACCAAATGACACTACACTCTGAAGCGATGACCCTGACTGCAATCGCCCAATGTCCTGCCATCGCTTGACACTGGAAGGTCGGGCCTCGGTGATGCAATGTGATATATTATGTGACACTGACAAAAACTGCTCTTGCAAGTCACTGCCATGACACTCTGCCGACCTACCTATGGCATCTGACTCTAGCAGATAGATGATAAGAACATGACTCTCATCCTAGCTCTCGGCGGCGAATGGTCCATGCCGCATGACTCTTTTAGATGCTACCCTCAGACCATGACACTGCTAGCGGCGAATGGGTCATGCCGCAACAACATGACACTACACCCTGGATGCCTCTGTGCTCTCAGGCGCTGACCCTGACTGCAATCGCTCGGTGTCCTGCCATCGCTTGACACTGGAAGGTCTGGCCTCAGTGATGCAATGTGATACATGTGACACTCACAAAACTGCTCTTGCAAGGCACTGCTATGACACTCTGCCGGCCTACCTATGGCATGTGACTCTAGCAGATTAATAGACGATAATTTAATTGAACAATATGACTCTCATCCTAGCTCTCGGCAGCGAATGGTCCATGCCGCATGACTCTCTCTTAGATGCTACACTCAAACCCTGACACTGCTAGCGGCGAATGGGTCATGCCGCAACAAAATGACACTGCACTCTGAAGCGATGATGACCCTGACTGCAATCGCCCAGTGCCCTGCCATCGCTTGACACTGGAAGGTCGGGCCTCGGTGATGCAATGTGATACATGTGACACTGATAATACAACTCTTGCAAGTCAGTGCTATGACACTCAGCCGACCTACCTATGGCATCTGACTCTAGCAGATAATAATAGACGATAAGAACATGACTCTCATCCTAGCTCTCGGCGGCGAATGGTCCATGCCGCATGACTCTCTTAGATTTTGCCCTCAAACCATGACACTGCTAGCGGCGAATTCGGTCATGCCGCAACAACATGACACTACACCCTGGATGCCTCTGTGCTCTCAGGCGCTGACCCTGACTGCAATCGCTCGGTGTCCTGCCATCGCTTGACACTGGAAGGTCTGGCCTCAGTGATGCAATGTGATACATGTGACACTCACAAAACTGCTCTTGCAAGTCACTGCTATGACACTCTGCCGGCCTACCTATGGCACGTGACTCTAGCAGATTAATAGACGATAATTGAACAATATGACTCTCATCCTAGCTCTCGGCAGCGAATGGTCCATGCCGCATGACTCTCTCTTAGATGCTACACTCAAACCCTGACACTGCTAGCGGCGAATGGGTCATGCCGCAACCAAATGACACTACACTCTGAAGCGATGACCCTGACTGCAATCGCCCAATGTCCTGCCATCGCTTGACACTGGAAGGTCGGGCCTCGGTGATGCAATGTGATATATTATGTGACACTGACAAAAACTGCTCTTGCAAGTCACTGCCATGACACTCTGCCGACCTACCTATGGCATCTGACTCTAGCAGATAGATGATAAGAACATGACTCTCATCCTAGCTCTCGGCGGCGAATGGTCCATGCCGCATGACTCTTTTAGATGCTACCCTCAGACCATGACACTGCTAGCGGCGAATGGGTCATGCCGCAACAACATGACACTACACCCTGGATGCCTCTGTGCTCTCAGGCGCTGACCCTGACTGCAATCGCTCGGTGTCCTGCCATCGCTTGACACTGGAATGTCTGGCCTCAGTGATGCAATGTGATGCATGTGACACTCACAAACTGCTCTTGCAAGTCACTGCTGTGACACTCTTGGCATGTGACTCTAGCAGCTTAGATGATGATTGAACATGACTCTCATCCTAGCTCTCGGCGGCGAATGGTCCATGCCGCATGACTCTCTCTTAGATGCTACACTCAAACCCTGACACTGCTAGTGGCGAATGGGTCATGCCGCAACAAAATGACACTGCACTCTGAAGCGATGACCCCGACTGCTATCGCCCAGTGTCCTGCCATCGCTTGACACTGGAAGGTCGGGCCTCGGTGATGCAATGTGTTTAATTATTATATTAAATTGAAATTATTATTGTTATATGTGACACTGACAAAAACTGCTCTTGCAAGTCACTGCTATGACACTCTGCCGACCTACCTATGGCATCTGGGTCTAGCAATATTGAAATTAATTATTATTCATTGAATAATATTTATTATTTATTATAATCATTAAATTTAAATATTAATTAAACTAATATGTCATTTAATTATTAAAATAGACGACGACGATAATAATCATTGAACAACATGACTCTCATCCTAGCTCTCGGCGGCGAATGGTCCATGCCGCATGACTCTTTCTTAGATTAGATGCTACACTCAAACCCTGACACTGCTAGCGGCGAATGGGTCATGCCGCACAAAATGACACTGCACTCCGGATGCATCTGCGCTCTCAGGCGATGACCCTGACTGCAATCGCTCAGTGTCCTGCCATCGCTTGACACTGGAAGGTCTGGCCTCGGTGATGCAATGTGGTACCTGACACTGACAAACTGCTCTTGCAAGTCACTGCTATGACACTCTGCCGACCTACCTATGGCATCTGACTCTAGCAGACGATAAGAACATGACTCTCATCCTAGCTCTCGGCGGCGAATGGTCCATGCCGCATGACTCTCTCTTAGATGCTACCCTCAGACCCTGACCCTGCTAGCGGCGAATGGGTCTTGCCGCAGCGGCGAATGGGTCTTGCCGCAAACACCAGCATGACTCTGCACTCTAGGGCTCCACGCTGACACTCGAGGTGATCCACGGTGAGGGCGATGTTCACATGAGAAGCTTGCTGACACTCGAAGCGAATTGTCAGTGGTAAATTACCACTGACAATTCGTTTCGAGTGGCAGCTTGAGCTAACGTGGCTTATGGTTGTTTGACACTACAAACTTATGGTTGTTTGACACTACAAACCATACAATCAATCGTTGTATACCAAGACCCAGCAAAACCACAGAAATTAAAAACACTCCGAAAGCACAGCCCAGACAAGCTATTTCTAAGTATCCCTGAGGAATTAGGGCCCAGGTAGGATCGGCATGAGGCGATTGGAACGAATCCCGGCTTGCCAGGCTAGGGCACGCGTTTGCAATTGGAGCGCAGGCATTTGGAGCCGGAATGCGCCGTTCGAGGGAGGTCCGAGGGGAGTCCGGGTGTGGGAATTTCAGGCTTTAGCAGTCTAGATTTGGAATTCCCAGGCTAGGGCCGCATTTGGAATTGGAACGGCCGGCATGGAGAATTGGATATTCGCAGGCTGGAGCCATTTTAAACAACAGAATTGTTAATGATAGGGGATTATTTTGGACTGGATGCGGATTGGATTGCCTGGGGAAAGCCACTGGGTGCGGATTGGTAGCTTTTCCTGACACTAGCCTCGGGACTTCAGGTGCTTTCACTCGCCCTAGCCTGGGAGTTCCGGAATATCTTGCATGTTTCATTACTGTCTCGACCAGGAACTCCCAGGCTAGGCGAGTGAACACACCTAAAACGTGGCGCGTGGCGTTTTCGAGGCGTTTTCGGATCACCCAAGCTAGGGCGAGCATTTGCTGTCTCGAAACCGGAACTCCCAGGCTAGCGCTCCTTTGTCCTGTCCCATGCTTTTACTTAGATGCGTTCTCTTGCCTGGCAGTAGAAATCCAAACTCTCGACTTTCGGACCATCCAGCTTGAAACCACCCGAAATCCACCCGATATTGAACAATAAAGGCCCAAAGTAATTCCTTGTATTTTGGGGGGAGTTATTAAACGGATGAAATCAGTAAGGTAAATGCCAGAAAGTTGGAATATGATTATCCGAAGCCCTTCTATGGTAAATTATAGGGTATCCTACCCTGAAACCATATTCCAACTTTCTGGAGTTCCCTTTATTGCTATTCGTCCACGGCAATTTTTGTGGACACTTCCATCCGTTGCCTGGTGTGCAATCGGAGGCCCAGGAGGTAGAAGGCTACAGCTTCTGCACCATAAAAAAGGGAGTTTCCGAAAATTAGGGGATCCTTTTTGGGGGGTCCTGATGATAAGGATCCTAGTATTTAGGGTAGTATATTAGGGTCCCTTATTTTCGGAAACTCCCAAATAGTGGGACAAGCCTTTCAAATAGAAGAGCTAGTAGGTAGGGCCAGCAGGCTTCGTGAGTGGTTGTTGAGAGTGGCTTTTGATTGCATCCCAGGGCACATTACATGCAGCGCGACCGGGAGCAAGAAAAGCAGGAAGTGGTCTGCAAGTACTTCTCCGCGATTCCTGCAGCTTAACCGTTACACTTGACTCACCTTAAAACCACCAGTCCTAAACCCCCCATGGTAACGAGGATACTGTATAGGGGTATTTTATACGAGTATCAAAACGGGGATTATGTAAGGCTACTGTGCAAGGATACTACAAGGTACTACGTTGGAGGTCTCATCGTGAGCTTGCCAAAATGCTCGATATGTATAAGTATACAGATGTGCACACCTGTGTACGTCCTCGTATATTATTTAAATATACACATACTGATATTTGTTTAATTATACATTTATCTTTATACTTATATCTATATTTATATCCCACACACGAAGACAGAGAGAGATGTATTTAAACATGCATACAAACAAATATGCATGCATGCATGCATGCATACATACATACATACATATACGTGTGTGCGCATCTTTCCCTCTATCTCCCTCTCTCTACATCTCCAGGTTTGGGCAGCGCATGTAATACAGCCGGTCGTGTATGTGTAATATGAATATGACGTCTCCTCCTGTGTACGCAGGGATGCTTCTAGCAGACAGGCAACGATAGATACAGAAGCGCAAGATTCCAGATGTATCTGCCAGGTACTGCCCCCATACAGTAAGAGTCTATAATAGGGCTACTACTTAGGTCCTAATATATCTATATAATGAATATTATTCAACTATTACTGAGTGGGGGCCGTACCCAATGTATCTGCATGATAGCAACCACCACAACGCCCGGAGGACGTGACCTGTTTTCTAGTCCCTACACCCTACACCCTAAACCCTAAACCCTAAACCCTAAACCCTAAACCCTAAACCCTAAACCCTATACCGTAGAACGTTTGACAACGGTACGTACGCGTGAGCCCGAAGATATAGGGCTCTGCATGCTACCTTAGGGTTTAGGGTTTAGGGTTTAGGGTTTAGGGGTTTAGGGTTTAGGGTTTAGGGTTTAGGGTTTAGGGTTTAGGGTTTAGGGGTTTAGGGTTTAGGGTTTAGGGTTTAGGGTTTAGGGTTTAGGGTTTAGGGTTTAGGGTTTAGGGTTTAGGGTTTAGGGTTTAGGGTTTTAGCCTCCGTTTTGACATTCCTCTTGGTTTGGCAGACTTACTACACCCTGATACTGATAAACCTAAACCCTAAAGCCAGACCCCAGGATCCAAAAAGCAGATCCCTTAATGGGGGGTTCCTATAAAGTACCCTTAGTAGTATAGGGCCCCAAATTAGGGGATCTA
This sequence comes from Symbiodinium sp. CCMP2592, assembly GCA_905221615.1. Lineage (NCBI taxonomy): Eukaryota > Dinophyceae > Suessiales > Symbiodiniaceae > Symbiodinium > Symbiodinium sp. CCMP2592. The sequence goes on along the minus strand of CAJNDT010003334.1, from coordinate 1,079,304 downwards.
CTTTCTAGATCCTCCCGGGGGTCTGGGAAGCCTGTCTAGTGTGAAGGCAGCTTCCATCTCACAGCCGAAGCGTCGCCACAACTGCTGCCCAGACTGCTAGAGTGGCGCCATAAGCTCCGCTAAACCTTGGGGGTTGAGGGCCCCGTGTGGGGTGTTCAGGTGTTTGCTGGCTGTTGGGCTTTCTGAAGAAATTGTTCTGGGTATGATGATGCATTATGCTCATTATTTTTTGTCGTGATTGTTTTTGTTATTGGCATTATTGTCATGTTGGAGCTTGCTTGGGACGATGGATTCTCAGACTTTAGCATGGTGTTTCAACAGGTTGAAAAGGTGGCCGAAAGAAGCAAGTTCAAGGGATTTGAGGGCCAGGCGCAGAGACAACGCGTAAACGTGCCTCCTTCTATTCTTCAGACAGGGTCTGTTCGCTATCACTTTCAATCCTCGTTCCTCTTCAGCATGGAGATCGGGAATCCCTTCTGCTGTGGAGGTTTCATCTACCAGTGGAACTCCTCTGGGAGTTCACAAGGCTTTAGGTTAGAAGCTGCCCCCACCCTGTAATAGTGACCATGAGGATTATATTATATTATCTTTTGATGGACAAAATCCTGCATGACCCTAAGGACTCTAAACTATGGGAACTATGGTATATTCCTTATAGTGGGTAATGCAGGATTTTGTCCATCAGCCGTATCTCATGCAAACCAGTTTGGGCTTTTGTGTTTCACTCTGCAAACCCCAAGCCCGAAACTCAGCCCTATACTTACCGTTGGTTAGTAGGGAATGGGAGAATGGGGCAGAATTATAACTACTATTACTACCATTCTTCCATTCCCTACTAACCAGCGGTAAGTATACCTTCAAACTCCAAGCTCGGAAAACCTTTGAACTTTAACTAGCACGCCATCCAACTTGGTAACAAGGGTTTCAACAAGGCAGCTGCAGTTGATAGTAGGTACTCAGAATCCTCCAACTAAGGTACTGACAACCTGACTTGTTAAGTCCCCTGATGCTCCAGCAAAGGTGCGGTATCGCATCGTACGTCCACCGCGGGGGCCGGCTGCAGTAGGTCTCGAAGCGGTATCCTGAATTGATCTTTGCTTAGGTTTGGGGCCTAAACCTTTAAGTTTAAGGGCCAGGAGCTTAGGGTTTAGGAGAATACAGTTGCTGGCGGATTTCCTATAAGTACTTGCGACTACTGCTTTCACAGTTGCTAGCAACCACGCTGCATCTAAACCCTAAACCCTTTGATATCTGCATCCATGGATCGCGATCGCGACTTCTCCTCACCAGGGCTCTCCGGCATCAGAAAACTCTTCGCATGCCAGGGGCACCAATGGCCGGCGCCGGGGCGAGAAGAATGAGCCCCCAAAGTAGTATCGGTGCTTTTTTCGGACCCTAGTTCAAACAACCCTCAACCCTATGCCCCAAGCTGGCTCCTGCACCCTCGACTTGAGAGTCCGAGAGCCTGGGGTTTACTTCGGGATGCTTTAGGAGTGCCATCGGGTTTAGGGTTTAGTGGGTTTAGGGTTTCGGGTTTAGGGGTTCTATGGAGATTCCATAATCATTAGGAGTTGCTAAGAGAGTTCGTGCGAATCTAAAGCCTAAAGCCTAAAACCTGAACTTAACTCTGACCTTTCAGATGGCTCAGACAAAAACTGGCTACGTGTGTCTGGACGGCAGAGCGGCGTCGTGGGCCAGCGAGGTCAAGCTGCGCTTGTTCGGGTTTTTTAGGGTTTAGGGTTTAGAGGGTTTCCCGCTCCGGAATCCCTGATAGCATGATGCAATGCAAGATAACAGTATCATAACCTAGACCCTAAGGCACCTACCTTTTTAGGGTTCCCTAAGATGATTTCTTTAAACAAGTCCTTAAAAAGGTGGGTTAGTCGGGGTTAAGGAATAGCATGCAACATGATATACTGTAAGATAGTATTCACACGATTTAAGCAAAAATCTGTAACCACCGCCTTTGCGCTCACCGAAGAGTTTCGCGTGCTCCCAAACCCCCACTGACCTCCCGGAGCCCTGAGCCCTAGGTTCGAAACTGTCGTGCTGCACATGGCGCATTCAAGCCTACCCATAGGCCCCAAAGTAGTTCCTTTTCGGGATTACCTTATAGGATTCTAGTAATCATGAACCCCAACAAGAAACTACTTTGGGGCCTTTGGGTAGGGTTTAGTATTTAGGGACTCATCCTGACACAGATGCACGGACTCCGCAAGCACAGCCAGCCGCTCCTCTCATCGAAGTCTGCCATTCCAAGAACCAGCCAGCAAGCCACGTGCACACAAGCTCACTGCCCACAGTGACAAAAAAACATGACGTAAGAGCATGGCATACCACTCGAAAGCTGCAAGCGGTAGCAATAACCCGTGGAAATCCTGGACAGTGCTGATAGCAGGATCGGCCAGCAAGAGCAGTTGCAAGGGGAGAGACACAGCTATGGGAGGCAACAGCCAGGATAGTAGCTGACCTCAGTAATTGAAAGGAGCCGTAGTGCCCGTCTGAGCATCGCCAGCCGCAGATTTTTGGAACAAACACAGCATGAACAAGGTCCTTGTAGATGAAAGATCCTGCTGCTCGCGGTCAGGGTGAACATGCTGATGGTGATGATCGGAAAAGGGGATTCTGGCGGGTAAAGCTGCGAGGGTCGGGAAAAGGCCAAGGATGCTGCTTGGAGGATGCGTGAGGATGACGATGAGGAGGCAGTGATTATCGCGAGGATGACGAATGTGGAGACGCGACATCCTAAACCATAAACCCTAAACAATGGAGCAATGAAGTACGGCAAACTGGAATGCGGATCATAACTACTGTATAGCCATCGGCTACAAAGACCAGTGGACATTCTGCCAAATTCTTGCGGCCCCTGCATATGACTGCTGAAACTCAGGGGTACCGGTACCTTCTTCAGGGTGCTTATAACAAGGGTCCTACTATTTCTGGGTAACCTGTTAGGGTCCCCTGTTTTGGCAAATCTCTTTATTGGCACATGAAGTATTCCTACACTTGGAGACGAGGCTACCCACAGAGCTCCAAAAAAAAACCCTCAACTATGTACAAGGCATACACCTTCAATCACCCCTCTCGTTTAAGGTGTGGCGAAGGAGTGTTGGGAATTCCGGGTACTAAAGGTGCCTTCACAATTAGAATAGGGTTTTGGGGTGGGTCTTCCGTCGAGTGCAGCAGCCGAGGGCCATACGCGGATGTGACCCTCTCCGTCCATGCCCATGGCGCATTGCTCCACCTCCGTTTGAAGCTGCTGAAACAAGAGTCACGGCGACCATGCGTGGTCTCTGAACTCTCATATACATAGATGTACGTGTCTTGTTGTAAAAGGGCTTCGAGTTTTGGGTTGTGAAATCTATCCTTGCCCTTGTTAACAACACTCCTCAATGAAAGGTGTTCTGAAGAAGAACGCAGCTAGTCTTCAATGGTTGGCAGATGGGCATCCTTAAACCCCAAACCAGAAAGCCTAAACCCAGACCCCGCAAGCCCTAAACCCTTAACCTCAACCCTAAATCCCTAAACACAACCGAGGCTTGATCAGTCTGGCATGCTTTCTGCAAAAGAGTATACCTTAAAATGTAGTAGGATCCCGAATACGATTTAAGGTATATTCGCTAGTAGATCACTTACAGTAGAAGCCAGAAAGTTGGAATATGATTATCCTAAACCCTTTATGGTAAATTATAGGGTATCCTACCCTGAAACCATATTCCAACTTTCTGGAGTTCCCCTTAAATGGATGATTATCAGGATCAGCCCAAATCTCGTACATCGCAACTCTCCCAAGACGGCTTCTCGACTTGTGAAAGCCTGCGGCTCCACGGCTAGAACAAGGGGTTTAGGGTTTAGGGTTTAGGGCGTTGTAGTACATGTATAAATGCAAGTACACACATCAGGATAAGATAATAGAAGCAGAAATAGAAGTATAAGTATGAAAGTAGGTATAAAAGCACGCAGAAGCCTAAATGCATCTACATGTCCATATATATATATATGTATATATAAACATAGATATGCATATATGTGTATATATACACTTTTATAGAGATGTATGTGTATATGTTCGTATGTGTGTGTACATATATATAGTGTGCATGTCAACATATATGTATATAAACACATATATGTATATGTGTATGTGTATGCATGTACTTGTGCACATATGCCAACATGCAAATTATGTATATGTGTGTATCTCATATCTACATGTTATATGAACCTTGCGGAATAATACTGGTGTTCAGAAAAAGGGCCGCATGTCACACTGGCACCCTGCCAAACGAACTCTGTACTTTGAGAGCCAAGATGGCACAAGCTGAGTCCTGAAGTTAGTAAACATGTTTATATGGGAGTTTACGAAAATAGGGGACACTAATATAGTACCCTAAATAGCAGGATCCTGATTATAGGAGGCCCAAAATCAGGTAGCCCGAATTTTCGGAAACTCCCATATCTAAACCCTACAGTAGAAGCCAGAAAGTTGGAATATGATTATCCTAAACCCTTTATGGTAAATTATAAGGTATCCTACCCTGAAACCATATTCCAACTTTCTGGAGTTCCCTTTAAACTCTAAACCCCAGAGCTGTACGGCCCGGCCGTGATCATGAAGATCGAGTGCGAGCGAGAGGACCTGGGGCGTTTAGCATTTGCATGGTTGTCAAAATTAGGGTCCCTCTTCTTTCGGTACCCTGAATAACAGGTGCCGTATTATTTAGGGACCCAAAAAGGAACCATAATTTTGACAACCACCCAATTTAAGGCACGAGGCTTTGGTGTTAAGGGTTTCGGATCGAAGGCGTTGGATTTGGGAGGTTCCGAAAGTTAGGGGTGACCTAAATTGCGGTGCTTATAACTCTCTCCTTCAAAAATCGGGCCCAAAAAAGTTTAAACTTTCTAAGATAGACCAGATATATAAGGCTAAAAAGGTTTAAAGTTCCCCCACTGGCTATCTAAGATAATAAGGATGCTACTATTTGGGGTACTACAATGGGGTCCCCGATTTTCGGAATCTCCCGTTTAGGGTTCAGAGCTTGGGCCAGGCAACCTAATTAGTTACTGCATGAGCCGGTTTATTTCTCTAGATCTCGGTTTGGGTTTTCCCAAAACATACATGAAGGAGCACACGAATCGAAGCTTACTCGAAAGATGCTTGCAGGTTTAATTGGAACAGGAAACATCTCTTCTCTCATTCCTCATGCGCTGGTCTGCTGGGTCCTACTACTGTTAGACTTCTTTTACTCAGCTGCTCAGTAGCCTCGTGTAGAAAAGACAACACGAATACTACAGCTAATATTTGCAAACCCTAAACCCTCGAAGCTTTAATTATGACACCTTTGTAGCAGTCGTGTTCAACTAGGTGGGGCTTTTAAGCTTTAGAAAAGTATTAGCAAATAAGACCCTCTTAAGCCCAATAAGGGAAAACATAAGATGCCCCAAAGCCCTACCTAGTAAAGTCTGGCTATCGGCAATCTCGGTAGAATCCAGAAAAACTGGATCTTGGGCTCCCTGCGTTTCATTCATCTGCGTGGCCTTGATGCCGTTTTGGGGTTAGTTTAGTTCAGGTTGTTTTGCTTTGAACTCCTTGTTGATGCCTGCAATCCAGGTTTGCTACACCAAGGCCTAGAAGTTCAAGTTTTTTTGTTGAGGGCTCTTTTCCGACTGCCGAACAGCTAGAACTCCTTACCAGGATGAGCCAGGTTGTTGAAGTTCAGGTTTTCGGGTTTAGGGTTTGAAGGTGCCATGACGGGTCGCTTCGGCCCTGAGCGTACCCCGGCACATGGATGAAACTTCGGTGCCTGGGCACCTTTGAAAAGACCCTTTTTGAGCAACCCTAACTGGCTACATTCGACAAGAGCCATCTCTGAATCCGTATCTGCGAGGTGACATTTGCTGGGGTTTTGGCTGGCTCCGTCTTGGCTTGCTTTGCTTGTCTTTACACTGCAGCACGCTTAATTATCAGCGCACGATCTGCCGAGCACACCCTAAACCTTAAACCCTAAACGGCAGCCTAACCCTCAACCCCTAAACCTATACTGAACTTAAAACCCTAGCACAAATCATAATTCTAGCTGTTTCTTAGAGATCATAATAACCAAAAATTAAAAACTATTTCTAAGTACCCCTAAGAAACCCTAAACCCTTCGAAGTACCGTTGACGTCCACTCCAGGGTCCCCGCGCTTACGGCGCGGTTCGCCAGCCCGGTCTGCAGGATCTGCCGAGGATCCCGAAATCAAAAGGGGGAAGGGAGGGACCCTTAATAAGGACCCCTAATATAGATATTATATACCCATTATATAGCCCATTACAGAGTAAGGGTCCTCATTAAGTTATGGGGACCCCTACCCTATAATGGGCTATATACTGGGTGTATAACAGCTATATTATGGGTATATACCTAGGGGTCCTTATTGGGGGTCCTTCCTTTTACCCTTTGACGAAATGACTACACTCAGGGTCGCTGTAGGTTTCAGGGTTTTAGGGCTTTGGCTTCAGGATGTCTTAGGGTTTAGGGTTGAAGAGTTAGGGTTAAGGGGTTTCGGGGTTTAGTGGATTAGAACTTAGGGTGTTGGGCTTTGGTTTCAGGATGTTTTAGGGTTTAGGGTTCTGCTTTCAGGGCTTAGGATTCTGGCTCAGGGCTTAGGGTTCAAGATTTACAGTGTGCAGGGTTTAGGGCCTAGTTAATGGCTTGAAGTACGCATCTTAAAGGGGATCTAGAAGGCCTGTATAAGGGCTTACGAGGGTTCTATGCAAGTTTTGTAAGGGTTCATAAAAGGGTTCAATCAGGTTTTGTACGGATCTTATCTTTATGATGCTCCTGCTATTTAAGCTCCATATTGGGGTTCCTCATTTCCCGAATCTCCCATTTACGAGTCTGCTAAACCCTGGACCCTAAGGAACTTACGTGTTTAGGGTTCCTGATGATGATTTCCTGATATGAGTCCTTAAGAAGGCAGGTTATTTGGGGTCAAGGTAAACCCTAATGTAGGAACTTGATAAAGAAACCCTAACCCAAAAATAGTAGGATTCAGATAAGGAGCACTAATAAAGGCCCAAGGCTTCTTAATTACTCAGGTTCCTACATTAGATAGGGAAAGGGGCCTCAATAATTAGACTAGGGCTGCTTTAAAGGGGTCTATAAATAATTACAAAAGACGGCGACAATAGGGATTTCTCATTAGGAGGGTTCCTACGTTAAACGCTAAACCCCAAACCCTAGACCCTAAACCCTAAACCCCAAACCCTAAACCCTAAACCCCAAACCCTAACCCAGCTCAATGTCTGATCCGCCGCTCGTCTCCCTCCGTCCCCAGGGCCCCCGGAAAACCCTGAAACATGTGGGAGTTTCCGACAATTAGGGGTAGCCTCAGGTTCCTTTAAAGGGTTACGATAAGGGACTATAAGGTTTCCTTTCAAGGGCCCTCTAAGGGTTTAGAGTTTCCGAAGATAAGGGGTACCTTACAATAAATAAGGATCCTACTATGTGGGTCCCCTGTTTTCGTAAACCCTCAAACATGTACCATGTTGAATACGGCTGGCACTCGCTGCTAAAATTGACGTACAAGAGCTCAACTAGTTGCTGTAGAGAGAGAGAGAGAGAGAGAGAGAGAGAGAGAGAGAGAGAGAGAGAGAGAGAGAGCAAGAGTACATAAATGAGCAACTCCACCGTGGAAAATACTCGAATCAAGAAACAGGAGTGTGATACTTATCAACCAGACCATAACTAGGGGTCGATTTCAGCAGCCCAAAACTATTTAAGAGTCGGGGCTCTACATTAAACGGCAAAGGAAATTAAAAGTTATCCCAAACCGATACCTAGATAATACCTAGTGCCGAGGATTCTACCAGTGTACAGGCATGCATGCGAACCAGGAACAGCTTGCAAATGAACATGCCGATGTCCTTGTGTATGTGCGCATGCGTGGCCCGAAAAGCTCTAAACCCTGCAACGATGATTTCAAATTTCATGAGTGCACATGCACTGATTTTGCTCGGCGGAACTCAACGCCGTCTGGCTGGTTTGATGACGGGTCGGCCGCAAATGCAGTGCTCAGCCCCATACCTTTCATGCCACAGGGCGCTCAGCACGAAGCTGCACGACATGGAGACATCGATGTATGGCAGTCAAACGATTGACATCAGCATTCTGGCATCCAAAGAAGCTAGAGCGAAATCGAACTTGAGTCTATTGCTGACCTCTTCCTTCAGATTGGGAGTTTCCGAAAATTAGGGGTACCTTATTTTGGGATCCTTATAATAAGGATCCTACTATTTAGCGTACCATATTAGGGTCCCCTATTTTCGGAAACTCACAGATGTGTAAACGATGCCGATGAGCTCTGCAGCCGAGGAGCATGGAGAGACACACCCCATCGAGCTGATATCCGCACCTTGGCTTGAATCTGAATGCGGCTTAGGGTTTAGGGTTTAGGGTTTTACGCTAGGGGTTTCGAGGGCTTGAGTATTGTGCATGCCGTACGCCAGACAGTAGGGTTTAGCCAGGAACGGGTGGCAAGAAGACTGACGATAACCCGAGCGGTCCCGAGCCCACCCAAACGGGAAGAATCCAACACAAAAGCTACAAACTGCAACCCCAAAATCCGAACTACAACCCCGCAAGGCGAGCCAAGAAGACTCAATCTAAAACTTCTAGGACGTCGCATCCAGAACCCCAAACCACAAACCCTAAATTGCCTTGAACTGCAAAGAACCTTATTCAGCTCCTACACAACCCTGAACCCCCAGCCCTCAACCTCCATAAAAGCCCATAAAGCCCTGCAGCCTTCGAAAACCCGACAGGAAATCATCACAAAACCCTAGGAACACTATAGCAGACCCTATACAGTAGAAGCCAGAAAGTTGGAATATGATTATCCTAAACCCTTCTATGGTAAATTATAGGGTATCCTACCATTCATCCATATTCCAACTTTCTGGAGTTCCCTTTAGAAAGAGAACCCTAAGCTCCATAAAACACAAGCAAACCCCGATAAAACTCTATGTGAAGCTCTACTAAAACCCTACAGAACCCTACGCTTCCCAAGAAGGAATCCACGGCTCTCCCTCCGTAAGGGCGTAAAGGCTGAGTACCCTAGCCCCGAACAGCTTAACCTTGTCAGTTATAGTAGGCTTACTTTAACCCCGAAAGGTTAAAGGTTACCCATTCAGCTAGTAATATAGCAGCCTTAAAGGATAGAATAGGGTTTTGGGGCCATTATACTAGAATTACAACTACGAACCCCCAAAATAGTATAGGCAGTTATTAAGGCCCCTATACTACTAGGATACCCAGTAACCTAAGGTATTGGGTAACTTATAAGGAACCTAGGACTACAAAAAGGGAATAATGGTACTACTGGGCATCCTAGACTATTATGGGTAATGCAGGATTTATATCATATCCCTAAACCCAAAACCCTAAAACCCCACAGATCCCTTAAAGGAACCCCTTCTATAAAAGGTACCCTTAGACTAAGCCTCCTTGTTGAAGAAGTGACTCCCGAGCAGTGCTCGGCTTTGGCGGCCAAAACTCCTGCGAAACTCAACTGCAAGATGCTGTTGATGGACAAAATCCTGCATGACCCTAAGGACTCTAAACTATGGGAACTATGGTATATTCCTTATAATGGGTAATGCAGGATTTTGTCCATCAGCCGTAGTATAGGTTTACCCTAAGGCTCGTAAGGGTTTACCCTAGGGTTCCTTTAAAGGGTTCGAAAAGGCTTACTATAAGGGATTTACAAAGGTAGCATCAGATAGGGGCCTTAATAATACGAATTACGTACTATACACTAAGGCTCGTAAGAGGGTCTTGGGCTTTCTGCGGGAGGGTTTCGGCTTTGGGGGCTCTTGTTGGGGGGTTGGGAGGGAGCCGGTCCTTTAAGCGAACTTTGGGGCGGTCCGTTTACGGGCTCCTTTAAGGGTACAAGTTCACTAAAAGGCTTTTCAGTTACGCTAGCAGAACAGGCTTTCAAAGTTTCATCAATCGAAGATCGCTTGTCACTTCAAGTGCCAGCCTTATCCTCCTGCAGCTGCTTCCCTATTTCTATTTCCATCGCGGCAATCGCTGTATCATGCTACCTTGGCACGGAACCCTAAACCCTAAAACCGTAAACCCCAAACCCCTAAACCCTAAACCATTGTTAACACGGGCGAGCTTAGAAGTGGCTCCTGCTGCACCTTTCAGGACCCGCCGCTCACTGCCCTAGAAAGCTGTGAGTTCTGTGGGGTTATCTGGGATGTAGTTTTGGGGCCCTTAAAAGTGTTTCTGAATTGGTATCTCTATAGGAACCAGAAGGCGAAGTTTAAAGTTTCCCGAAGTGCCACCTAGTTATCGAACTCACAACCTAAATCGCTCTACTTAAACCATAAAACCTCTCAAGCGACCCTTCCCCTTCGGACAGTGACTCACATGCAGTCGTCTGAATGCACAGCAATGCCTTTAGGGGTTCCCCATCATGAGACTTTTCATATCATGTGTCAACACATCGACAACATGATGTCATGGCTACTCAGCATTGTGGCTTCGGAACCAAAAGCAACTGCTCACTGCCATATGGGGGCTTCCGAGAAGAGGGGGTTCCTTACTTCGGGGGTCCTTATAATAAGGATCCTACGGTTGATGATATAAATCCTGCATTACCCATAGTAAGGAGTATACCATAATTCCCATAGTTTAGGGTCCTTAAGGTAATGCAGGATTTTTATCATCAACAGTACTATTTGGGGACACTACATCAGGGTCCCCTATTTTCGCAAACTCCCATATCTTCGCACCGGAACTCACTGAGAAACCTAGGTGACTTGCTTGAGAAGGAAGGCCAGCTGGGACCCCTGCTAGTGCTATCAATGTAGTTATGGTTAATGTGATTACTATTCTTCTTAATTATAAGCATCAAAGGATAATTGATATTACAATTGCTCTTCTTAATTTCTTTGGCATTGCTAATCATCAATTACATAAGTATGATGTGGTAATGGTTGTTGTTGTTCTTGTGGTGATACAGCCCTTGCACCTTAACACACCATCATTGCACGTCAGGCACCAGCAGTTCCTGCCCGGGGGGTGCTCAGTCTAAGTTACCGTGATGCGGATATCTTGAGGCATACAATAAGTACGCTTCCATGGTGGCTCAAACTCAGTTCCTTCAGCAAGAAATGCCCAAGAACCACAAGCCCCAGAAACCCCCTAAACCTAAACCCTAAACCCGGAACGCTAAACTAACCTAAACCCTAAACCCGAAACCCAAACCCTAAACCCTAGACCCAAACCCTAAACCCGAAACCCAAACCCTAAACCCTGAACCTTCAATCCTAAACGCCTAAACCCTAAATCCTAAATCCTAAAATCCTAAAATCCTAAACCCTAAATCCTAAAATCCTCTCTAGGTGCTCAGGTGGCGGCTCCTTCTTTGTCAACTTGTTGCGCAGAGCATCGAGCTCCTCTTGGGCGTGTTGGGTTTTTGTAGGGGCCTGAGAGGTTCCTTTAAAGGGCTCTAAGGATCTATAAGGGTACTATGATATAGGGGCCTATTAAAAACTAGAAAAGGCTTTTTTTTTGGAAGGGGGGGTCCCCAAAATAGTATTGGTAATTATGAAAGCCCCTTTGGGACTTTGGTATAGTTTGGCCTCTCGGCATCCCCGAAAACAGCACGTCAGGGTTCAAGGACAGTTTTAGGGAATAGGGCACTGAACAGGGACCATTTAGAGAACCTACCCATGGGCTTAATCTTGATCTGTGCTTTGACAGGCCTTTAACTTGAGTAGAACCTTCGTAATGTAGGACCCTTAGCCGATGCATCACGACATGAGGGTGGTTTCAGACACGACTGTGCCTATGACTATGTTCATCATTATGACAGACTACCAGTGCAACCTTTACGAACATTCATGAAGGGTACGATCATGAACACCACGGTCTTATAATTATTATGATCGTCACTGCCACCACCAGCACCACCACCACGACTACCACTAGTACTATCACTACTACTACACCCACCACCACCACCACCACCACCACCGCCACCACCACCACCACCGCCACCGCCACAACCACCACCACCACCACCGCCACCACCACCACCACCACCACCACCACCACCACCACCACCACCACCACCACCACCACCGCGACTACCACTACCACTACCACTACCACTACTACCATTGCCACTACCGCTACCACTACCGCTACTACCGCTACCACTACCGCTACTGCTACCGCTACCACTACCACTACCACTACGACTACGACTGCTACTGCTACTGCTACTCCTACTCCTACCCCCACTCCTACTCCTACTCCTACTCCTACTCCTACTCCTACTCCTACTACTACTACTACTACTACTACTACTACTACTACTACTACTGCTACCACTACGACGACGACGACGACTACTACTACTACTGCTACTACTTCTACTCCTACTCCTACTCCTACTCCTACGAGTTGCTGCTACAATAAATATACCAGTATCGATATTGTGACTGTTGTCACCATGATAAGTAATTTGCATGTCAATACTGCTAGCGACATTACCATCAGGGTTGTTATTTTGAAGTCTCCGAAAACAGGGGACTCAAATATAGCACCCTAAATTGTAGGACCCTTATCATAATGACCCCAAAACAAGGTACCCCTAATTTTCGGAAACTCTAAACCCTAAACCCTCTATAGAACCCTTATAGATCCTTTTAAGGAACCCTTATTGGGGTCCCTTTAAAGGTACCCCTAACTGTCGGAAACCCATCAAACCCTAAAACTCTAAACCCTAAACCCCTAAACCCTAAACCCAAAACCCCTAAACCCCTAAACCCTAAACCCTAAACCGTCATTTTGAAGTCTACAAGGACGGGAGCCTGTCTGACCTGTTCGGCTTTTCTGAAGCGGCTTAGGATTTAGGGATTCATGGTTTAGGGTTTTGGGTTTAGGACTTCATGGTTTAGGGTGTAGGGTTTAGGATTTAGGACTTCGTGGCTTAGGGTTTAGAGCCCAAACAAAAGTTAAAAGTATACCTTGCAAGCGGCTTCTATAGAATCAACCATTTAACAAATTATCGATCCCTGAACCCAAATCCTTTTTCGCTCTTAGAAGCCATATAAAACACACAATAATCACTTGGAGTATGATACTCAAAGAACATAAGGCCTAGAACACTAAGAACCGCCACAAGAACACAATAATCCTCTACTAAAGCAACACGAAACATCCCCAAGAATCATCCCCAAGAGCACTAACCCAAAGAGTCCTATGTACTGTTATGGGGAATACTTCCCTAAGTCATCATATTAACTCCTAATATGGAAACCCTACATTCTACTACATCGGTACATAGGACCCTGTGGGTAAAGAACTCCAAACCCAGACATCTCAAGGGTCCTTCGGTTTGCTGCGGGCAGCGAGCCTGGCAAGCTGCTGCAAAAACAACGGCAATCCAGGTCTTTGGGGTTGGGTTTAGGATTGCGGGTTTAGGACGTACCCTAATGCTCCTGGACCCTCGCAGTGAGATGCCAAACCCTAGCCACCAAAACCGAAACCCTCCCCGAGAAAGCCCAAGACCCTCTTACGAGCCTTAGGGTAGGGTTTAAGAGTTTAAGGCTTAAGGTTTGCAGGGCTCGGGGGATTATGGAACACGAGGTTCACCTGAGCCTTTTCTCAGGACCTGGATAAGAGAATCATAGCAAGCAGCCCTAAAAACGTAGGTTCTTGAGAGTCCGGGATATGGGGGCTGTTTGTTAACGAGATTCCACAGAAAAAACAAGGGTACTGCTGACCCCTATATGGGCGCCTTCAATTTCAATAGGGTTTCGGTGCATTTTACAGTAGACTTCCCTTAAGGAGCTCGGGATAGTATGGTGAATAATGAGGGCCCCAAAATTAGACTCGTTACCCCAATGCTCCTGGACCCTCGCAGTGAGATCCCAAACCCTAGCCCCCAAAGCCGAAACCCTCCCCCAGAAAGCCCAAGACCCTCTTACGAGCCTTAGGGTACTTGGAGGATCATGGGACTTAGCAAGTAGGGTCATCCGTACCTTTATTGGGGTTATAAGTAAGTATAGCTGTACTTACTTTACTTATAACTGTACTGACTAAGTCCCATGATCCTTTAAGTAGGGCTCTTGTTTCCACCTGGCTTCACCTTATCCTTGGAGCCCTTCCGCAACTTGGGGCTGCACAGCTGTTCAAACCTACACCCTCCTTAGAACCGTAGAATATCTATGTATAAATACATACATATATATATATATATATATGTATATGTATATGTATATGTATATGTATATGTATATGTATATGTATATGTGTATGTGTATGTATATGTATATGTATACGTATATGTATATGTATATGTATATGTATATGTATATGATGTATGTGTGTGTATGTGTATGTGTATGTGTATGTGTATGTGTATGTGTATATGCATATGTGTATGTATATGTATATGTATATGTATATGTATATGTATATGTATATGCATATGTATATGATGTATGTGTGTGTATGTGTATGTGTATGTGTATATGCATATGCGTATGTATATGTATATGTATAGGTATAGGTATAGCTATAGCTATAGGTAAAGGTAAAGGTATAGGTATAGGTATAGGTATAGGTATAGGTCTAGGTATATGTATATGTGTATGTGTATGTGTATGTGTATGTGTATATATATATATATATATATATATTCTCTTGGTGTTTATATGAACAAGAACAAAAAGTAGTTCCTAAGGTGACTATAGTCAAGGCCAACACACCTGAAGCTTGAATCCACCGCTCTCCACAACCTAACTTCGAATATGCCTGTAGCAGCGTCCTTCATTAGTAGCAGCGCTCCGTTCTACTGCGTAAAGTCCAGGTGTAGCTATCGTCAAACCTGTTCCGTTTGTTTAGGAACGCACTTGTCTGGTCTCCTAGAGGAGGCAATGGCGTGCTTTAGGTGTATCGGGGTAGTTGTCAAGCTTATGGTCCCTTATGGGTATCCTAAATATTAAGTAGGTGCCGTATAACATGACGGACCGAAAAACGGACCATAATGTTGACAACCACCCATATAGGGGCTAAGAAGCCCGAAAAAGCTGAAGGAGACTTGTTCGACAACGAATATGGGGGCCTTAGTAATTAGAGCAGGGTTAATATCGGGGGCCTTAGTAATTAGAGTAGGGTTGATATGGGGGCCTTAATAATTAGAGCAGGGTTTTGGGGCATATTATGACCATAAAGGCATTATAAGGAACCCCCCAAGATAGTATCGGTAATTATTCAAAGGCCCCTGTCTTGCGTCTTAGCAGCTTGTAGAGCTCCACAGACACTTTCGCATCCCAAGCGGGGTCCTCAGAGCACATGCCATTCTCCACAGGCTTAAGGCTTTGCCTATAGTCTCCATTGCAGTTCCTTGTTTTGATTAACTAGTTTTATGGTTAGGACCCTGTAATATAGTTTTTGGTCAACAAAAAAGAAACTACAATGGGGACTATAGGTCAGGTAGGGTGTAGGACTTTAAACTTAGGGGTTTAGAGTTTAGTCTGTTGGGTCCGCTTCTTCCTGGCTTCCCCAGAGCCTCCAAAACCCCTTAATTAAGGAATATACCTCCAAATCATATTAGGGATCCTATTATAATTTAAGGTATATTCCTTAATTAAGGGGTTTTGGAGGCTCTGGGTCCTGGATTGGGAACCAGTGAGGGAGGCCTCAAGGTTAGGGCTTTAGGCTTCAGGTTTAACCCTAATGCTCCTGGACCCTCGAAGTGAGATCCCAAACCCTAGCCCCCAAAGCCGAAACCCTCCCCCAGAAAGCCCAAGACCCTCTTACGAGCCTTAGGGTACTTGGAGGATCATGGGACTTAGTAAGTAGGGTGACAAGTACCTTTATTGGGGTTATAAGTAAGTTTAGCTCCCGCCCTTACGAGCCTTTGGGAAAGCGGTCAGAGCCATCGCGCATGACGTATGATGCATCCACACACCGTTAGCGAGTCCAAAGTTTCTGGGTACCTTAACCTACCAAAACCTACTATTTTGTAGGGCCCTACAAAGTCCATATTAAAGTTTATAATAAGAACATACAAAAAGTAGGGCTTGGTAGGTTAAGGTATAGTGAACCGCAGAAATTTGGAAGATTGATCTAGGATGATTCCTGCAGGGATGCCGGATAATTTACGTTCAGGGCACGAGGATAATGATGCTCCAACTTTCTGGCTTCTACTATAAGTCGAACCCTGAAAATACAACCACAACCCTAAACCTTAGACCCTGAAAGTTCAACACCCTACATCTTGAAACCTCAAAAGCCTAAAAGTGATGTAGCCGGCAGTCCCCAAACTGACGTAGAACCCGTATTCTGTCTGGTATAGGGTTTAGGGTTTAGTGGTATAGAGCCCTATCAAACCCCACAGCTCCAAACCACTTGGGAATATCAGCGAGCTCTTCGGAATACAAGGCTGTCGGAGGCCGCAAATGTACAATGAATAAGTAAGTCCGGACACTGGCTGTGCATTCAGCTCCCCGACTCAAACAAACACACATGAGGCACTGGTAAATCCATGAAGACCCTGAGCTGTGCGTGTTTGAGGAGTCTGTTTGATGGGGAGTTAAGGGAGGCGTGTCGACCCCTTCTACCAACTTGAAACGGCCGCGACGATTGTGAGGTGTTTTGGGTTTAGGGTTCAGTCGCGATAAATCGTAGCGATAATGCTGACCGCTACTGTACATAGTTCTTGGACTACTACAAATTCCCGGCCCTAAACCCTAATGTAGGCACCTGATTTAAAAAAAAACTGGATTTCTACATTAGGGTTCCTACATTACTGCGGGCCCTAAACCCTAGCCCTAGACCTGAAACCCCAAGCCCAGTTTCCCAAACTCGGAGAAGCCGTTTGCTGCTGAGGCGCGTGTACTCCGGCAGCCTCTCGGTGGTATAGTTTGGAGGTTCATGGTATTTAGGAACTAGGGTTATAAATAAGGTAACTATACTTATAATTGGTCATATCCCCAGTTAAGGTACTTATAACTGGATGGTTGTCAAAATTATGGTCCCTTTTTGGGTCCCTATTATAGTACGGCACCTATAATTTAGGGTACCCAAAAAGGTGCCATAATTTTGACAACCACCCAACTGTATTACTTGGAGGGTCGGGGGACTTAGTAACTGGTTATTTTACGGACTTATAAGTACCATAACCCCAATTAGGGTCCCTTTTAGGGTACTTATAAGTCTACTTACTACCTACTTACTAAGTCCCCCGACCCTCCAAGTACTAAGTCCTATGAACCCCCTTCTAGAACCCTTATAGACCCCTTTAAGGAACCTCAGTATAGAACCCTATAGTACCCTTGAAAGGAGCTCTAAACCCTACTTCCTAAGTCCCATGAACCTCCAAGAAGACTCCGGGATTCCTGCTTCAGGGCTTCACTGCTTTTGGGTTTCGGGGTTTGGGGGTGTCCCCGGGCATAAAATCCTAAACACCTGGACCCTGAACCCTCTTCAGATCCCGACACCCGAACTATACTGAACTTAGAACCCTAGCAAAAATCATAATTTCGGCTGTTTTTTTAGGGATCATAATAACCAAAAATTAAAAATTATGTCTAAGTACCCCTAGGTGCTTTTGGGTTTCGGGGTTTGGGTGTCCCCGGGCATAAGTCCTAAACATCCTGAACCCTCTTCAGATCCCCGACTCCCGACACCGAGGACGGATTCCCCCATCTTTTTCGGAAACTTCCCCTGCTCTGAAGTCTTATTTTAGGGTTTAGGGCTTATAAGGTTTGGGGTTTAGGGTTGAGAGTTTAGGATTTAGGGTTTAAGTAGAGAGGCTTGGGTGAGGCCTGGACCCTAAAAGGTGGTGGACTAGCCATAATCGCTGGCTGGGACACGGGCTCCTGGCCGAGCAGCACCCTGGCCTCGGACAGGGCAATGTCATATGGGGGGCCTCAAACAAGCAATACTGTAAGGGCTCTATGATAGAGGGGCCTTTGGGAGGTTTAGGATTTGGGGATTTTAGGGTTTAGGATTCAGGGTATGATTTGGGTAATATTTTGCGATAGCTATACAGGGACTGTGGGGGGGCAGGGGGGGGGGGGGATACAAGCATTGATTATTCCGACCCCTACACTTTTCCCGAACCCTGAGCAGGTTGATTGAGATGTGTCTGCAGCGTGGAAGACACTGAGCTGGTCGTGGCTTACCTTTGGTTAGTAGGGAATAGAGGAAAGGGGTACAATTATGACTACTATTACTACCATTCTTCCCTTCCCTACTTTCCAAAGGTAAGTGAAGGCGATGATGGAGATGAGGTTGTGAATAATGCTGATGATGTGAACCAGCAGCATCCTCAGAATCATCAACGTGATCAGCATGATCACTGTCGCCTCTGCAACGTTGAACATCAACATGCGTGAAGCTGCTAAACCCTAAACCCCAAACCCTTGAACCCTAAACCCCTCAATCCCAAACCGTGGGTGAAGTTTGTTGCTTGGCGCTACCTGCAGATGATTTTGAATCATAGGGCCCCAATTAAAAAAGCACATAAGCAAATGTCCCATATAACCCCGTTATAATGAAGTCCAATCAGGTAGGGATATCCCTATAGAGTGCTTGTGCTTATATGTCCCTTTTGGGGTCCCTAAATCAAAGGCAGAGACAATAACTGGCAAGTGCAGGCACTGATAAGCAATGATGAAACAATAGTCCATGAACTACAACTATGACACTGACGAAGGGAAGGTATGGTTTGTATGCTCCAGAATGGAAAATTATGGCCTTCAGAAGAGCCAGCCCGCTTAAGACTTCGGAAACTGCCAAGATAAGCTAAGCTTTGCCTCAGGCACGACACAAAAACACTGAAAACGCAAACAGTAGAGGAGAGTTCAGCGGGGAGAGCATGGTAATGGTGCTGTTGCTTAATCCGGCGACAGTGCTACTTCGAACAGTTCGACACAACTACGATGATAATTCAGTCACTATGATGATGATGATGATGAACATGTGGGTGGTTGTCAGAACTGGGTCCCATTGTGGGTAGCTGCCGTACTATTTTTATAAGCCATAAGGGACCCTAATTTGGACAACTACCCATGTAAAGGAAGAGGACCATTGGGATGACAAAGATGGGGACGATGATGACACTCTCCGACATCTTCATCACTGTTACAGCAGGGGTTTAGGGTTTAGGATTCAGGGGTTTAGGGTTATGTATGGTTTAGGGTTATCTTCATCACTGTTACAGAAACACTGAACCGCCCTAACCCGAAACCCTAAGCAGTGAAGTACTCCCAAACCGCCGAACCCTGCTAACCTGAAGCAGCCCCAATGTGGGTAGTTTTCTAAATTAGGGTCCCTTTATAGGTTCCCAAAATAGTACGAAACCCGTATGAAAAGGCCTCTAAAGGCACAAAGGGGACCCTAATTCAGAGAACTACCCATATCGATACTCCAATCCCTGAAACCCGTAAACCCAGCTCCTGAAAGACGGACATCCGCCTCAGTTTAGGGTTTACCTTAACCCCGCGTAACCTACCTTTCTAAAGACTTATACAAACAAATCATATTAGGGAACCCTAAAAAGGTAGGTTCCTTAGGGTCCAGGTAGGGTTTAGGGAACCCTAAACCCGCCTCATGACGAAGAGAGAAGACCATCCCCCGGTCGTTGGTGAAGACCTGCGCGATTTAGGGCTTCGGGCTTATGGCTTAAGGTTTTTTTTTGTGTTGAACCCTCTTTTCCTTAAGGTTTAGGGTTTAGGGTTTAAGGGTTATAAGGCTTAAGGTTTAGGGTTTAGGGTTTGGGTAGGTTTGGGGTTTAAGGGTTCTATGGCTTAAGGTCTCTTATAGATCCTTCCAAAGGAACCCCTAAAAACCTCTTTAAACCTTATCAAGGCCCCTATATTATACCCTTATAGACCCTTATAGACCCCTTTAAAAGAAGACCCCCTACTCTACCCAGAGACTCCAATATCCCTTAATTAAGGAATATTCCTTAAATCATATTAGGGATCCTATTATAATTTAAAGAATATTCCTTAATTAAGGGATATTGGAGTCTCTGGGTAGGAGGTTCGGGGTCTAAGGTTGAGGGTGGCGGTTCAAAGAGTTCCAGGATCGCCTGAGGGCTCTTGAGAGTTGAAGGTTTCCTACTTAGAGGATCATGGGACTTAGTAAGTAGGGTTATAAGTAAATTAACTACAGTTATAATTACTTAAAACTTATAACCCCAATTAAGGTACTTATAACCCTACTTACTAAGTCCCATGATCCTTTAAGTAGGTTCCCTTCAAAGCCTCTGAAGAATATTCGTAAATAGGGTCCTGTTAAGCCCAAGAAGGGAAATATAAAATATCACAAAGGCCTACCTAGTTTCTTTGAGCGCATGCAACTTTAGGGTCTTTTGGGCAGGTTGGCGGAACTCTTCGAGTGGACACAAGTCCCGCATATATCGGGGACTAGAACTTTAGGGTTAGGGTTTGGGGTTTGTCGTTTCAGTCTTTTCGTGTTGGGAGTTGCGGGTCACGTAACACCCAGGCTTTAGGGCTTACGGATTGGGGTTTAGGGTCTACGACCCTGAACCTTGAAACGTGTGCGCATGACTAATTACGAGATGTCGCATATCTTCACGGGTAGGACAGGCAACTCGCAGAGTAAGTATGTTTAGAGCAACAAGGTGAGAGAATCAGCCGACGACAACGACAACAACAGCGCAACAAGAGCACCACAAAGAAACACCCGACGAGAAGCAACAATGAGAACGACCGTCAATACGGCAAATGCCGCAAAACCAGCAGCCGTGTCAACAGCATTACGAACATAATGTGGCTGCACATACACTTTGCCGAGCATCATCACCAACGTCATAATCATCCCTATTACCATCATCATTATTACTGTCACCATCATGATCACAATCATCGTCATCATGCATGCGCGCACACACTTCAAACTACGATATTGGAAAATGTGATAAGGTTGATACTCCTGCTGATCAAGGGCCTCCTGAGATATCACCTGTACGAGTATCGGGGAGAGGCACCGTATACCTGCCAAAGCTCTGATCTCAGTGTCGGCAAGAGTAAATGGCAGCTGAAGCTTGCCCACAAACAGCACCGTTGTAGGCCCTAGTCAGAGCAAAGGCGGAGGAGGAGGAGGAGAGTAGCGCAGCAACAGCCGTAGCGCCAGAAGTGGAAGCAAGACAAGTAGTAGCACCAGGACGAACCCTAGCAGTAGAACTAGTACTGGTACTGCAGGTCGTGCTGCAGTAGTCTATGCTAGCCATGCCAACAGTGATAGCTCTTGCCACGACATTCATCACAGTGCTCGTACTCGTGCTACCGCTGCCGCTACAGCTACCGCTACCACTGCGGCTACCACTACCCACTAATCCCTACACCCAAGGCCCTCTACCACTACGGTGACGCTGAGGACGACTTCTAGCGCTACAGCTACTGCCGCTGCTACTGCCCCTACCCACAGACCCCAATATCCCATAATTAAGGGTTATACGCCTTAAAGTATATTAGGGGTTCTACTATAATGTAAGGTATATGTCTTAATTAGGGAATATGCCTTGAATCATAATAGGGATCCTACTATGATTTAAGGAACATTGCCTAATGAAAGGATATTGGAGCCTCTGGGTACTACTTAAAGGTTCATGGGACTTAGTAACTATGGTTATAAATAAGGGAACTATACTTATAAGTGGATATAATCCCAGTTAGGGTACTTATAACTGTCCTTAATAAGTCCCATGAACCCCCAAGTAGACCCTAAACCCTAAACCCTATAGATCCCTTTTAAGGAACCCTATAGATCCCTTTAAGGAGCCCTTTAAGAACCCTTACTAAGTCCCATGATCCTTTAAGTAGATACTCAGAGGCTCCAATATCCTTTCATTAGGCAATGTTCCTTACATCATAGTAGGATCCCTATTATGATTCAAGGCATATTCCCTAATTAAGACATATACCTCACATTATAGCCCGAAGTGGAGATGAAGGCGCCTCAGCGAGGTTCACCACGCCGCAGAAGTCCTGTGAAGCGTGGCAGGCTCCGGGGTTCTTTAGGGTTTAGGGTTTAGGGTTTAGGGTTTAGGGATACTTCGAGGCCTCAAAAGGTCTAAGGTGCCCAGTAACCTAGGAATAACCTTTTTGGGTATTGGGTATAACTTTAGAAGGAACCTAGGACTACAAAAAGGGAATAAGGGTACTACTGGGCATCCTAGATGCGGGATGAAGGATGAAGGATCCCTAATACGACAAGGACTCTCTTATTTGGGGCCTATAACCCCCAAATAGTAGGATTCATATAAGGACCCCGAATAAAGACCCAAGGTTTCTTAATCAGGCTCCTACATTAACCTAATCCGCGAGACCCAAGACCTTTAACCACGGACATCTCAACTCCCTGAACTCAAAACCCCAAACCCTCAGTTAACCCTGGTTCTGGAGGCCTCAAGAGGTGGGATGAAGGAACAACAAGGATTTCTTGTATTTGGACTCATTTTGGGGATTAACCCCACCTGCCTTCATCCCATCCTGGGAGCCCTGTTATGATTCGGATTTCGGGGTCTATTTAGGGTTTAGGCCTCG
Organism: Symbiodinium sp. CCMP2592; assembly: GCA_905221615.1. Lineage (NCBI taxonomy): Eukaryota > Dinophyceae > Suessiales > Symbiodiniaceae > Symbiodinium > Symbiodinium sp. CCMP2592. The sequence continues at coordinate 1,056,716 of CAJNDT010003334.1, read as the reverse complement.
GGTTTAGGGTTTAGGGTTTAGGCCCCGAAATGTACTCCATCTTTTATGCTAGAACTACAACCCCAGACACTGAATGCTACGCCTCACAACCCGAACCCAACACCCTTAGTCCACCTAAGCCTTCAAGCTCTAAACTTTGAACCCTAAACCCTGTTTTTATGGAACCCCGACAATAGTATTGGTAATTATTTAGGATCCTATATTGAAGCTTTATAAGCTTTAAATCCGAAAGCCCTAAGCCTCCAATCCCTAAATCCTGCAACTAAAGCACCATCTGCCTGTCCCTGCCGCAGCTCCATCCACTCGATATCCCCAAAGGGTTCCTGTTGCGGCGCGCTTACGGATTGTATATAAGGGTTCCTGTCAGGTCTCCTATGAGAACCCTTAAACCTCACCCAGACCCCCAAAATCCTAAACTTGTAGTGATTGTAGTGGCCCTATAATAATGGAGAGCCAACCCATCTAAACCCTAATGTCCTAAACACGAGATCCTCAAATAATTCTGAACTGAAGAACCCTTTTGTTATTGATAACCCTCATAAAAACCCTTGTGCACCCCTCACAGAACACTCATAAAAAGGCCTCATAGAACCTTGCTGTCAAACGACCAACAAAGAAGACCCCCGAACCCCAAAACCGGACCCCCACCCCCTGCCTGCCCCACTAGGATGGCCCGTCGGGGGAGAACCTCTCGTAGTTCCCGAACAGCGCGCTCGAAGCTCCTTACTTGAAGGACCGGGGGACTTTGTACTAGGATCGAAGGACTCAGTAACAAGAATTTAGGATTTAGGGATTGGTGTATAGGGATTAAGGCTTAGGATTTAGGGGTTAGGGTTAAGTTTGGGGCTTTTCGGGTTGAGGGCTTAAAATATATCTATATTATGAATATTATCCAACTGATACTGAGAGGGGGCAGTACCCAAGGTTTAGGCATCAGGGCTTGGGATTGGCGTCGTGGCCCCTCGGAATTCGGAGGAAGTGGACTCCTTTCAAGGTTCTGCGATACTGGGCCTGTAAGTAACCAGGGAGAAAAAGTATAAACTTTTATTTCAGAATGGTTCCCTTAAGAAAAAAGTATTAAAGTATGGTACTCCAAAGCCCAGGATAGTTAAGGGCTCTATGGCCAGGCCTTTACTGAGTTTTTTTGTACAGGGTCTACCGCAAGGATCAGTGGACTTAGTGATTAGAGTCAAGAACAATGTACGTATACTCACGTTTGCCTATGACCTGGCCACGCGTTTTACTTATGAAACCCTAAACCCTGCCCCGAAACCCTAAGCCCTAAACCCGGTAGGTTCTCAGGGCGAAGAAGGCTTCCCCCGTGAGGTCTTTGAAAGGGGCTCGTTCAGGGGACTTACAAGGATTTAGAGTTTAGGGTTTTCAAGGTTTAGGGTTCCGGGTTTTGGGGGGTCTCGGTGAGGCGTCATTGCAGGCGTTCTTTAAAGGGTCGTTACAGGTTGGTTCTTGTGGCAGTTTGGGGTCTTGGCCTTTGGGGCTCCCAGACTTACTTGGTGGGTCGGGGGACTTAGTATCTGGTTATTTTAAGGACTTATAAGTACCATAACCCCAATTAGGGTCCCTTTTGGGGTACTTATAAGTCTACTTACTAACTACTTACGAAGTCCCCCGACCCCCCAAGTAGGGTTCCTCTACGCTTTCCTCTGAAGGGGTAGTACAGGGTCCCTTTAAGGGTTACCAGAAGAGGCATTTTAGGAGTTCCTTTCTCTTCACATTCCTTTCACGCTAGTTAAAGGATGGGACTTAGTAAGTACAGTTATAAGTACCCTAACTGGGGTTATATCCAATTATAAGTATAGTTACTAAGTCCCATGAACCTTTAAGTAGACCCTAAACCCTAAACCCTATAGATCCCTTTAAGGAACCCCTATAGATCCCTTTAAAGGAGCCTTTAAATCACCATAGTTACTAAGTCCCATGAACCTTTAAGTATTGATTAGAACCTCACAAAATGTTTGCTTCAGGGCTTGCCATGATAGGTTCAGGGAGTGTCGGGGTTTAGGGTTTAGGGTTTAGGGTTTAGGGTTTAAGGCGTCTCGCCGCGCAGCGGCAGTATTTTCTATGTAGGATGGCGCCCCAACACTCCCAGGGGTGTGGGGGGGCGGCGTATCGACGTCTAGCGTTCGAATGCGATTCCACCACCAAACAATTACACATTGGTTCCTCACCTTTTCCCGCCCGCTGTGAGAATACACAGGCTACCACCCAAAATATTGCCTTTTAGGGTTTAGCGCTTACGCCCTCAATTCCCACCTGCCCCTGGTCTGTCTGTTGGCGCCAGAAACACACACGCCACATAACAGATAGGGTCAGGGCCAGGTCGAGGGCCAGGGGAGGGCCAAGGGGGGCCAGGGGGGGGCCAGGGGGGCCAGGGAGGGCCGGGCCAGAGGGGCCAGGGGGGGCCAGGGGGGCTAGGCGAGCAGAAAGCCAAGGAAGGGCAGAAAACGCCAGGTCTCCCCCTAGGACCCGCCAGGAGCCCCCAGGGTCCCTGGAATCTGCCAGCTGAGGGGGCCCCTGGGCCGGCCTCTGGGGCCTTCTCTGAAGGGGGGGCCAAAGGGAAATGTCCACCAAGGGCTTTTGTCGTCGGGTTTAGGGTATTCCAATCTCTTGAGATTCGAGAGAATTCCCTCTGCGAATATGGGCGCCACGCAAGGGGCCTAATGGCTTGGCTCAGCCCTAGGGGGCTGAATTCGACCACTCTCCAATGGCTCCACCCATTGTCCATCCAGAGTTGGTGTCAATCACTGCCGGATTTCCTTCTTGGGTCCAAGCACCCTAAGAAAAAGGGTGGGTACGGCCTAAGCAGGCCTGGGTGGGAATTTAGGGTTTAGGGTTTAGGGTTTAAGGTTTAGGGTTTAGGGTTTCAAGCTGGCTTCGAGAGTTTTGTCTGTGGCCTTTCGCAGGATGCCCGCCCTATCGTCTTACTGCATTCCAAAACCTCCTGCCTAAA
>CAJNDT010003334.1:983748-1051248 GCA_905221615.1 Symbiodinium sp. CCMP2592 | reverse complement strand
GCTTTCTCTATGCGACTCCTGTATCGCGCAGAACATGCGAAGCTGGGGAAGCATTTTGCCATCTTGCTGCGGTGCGGCGTGAGTTCGCCCAATCGCCAAGCACTCCACATCCAGAGCGAAAACGTCCTCCGTTTAGGGTGGCTTCTTCAAAAAATGGATGATCCTGCGTGAAGGCGCTAAGGATCGTCGGTCCAGGGCTGTAGGGCCTTGGGCTTAAGCAGAACACTATATATGGGCGTAAATAAGTAGAACCGGATTTGGGGGCCCATTATATTATTATCATAATCAGGAACTTCTATAATTGTGATGGTAAGTCTTTAGGCCACTCTAGTAGTCATCTCCGAAACTCCCAGATGCTAAATGCACAGGCACGACAGTTTGGTTGTGAAGGCACGCGCTTCGTTCGACATCTGCCACAACTGCACAACCAGGCGCCCTAAACCCTAAAGAAGCACGCTGGCCTTGTCAGGATACTGCGCGACCGCCACTGGGCCTAAGTCAATGAATTAATCGATGCTCACGGCATCGTCATGGTTGCGGGTTTCACGAACAATGCAAGATTGAAACAGAAGCATCTGCAAGGGCAGCAACCAGCGCCCACAGCCTAAACCCTCTTCCCTAGGCCGTATACCCTAGATCCGAATCCCTAAACCCAAATCCTCAAACCCTAAACATTAATTTCTTAGTCCTAAAGCCTAATGCCTAAACCTTAATCCTCAAACTCCTCAAACCCTAAACACCAGTCCCCCAATCGCTTGGTCCTAAACCTTGATCCCTGAACCCTAATCCCGAAACCCTATTCCCTAAACCCTATAAACCCCTAAACCCTAAACCCTAATCCCTTAATTCCGACGCATACTTCAGCGAAGCTGCTGGTACTCACCTTCGAAGACTTGGATTTTGCCTTCGGAGCTCGGTGATGCGGTTTGTGGTTTAGCGGTTTAGGGTTTAGCGGTTTAGGGTTTAGGGTTTAATTCATGAAAACACTGGTATTTGCGGTGAGTTCTGCTTGTCCTTTTGCGAACACTTGCACGGGTTGTCCCTAAACACCGGGCCTTGTACATAAACTTGCGGGTTGTTTGTAAACATAGCGGTTGCTTAAGCGCAACAGAAATCGGGCCCGTGTGTCTCTCTTTTGTGTATACAGATATAAATGCACTGCAGCAACGTGCATCTGATACGTCCAGGATCCTCGAGTGAAACCACAAGATGTTTGTGAACCGTATTTCAACTAAGCAACATCTCTTGTAGCGCTATGTGTAGGGATGGAGAGCGTGCAATGGCGTGGACCATGCCGATTTCAGGAACTATAGCAGGACGATCCGTTATGGCCTGGAACCAGCCCGTTATCCAGCGCAGCTTTGTCAAAAATCCAATGATACTGATCCAAATACTGGCTATTTCGAAGGGGCACGGGGTACCTTACGAACTTTGGTATCGGAAGAAGCCAGAATCGCACAAGCATCAACGCAAGTAGGATTCCAGTCTAGGACATGAACCAGATCTTCATCGCTTACCGTTTGTCCTTGGTAGTCTTTTCTACGAATACATAGGCTGAACCCACTCACATCTTTACTTTGCTTCAGCGTGCAAAAACAAGGGCTCTTATGTGCATGCACATTTCGTCAACCGCATGCCAATGCATTTCGACAGTCAATTAGGCTGAATCTCTACATTGGTGTTCTCAAAAATTGGTACCAACAGCGGTGTTGGATAGGCTGGCTTTGGGTAGACAGGCCAAAGTCTTCAAGGCCAGGGGTTCGGAGCTGCATAGGGAAAACTGTCGATCTTATGTAGCATACCTTCAGATGCTCTTTAAAGCCTTAAACTCATCGGTATTGAAAGTGTTTTCTGAATGTAAGATCTGCTACACAGCTCTCCAGGAATAAGGGCTCAAAAAGGGCAATCATACAGCGAATAGGGTTTCTCTGATCTCTAGCGGTTCTAAAAAAAGGTCCGAGTATATAGGATTTCTGGAAGGGTTCAAGAAGGGCTTCATGATACAGGCCCGAATCACTAGAATGGGGTACCGCGGATACTTGATCGCACAACTATATTGTTTTAAGGAAACCTCTGACTGAAATTTACGTAATGTCACGACCACTTTTTCCGGCTGTGTAGCTCCTTCACCTGGTGAATCTGAAGACCTCTAACCTGTAGGGCCATTGCGTAGATGAAGACCTGCATGTTGCAGCCCACGACGGAATCCTCCAAAAAGGCCTCTACCCAGAGCCTCCAGAACCCCTTAATTAAGGAATATAACTTAAAATCATATTAAAGGACCGGATAACCCCACATGTGAAGATCATCCATTCATATAGAACACAAAGGTGCAGAAGAGTAAATGAGTGAGGGAGTAAATGAGTGTGTGAGTGAACGAGTAGGGTGTATGATGTGTGCATGTGTGGTGTGCGAGTGTAGAGAGAGAGTGTGTGTGTGAGTGTGTGTGTGGGTGTGTGAGTGTGAGTGTGTGAGTGTGTGAGTGTGTGTGTGTGAGTGTGTGAGTGTGTGAGTGTGTGAGTGTGTGAGTGTGTGAGTGTGTGAGTGTGTGAGTGTGTGAGTGTGTGAGTGTGTGAGTGTGTGTCTGGGTGTCTGAGTGTCTGTGTGTCTATGTGTCTGTGTGTCTGTGTGTCTGTGTGTCTGGGTGTCTGGGTGTCTGGGTGTCTGCGTGTCTGTGTGTCTGTGTGTCTTTGTGTCTTTGTGTCTGTGTGTCTGTGTGTCTGGGTGTCTGCGTGTCTGTGTGTCTGTGTGTCTTTGTGTCTGTGTGTCTGTGTGTCTGCGTGTCTGCGTGTCTGCGAGTCTGTGTGTCTGTGTGTGTCTGTGTGTGTCTGTCTGTGTCTGTGTGTGTCTGTGTGTGTCTGTGTGTGTGTGTGTGTCTCTGTGTGTCTGTGTGTGTCCTGTGTTTGTCTCTGTGCGTGTCTCTGTGTGTCTGCGCGTGTCCTGTGTGTGTGTGTCTGTGTGTGTCCTGTGTGTGTCCTGTGTGTGTCTGTGTGTGTGTCTGTGTGTGTCTGTGTGTGTCGGTGCGTGTCGGTGTGTGTGTCTGTGTGTGCCGGTGTGTGTCTGTGTGTGTCTGTGTGTGTCTGTGTGTGTGTGTGTGTCTGTGTGTGTCTGTGTGTGTCTGTGTGTGTCTGCGCGCGCGGCCTTGGCCAGAGCAGGCCGGGGAGGGGATTTAGTCGCGGAAGAGTCTCGCCCCCAGCGCGCGCGCGGCCTCCGCCAGAGCAGGCCGGGGAGGGGATTCCAGAGCAGGCCGGGGAGGGGATTTAGTCGCGGAAGAGTCTCGCCCCCAGCGCGCGCGCGGCTCAGAGCAGGCCGGGGAGGGGATTTAGTCGTGGAAGAGTCTCGCCCCCAGCGCGCGCGCGGCCTCGGCCAGAGCAGGCCGGGGAGGAGATTTAGTCGCGGAAGAGTCTCGCCCCACAGCGCGCGCGCGGCCTTGGCCAGAGCAGGCCGGGAGGGGATTTAGTCGCGGAAGAGTCTCGCCCCCAGGGCGCGCGCGGCCTTGCCCAGAGCAGGCCCGGGAGGGTCTTTAGTCGCGGAAAAGTTTCGCCCCCAGCGCGCGCGCGGCCTTGGCCAGAGCAGGCCGGGAGGGTCTCTAGTCGCGGAAGAGTCTCGCCCCCAGGGCGCGCGCGGCCTTGCCCAGAGCAGGCCGGGAGGGTCTGTAGTCGCGGAAGAGTCTCGCCCCCAGCGCGCCCGCGGCCTTGGCCAGAGCAGGCCCGGGAGGGTCATTTAGTCGCGGAAGAGTCTCGCCCCCAGGGCGCGCGCGGCCTTGGCCAGAGCAGGCCCGGGAGGGTCTTTAGTCGCGGAAGAGTCTCGCCCCCAGCGCGCGCACGGCCTTGGCCAGAGCAGGCCCGGGAGGGTCTTTAGTCGCGGAAGAGTCTCGCCCCCAGGGCGCGCGCGGCCTTGGCCAGAGCAGGCCGGGAGGGTCTTTAGTCGCGGAAGAGTCTCGCCCCCAGGGCGCGCGCGGCCTTGGCCAGAGCAGGCCGGGAGGGTCTTTAGTCGCGGAAGAGTCTCGCCCCCAGCGCGCGCGCGCGCGGCCTTGCCCAGACCAGGCCCGGGAGGGTCTTTAGTCGCGGAAGAGTCTCGCCCCCAGGGCGCGTGCGGCCTGGAGGGTCTTTAGTCGCGGAAGAGTCTCGCCCCCAGCGCGCGCGCGGCCTTGGCCAGAGCAGGCCGGGGTCTTGCATGTACATGTGTGTGTACATGTGTGTGTGGGTGTCTGCATCATGAAGGCAGGAGGAGGAGGCAGAGGAGGCGGAGGAGGAGGGAGGAGGAGGCGGAGGAAGAGGAGGAGGAGGAGAAGGAGGAGGAGGAGGAGGCGGGACAGCCCCAAAAAGTAAGAACCCACACAGTGATGTGGGGAATTATGGATCCTATTATAATTTAAGGTATATTCCTTAATTAAAGGGTTTTGGAGGCTCTGGGTACCCTAAACCCTAAACCCTAAACCCTAAACCTAAACCCTAAACCTCTAGGTTTTAAGATGCATCCAAAATGCCTGAGGGCCTTCAGGTCTCAACGTCCATGTTTCAGGCTTCGGGGTCCCGGACTTATAACTCCAACCCAGAGAGCCCAATACCCCTTAATTAAGGAATACCTAGGGTTCCTTTAAGGGATCTATAAGGGATCTACGGGGTTTAGGGTTTAGGGGGCTCCAATACCCCTTAATTAAGGAATATACCTTAACAATTTAATACGAAGCCCCTTGTAATTTAAGGTTTCTTGCTTAATTAAGGGGTATTGGGCTCTCTGGGAAACTCGGGAAGCCGGGACGCACTTAGGGCTTGGGGTTCCCTGTTTAGTGTGTGAGCTTCAAGGTTTAGGTTTTAAGGCCTCCTCGGCGTTGGGTTCCGGGTTTAGGTTTTAGGATTTAATACAACCCTAAGCCATAAACTACAACCCCAAACCCCTGAAGCCTCAACGTTTACGTTTAAAAGCCCCGCACCGTAATCGCAGCAACGCAGCAGATTTTCCCTGCTTCCGGGCCCCTCGGCGGATGACCTGTCGGGTGGTCGAGCTTCTTGAAGCTTTGCATCTGCAAGGCTCTTCGTCATATGGGAGTTTCCGAAAACTAAGGGTACCTTATCTTGGGGTCCCGATAATAAGGATCCTACTGTTTAGGGTACTATATTAGGGCCCCCTATGTTCGGAAATTCCCAGAAAGGATCTCTTGTCTAGGGGTTCTATCGAGTTTTGAGAGCTCTACGGGGGTTCTGCACGAGCTCTTCAGGGTTCAAATGCTTCGGGGTTGAGGGATCATCGGCTTTGGGCTATGAGGGTTTGGGATTGGAAATTGGAGCTTGCCAAGGACACTCAGAAGGCGTTCGTCGTTCCGACGTTGGGGCGTAAGGGTTTGTGTGTCACAGCTACAGCCGAAGTATTGAACTTTGAACCTCAAACCCTACATGCAAAACTGCAAACCCTAAACCCTACTGTAGACCCTGTAGACCCGTAAACCCCTTAACCCGAACCCCTGAATTGAACCCTAAAGCATAAAGACGTGAACCCGAATCCCCCAAACCCTTATCCGAACCCTAAATAAACTCTAGAACCTAAACGCTAAACCGAACCCCGAACACCTAGACCCTAAACCCTAAACTAAGCCCCGAACCCCAAAACCCCAAACCGAACCCTAAACCCTGAAACCGACAGTAACCCTTTGTAACCGCTATAATTAAGCCATTTACAGGAACCCCATATATAAACCGTAAACCCTAAACTCTAGACCCTGAATTCTAAACCCTAAACCCTAGACCTTAAATTCTAAGCCCTCAACCCAACCCCAGACCTTAGACCCTAAACTACCAAACCCTACTTTTGTGTAGGCTCTTATTATACACCCTAATATGGAAAATATAGGGACCCTACAAAAAAGTAGGTTTTAGGAGGTTAAGGTACCCCCAAGAACCCTCTAGTGTGCCCGAAATACCCACTATTCAGGGGCCATAAGGATTCTATCGAAGGGCCCTTGCACGGTCCTGGTAGGGTTTAAACCCAACCCGAAACCCAAAACCCAAAACCCAAAACCCAAAAACCCTAAACCCTAAACCGCCTGGCCTGGCTCCGCCTGAACTGCGCCGTCCGCAGGGCCAGCGCCAGGGAGGAGCTGGACGGCTCTTAGGACGTAGGGTTTTGGGTGTATGGGGTTTAGGGTTTTAGTTAGGTTTGGGGGGGGCCAAAAGTTTTGGATTCTAGAACTGAGGACTCAGAGTTTAGGATTTTGGATTTTTATTTTTTTTTTGTTAAAGGATTTTTGGGGGTTCAGGGTTTATTGGGAGGTTCAGCTTCAGATTTGCGGGATTTGGAACGTTAGGTTTCCTTTGGTGGGTTTAGGGGTCAAGAGCGGTTACTTCTGTACTATTAAGCTTGCCTGGCTGAGGGATTCGATGATGACAGGGGTTAGACGGTTAAAGGTCTAGGGTTCTTTTTACGGTTTGTATAGAATTTCCAGAGTTGTTGTATCCTTAAGATTCTGCAACAAGCTCTACATGGGTTGCATGGGGGTGCCACAAAGCTGTTTGAAACAGACGGGTTCTCGAAAGGCTGTTTTGGGGTTCTATGGTGGCTTTAGGGTCTCGGGGATTCCTACAAGTCTAGGGGAGGTTTGGGGGTCCGGGGAAGGGGGAAGGGTTGATGGTGTTGATAGGACGCGAAGCGCAGACAGTTTGGGTAGGACATGTAAATATGTACATATACGTGTGAATATGTGTACATGTGTGTATATGTATATATATATATATATACATATACATATATATATATATATTTCTATTTAATCTTAGGGTTTGCAGGCCACATAATGAATCTACTTCTGGTTGCATCTCCCTCCCGCGCCGCGCCTCAACAGCCCACCTACACAGAAGCCTGGTGGCTCTTTGAGCCCTGCCTGACTCCCTGACATCCAGAACTCAGCACAGCTTTGGGTTTAGGGCTGACCAACCCTGAATTAAAGAAGAGGTGTGGCCTGCACAAGAACCAAGGTTGCACACAGCCCGGCCCACTCGCAGCTCGCAGCCTGTGTTCTTGCCTCAAGGGTGAGGTGGCTGGAAAGATCCTAAACCCTGGGGGCGGGCAGGGGCAGGGGCAGGGGCAGGGGCAGGGGCAGGGGCAGGGGCAGGGGCAGGGGCAGGGGCAGGGGGGGCAGGAAACCCTAAACCCTATACTAGTAGTAATAGCAACAGTAGTAGTGATAGTAGTAGTAGAAGAAGTAGCAGAACCCTAAACCGTTAACCCTAGACCCTACACTAGTAGTAATACCAGCAGTAGTAGGGATAGTAGCAGTAGAAGAAGTGGCAGAACTCTAGACCCTTAACCCTAAACTTCAAACCCTAAACCCTATATTAGATGTAATAGCAGCAATAGTAGTGATAGGAGTAGTAAAAGAAGTAGCAGAACCCTAAACCCTTAACCACAAACCCTAAACCCTAAACCCTAAACTAGTAGTAATAGAGCAACAGCAGTAGTGATAGTAGTAGTAGAAGAAGCAGAACCTTGAGCCCTTAACGCTAAACCCTAAACCCTAAACCCTATACTAGTAGCAATAGCAGCAGTAGTAGTGATAGCAGTAGTAGAAGAAGTAGCAGAACCCCAAACCCTAAACCCTAAACCCCAAACCTTACCCTATACAAGTAGTAATAACAGCAGTAGTAGTGATAGTAGCGTAGTTATGTAGGGCGTGGATGGCCTCATTCATGATCATACACCGGGGAATAACCCGCGCAATGGTAGGCCTGCTTCGCATTGCAATCTGAAGCTTCATTCCGAAGCCTTGTGCAAGTCATGCGCACGCTATGGTGCGACATAGCTTATTTTTTTGATTTGGGCTGTGATGTGCCAGTGCTCGGGTTTTTCAGCATGTGCTACTTGTTTCAAGCACAGCATCTTCCACACCTCACTGCGCGATCGCTCAAATTTCTGCACCGCGCACTACTGAGTATAGTTCGTGAACGCATACCGGAGATTAACAGTTCTAGAATCTAGAATCGAGTGTGTTTGTTTGCCAAAAAATGTCCTTCGGACTTTATGCCCAGCGCAGAAGAAGAAAGGGCTCTATACTCTCAACGTCGAGCTGTGTCACGACAAGGGCAGGACTGATGACTTCGAAAAGGGTAGTTCTCGGGCCCCGGCTTAAGTAAAAGAGACCCTGATTTAGAGAACTATCCGAAAGGAGAGCGCCACGAGCCTCCCTAGAACTTGAAATGCCGAAAATGCCCGGAAGAGTTCAGTACGGTTGCCACATGTAGGAACCTGAAATAACACCAGAATATTAATATAACTATTAGGATATCCATAAACGAGATCCATGACTGTAATAGTACATAAAACTTGTCCAGTATCCTATTGGGGTTGAAAGTTGGCATTGCGCAGGGATCATAGTGCAACCCAAAAGGTTAAAGGTTGCCTACTACTCAGATACCGAAACCCTAAACCCTAAACTCTAAACCCTAAACCCTAAAACCCTAAACCCTAACGCCCAAACACCCTAAACCCTATAAACCCTAAACCCTAAAACCCTAAATCCTAAACCCTAAAACCCTAAACCCTAAACCCTAAAACCCTAAAACCCTAAACCCTGAAACCCTAAACCGTATAACCCTAAACCCTAAAACCCTAAAACCCTAAAACCCTAAACCCTAAAACCCTAAACCGTATAACCCTAAACCCTAAAACCCTAAACCCTCAACCCTCGATCTCGGATCGGTGCCCCTGAAGTCCAGCTGCCGGTGCAGCGCGCGATATGGCAGCGAGGGCGCACGGGTTCATCAGGAGCGGGGGTGGGTGGAATCCTATGCTTCTCTTCCTACGCAGGGCTTCGGGAAGATCTGTCTTTGGCAGGTCATCGAGAATTTCCCGGCCTACTGAAAGATCGGTTCCGTGGATGTTTGGTCTGTGATGCTCTGGCCTATCCATGCTATGCGTCTCTGCGGTTCCCAGGCTTTCCTCAACCCTAAACCCCACATGGGTGGTTGTCAAAATTAGAGTCCCTTTTTGGGTCGCTATTATAATACGGCACCTAGTATTTAGGGTACCCCAAAAGGGACCCTAATTTTGACAATCACCCACATGTCTATGGGTCTCTGGGGTTCTGAAGGCTAACCTTTCCTTGCAATGCAGGCTTCCCCGGCCGAGGGCTCACACCAGCTTTTCTTCACTGAACCTGAACCCCGAACACGTGAGGATCTAAGGTTCAAGGCTTTCAGGTTTAGGGTTTACGGGTTTAGGTTTAGGGTTTGGGTTCAAGGTTTTCAGGTTTAGGGTTTAGGACTTTAGGGGTTTAGGGGTTGAGGGCTTAGGGTATGAAGCAGGGTTTTCAGATGCCTTGAGATTCGGGTTTGGAAAGGTAGGCCTGCGTCTGAAATGCTTTCTGAGACCGAAGTGCTGTGAGAGGATCTGGTTTGTCGAGGGTTTGGGGTGTTTAGGGGTTTAGGGGTTTTAGGGTGAGGGTTGTGTGTCTAGGGTTTAGGTTTGAGATTTGAAGTAGAGTTTTGAGTAGAGGAGGAGAAAACCTGATACGACAGCAGAATCTCTGTGCCGACGTTTCCGCGGTCCGGGGGTCAAAGGATTTGGCACCTGTCCTAATTAAATTATCATCCGGTGACATACACGATCCGAGCGAAGCATCATGTGGGGCAGACAGTCGCAGGCAGAAGCTTGTCATCCAACATTCGCAGACCACCGCTGCCATTTTCATTTCCCGCGTTAGCTTTGACGTGCTTAGTTCTTAAGGCACTATCTTCACGATCACCACGATCACCACAACACGACCGAACTGCAAAGGCCACAAACACTTTGATAAGCCACTGTGAACGCGCTGTGCCAAGTCATAGTGCAAACAGCACATTATTCTCGTTGCACTTTCTTAATCTTTGATCCTTCAACATCTGGTACTCAGAGCATGTTTGGTAAACAGACGTCGTTGGCATGTATCTCGGTATTGACCAGAACACCGAACACTTAGCAACCCCCTTTCGCCCTGGCCCCTAAACCTCAAAACCCCCAACCCTCTCTCCCTCACAATTTCGAACCGGGGAGCCTAACCCTACTTAAAGGATTATGGGACTTAGTAAGTACAGCTATAAGTACCCTAACTGGGGTTATATCCAATTTTAAGTATAGTTACCTTATTTATAACCATAGTTACTAAGTCCCATGAACCTTTAAGTAGTCCCAAATCCCTAAACCCCAAACCCTACATCTTCACCCTAACCGTTCATAAGCCCCCATTCGTAGAAGCTTTGCGGAGCCCTTGCGGCGCATTGAAACCTTAATGATACCCTTGCAGAGCCCTCACAATGCCGGCATAGAACCCTTCTTTGATTTCTAAACCCCATACCCCAACCATCTTGAACCCAGTAGTGACTACGTAACCTAACCCTAAACCCTAAACAAAATAAAACCCTTCTAGGATGCTGAAACCCTTTTCGAGACCCCGTACCTCCCCTAAACCCATGTAAGCCCTGATTCCTGAAGCCTGAAAACAAAAGGTGTGTGTGTGTGTGTGTGTGTGTGTGTGTATGTGTATGTATATATGTATTATATATATATGTATATATGTATACATGTATATAATAGAAAATAGTAACAAGAATTAGAACAGCAAAAATAATTCTAATCAGAAGAATAACAATGATAATCATAATGACAAAATGTAATAGGAATGGTACCACTGATAGAAATAACAGCAATTTCAAGAATACTAATACCAGTAATCAACATCGTAAGGAATAATAACTAACAGCCCTCTGGCTGCCTGATCATTCCTAAAGCCCAGACCCCAAACCACCCCCTAAACCCTGAAAGCCTAAACAATAAAACCTAAACTCTGAATGAGAGCCCTCGGGCAGACCTGATGCATCTCCTGTGTGGACTTTACCACGAAGGCCGAGAGATCCTTCACGTAGACGCCGCTTTGCGGGTTGTCCTGGCGAATTGATCTTAAATGAGGTTGATATCCTTTAAACCCAAGTTAAGGATAATTGGAGTCTCTGGGTGATCTTTGCTGAATGGTTTAGGGTTTGGGTTCCTTTGAGGGATCTAAAGAGATAAGGGTTTAGGGGGTTCCAATATTGGGGAATATACATTAAATGACGGTCGGGGTATGCTCCCTAATGCAGCGATATGATATTGGAGTCTCTGGGTGATATTTGCTGACGGACTTAGGATATAAGGTTCAAGCTCTAACATCTTGTTTTTTAAGGTTTAGACTTGCAGTCTGGATTTAGGATTACGTGTAGGGGAGATTCCAGACGTCTCATGGGGTCGCCAGCTAGAGCTTTTTGAAATTGGGGTTTACGGTTTCGAGCTTAGTGTCCAAATGCAATGAGCCAGTCTGCGCAATACGTGTGAGTTTTCAGAAAACAAGGGACCCTCACATAAACCCGACCTAGACCTACTACACCCTACTTTGTTGTAAATTCTCATGATAAGCCCTAATAGGGGATTCATAGGGACCTTACCAAAAAAGCAGGTTCTGGTTATTTTGAGGTATATGATGAATCCCTGAAGCTCCCTCAATAGGCACCCCGAGTGGTAAGACATCCATGAACCTCATATCGAACCTGCATACTATAGGGGCCTTCAGAATTAGCATAAGGTGTTGGGTCCCATTACTATAACTATAAAAGGGAACCCGAAGTAGTATAGGCAATTATTAACAAAGCGCGTCAAAATACGGGCCTGTGTTTTTGGATACGGCATACTTCTGCTTCGTGCTACCTCTGTGTGTGTATGTATTTGTATACATATATGTATATGCTACCCCCCCCCCCAGTACCCCAAGTCAGGCTTTCCAAGACACACCACAACTGCAGGAGAGATACCTTAGATGTGGCACATGTCTGACTGATTCTGACTGCTAGCATCTATTTAGACCACTCAGTTGCATCATCTTGGCTTCTTTATCATGCTCCATAACTGAACTTCTTCTTTGAAGGAAAGCTCAGCTTCGCATGCTTGCTCAAGCCGATCCATAACTGAACTTCTTCTTTGAAGGAAAGCTCAGCTCAGTGATCTCGCAACCGTGGAGAAGCTGTCAGAAGTCAGTCAATCTGACCAATAGCTCAACATGTCATCGTCCGTGAGTGGTTTGTCTCCGTTTGGAGTAGACTTGTACAATAGGTCGTCGTATTTATAGATCACGTCACCTTGTTGGTTTCTATACGTGCTTACTCAACAAAACAGTTCCTTGAGAGTATCAAAGTGAATCGTCGCCCTATATATATATATATATATAACTTTACAGAAACGACGACAACACAAAGGCATGCTGAACATACATGTTGAGATGCCGTTGGGCAGCTTGCCAACTCGTTTTTCCTATTTGGTGTGCGCAGACGGACCTGGTCCGAGAATACGCTCTCCAAAGGCGAAAATTAGATCCGCCACGTCTGTCGGAAAAGTTCGGCAGAAGGGTGCAGACATGGCTCAGTACGAGTGGATTTGCTTGCAGCTACGTAAACAAATCACAACTCATAATACATTCTGGAGGGATGATATGACGACACTATCACTCGGCCAGCATGCTTTGCATGTGAGCCTGACACAACACTCCGGTATGGAGCCAAAGATCTGCGTTCTTGTTCCAGTATTCATATTGCACTGAGCGCAACTTTGCACGCAGCAACTTCGAACCGGCCTTGCAGTTCTGGTTTATGACGATCCTACCTTTCAACGCTCTGTCGATCACCTGAGTTCCTGACTTGCATTTCAAAATCTTCTGAGTGCCAGGAATTTTATGCTCAACGATTCCTACGTACTTGGGATTAATCCACTTGAAACGGCCATTCGCTTTCACACGTTTTTTGCAGTGAACTACTCGGTCGTGGATGACCCCGTCGATGTACGCCTTGTAGGATTTTGCTGAGTCCGTGTGTAGAACCACTTTCCGGCCCTTCAAAAGTTTGTTCCCGAGAGTCTGCCACTCGATCTTGCGAATTGCGCCCGGTCCGGGGGCTTTCTTGACCCTCACCTTCGGGTTGAGCCTGTGCAAGACAAGTGTTTCGGGACGACCTCGTTGAACAACACCCGCCCATTGCTCCCACATCCAAGTAGACTTCTTGTCTTTTGATGAGGTGCTTGAATTCGACCGACGCACTAATGTCACGTTTGTTGAAGGTGGCTTCATCCGCCTCAATGTCTTTCCAAGACTGCCCAGTGCCGAATGTGATCTTCTTCTCCTCCTTCTCGACATAGTATCTGCGCAGTTCACACATTTTGCGGTACATGTCCTCAACAGCCTTGTGGTTCACATGAGTGAGCAGATGGACCGTGGACAGCGGGATGCGGACGAGGAGCAGTAAGAGTACAGACGCTTGGGCCTGCAGCGACGCCGAGGTTGAACCCTTGCCTTCTGTGAAAAGGGGATGAAGGTGATGCGGATTCAACCAAGCTCTGCACTTGCTTGAAGAGCACTTGTATTTCCAAGTGTTGTTTCGGAACTGCATGAGCTTCGAGAGTTTGCCGGTGGAGCAACATGGGCAGAAAGAAAGTGTTTTGGACATGGCTGTCTTTTCATACGAGGATGCTAGCATACAGATCTGACTGACTCGTGACTGGTCATCTGTTAAAAAAGGATTGTGCATGCATCCACCGATAGCACAAAGGTTAATCCAACCAGACACTCATGGTGCCGAGCTTGTGCAGCAACTTGCCTTGCCAAGTTTGTCCACGGTATGCAGCTTGATCTGCACAAGGTTCGGTCCTTACCACGCCTCGCGTTTTCATCACCATGGCTAAAAGATGTCCTCCACCTCATGTCCCGAAGAGGGGCAAGGCCCAACAAGTTCGCAAGCAGCCAGCGACCAAGAAATCTACCGCTTGGAAAGCCATCCCCTACACCCGAGAGGAAGGCGGCCCAGGACCTCGTGGACAACGCAAAGATCAAATTAAGTGGACACGTTCAATCACACAGCTCCTTACGGCAAGCGACAAGACCATCATCAAGATCCTCACTACTGACAAAATCCTTCGTGAAGTCGGTCAGCTCTTGTGAGATTCCCTGGGGCTCGAAGGCAAGATCGTCCATGGGGTCGTGCACCTCCTCCTCCTCCTTGACGGTTGCTTCTTGGGTGCCTAGGTCAATGATCTCACTTGACAGTGTGGACAAAGCCCTGCGAAATGGCCGGGGCTGTTCTTTGACCGCCGTAGCTGTGTTGACAGATGATGATGGCAGAGAAGATGCGCTGAAGCTGCCGGTGGGTCTGTGACTTGAGCCATGAAAAAGTTCATGAATAGCGCCTGCATTGATGATGGTGGGGTTTGGCCGTGGCGTGGGTTGCCAGTGAGGATTGCGTTCACGTAGTCGACCTCCCATTTGAGATCTTCGTCAAACGCGGAAGGCGTTGACTTGATGCCGTCACGATATTCGTTGTACCTCTTCGCCGATGCAGGCTTCAAGAAATCCAGGTGGCTGTCCATGACTAATCCGGGCACAGAAATTTCTTCCTGTGTTGCTGAGCGGAACAACATGATGGTGCCAGCATTGACCAGTATGTTCACTCGCCTGAGTATGGCCATAATGTGAGGACTTTCCTGAGTTTGGTATGAGAGTTTGGGATAGTACAACGAATGACAACATGATATTGTTTATCTGTTGTTAAAACAAACATTCAAGTATCTTAATTAACCAACAAGTCCCAGTCTCAGTGTCCCTCGGGAACATCGGCTTGATGACGCCCAAGAAATCTTCGTGTTTCATGTGAACTGCGCAACCACCGCGAATACGCTGATGCTTATTAAGCCATGGCGTAAACTCGAAGTCGTTGCAGGCGAAGAGACGCATTTGCCGTTGAACGAACTTTGCTGCTCCCCAGCATTCCCTTGTCATTGCAATACATCGTACATCTGCGAAACCTTTCATCTTGCGAATAGGTTCCGATGCGAGGCACCCATCGTCGTGCATGTCAGGCCGGTCCTTGCGACCAGCCTGTCCTCGGAAGAAATCGAAAGGATGGCGGGGTAGAGATGTTGAGGGTACGCTTCCAATGCCTTGAGATGCACATGGCTATGATTCGGGCCAGTGGAGTTTTGCCACTGCCGGGGCTGCCAACGAAGCCGTTTGAGTGCGTCTTCATGTGCTTGAGCATGTGGCGAACAGCGAAGTCAAGGACGGAGTACTCGACGTCTGCCAGGAAAAAGTTGACGTTTTCAATGGGCTAGCACACCATCGGTCTGCAATGCTCGCAAAGATCTTTCCACCAGTCCTTGACCCCATGCGTAGATGGGGGACTCGGGATTAGTGTTCAAGTTTTTGGTCATCCACTGAACACGCTTCCACTCAGTGCCAAGTCGACTTGCTTCCTCCTCGATGAAAGCGAAGCTCTTGTCAACCGCCTCTTCGCTCAGATTTGCCATGTAAGAGCCACTTTTGGAGCCATCAGGACGGGGTTGGTGGCAAGGTAGCATATGGGTCAGTGCATGATGACGACACTGCCATCCACCCAACTGCTCCAAGAACCATTGAAACCCTCTCCTGAAGTTCTGTGCATGGCCTTGCCACTTCAAGACATAAGGTGTTCCGTAGCACAAACACTCCAAGCATGCCTTGGTGAGCTTCGTGTCTGGGCTATACATATGCTTGAGAACAGAGACGTTGGCATTGTTTTGAGAGATAACGACGAACTGTGTGATGAGCTTGACTTCCACATCAGATTTCACGCAAAACGGTTCGGGTAGCCGATCCTTTCCACAGTGACCAGAGTTGATTGCGGCCTCAATGGAAGTCTTATCAGGCGGGGGCACATCGCTGATGATGTCCACTATGTGCTTGGCGCTGTCACACTTGACGTCCTGCAAAGGAAGATCGGACAAGAAGATTCCACCACGCGCTTGATCTGACCAAGCTGGATCGGGCAGTGGTTTCGAAAGCGACATACCTTGAGTAGCTTGGATGCCAGCATCGATGGACACATCGCCTTGACGACCTTCCATGGTGATGCAGTCTAGGAAGAAGTGCTAGCAGGATCAGGATTTTGAGGTAGAAACAGCTGAGTAACGGCAGTTCAGCACTTTGACATGGACACAACCATGCTGCCACACGAAGCTTCGCAAGAGAAAAGCTTTTTTTCATCGCTTTACATAGAAGTCGGCGTGATACTCAGAGGACATAGTGAGTGAATCAGTGAGTGCGTGAATGAACGAGTGAGCCAATCAATTCGCGAGTCTGTGAGTGAATGAATGAGGTGAGTCAGTGAACTCGTGACTCAGTGAATGAATAAGTGCGGGTCAGTGAGTTTGTAAGTCAGTGAACCTAGGAAACATTAGTATTGAACTTCTCAGTATCTCATAGAACTGGTTTTCCCAACTTTGAACGAAATGCTTCTAAAAGTTTGTTTTCCAACTTTTTCCACAATTTCCACAACAATCTGCACTATGTCCAGAGGAAACTGGAAAATGTTGGTAAAACCAACATTTTGGCTTCCGCGTGCCTCGAAAAGTTGGTTTTACCAACATTTTCCACGATCTCCCTAGACATAGTGCAGATTGTCGTGGAAATTTGGGAAAAAGTTGGAAAAACCAACACTTGGTGGAAAATGTTGGTAAAACCAACATTTTGGCTTCCAGGTGCCTCGAAACCTTGGTTTTACCAACATTTTCCACTATTTCCCTTAGAGATATAGTGCAGATTTTCGTCGAAATTTTGGAAAATTGAAAAAACTAACTTTTGGAAGCATTTCGTAAAAAAAGGTGTGACATTTAGTATCAAGTGTTTGCAAGGCCGACCAACACAAGAGTTACGCCGTCACGTCGTTGGAATGTCGTCGTCTGAGTCGTCTGAAGTTTTCGACGTCGGTGAAAGTAAGTTCAACTCCAAGCAACAGCGTCCGTCATGCAGTCGAGTCACCTGACAGACAGGTTGGGGTACAGGGGGGGGTCCCAAATACATATATGTGTTGAACAGGCATCCCGTATTCCGACACGCCCTCATTATTAAGGCCCCTACTTAAAGGATCATGGGACTTAGTAAGTTGGGTTATAAGTAAAGTAGCTAGGTTATTATTGCTTATGACCCCAATTAAGGTACTTATAACCCTACTTACTTACTAAGTCCGATGATCCTCCAAGTATTTTAAGCCCAAACCCCCAAACAAGGGATCCCACTTAGCACCAGCGACTCCGAACACTCCTCCACTGAGGAGTAGACTAGGGTGTAGGGTTTAGGGTTTATAGGTATTGGTTCACCAATTGAGTAGACCTTCCAATTTTAGGGGGGATCCTTGGAACAATTTTCCAGATATGGAGGCATTGGGTTTAAGAACCCGGTCGAAACCCTTGCAACCCAAAACCCTGAAACCCCAACCCCAAAACAGAAACCCTGAACCCCAAACACTAGTAAACCAAGGTCTCTGGCTAGCCAATTTATAGCAAGGGTAGCAATTTTTCCTACTGTGGGGGACCCTAAAATTTCGGGACCCCACTCTAAAAAGGGACAAGGACACTACTCAGGAACCTATGAAACCCCACACCCTATACCCTAAAGCCCTAAACTCTATAGTAACCATTGTGAAACCCTTGTATTATAGGAAGCCCTAAAGGGAACTCCAGAAAGTTGGAATATGGATTAATGGTAGGATCCCCTATAGTTCACCTTAAAGGGGTTACGATAATGATATTCCAACTTTTTGGCTTTTACTGTATAGACCCCCTTAAATGGACCCTTTAAGGGAAACCCTAAACCTAGAAACCCTGACGCTTTTTGCCCAGGACATGAGCGATGGCGCACCAGCTTCCCGACTAAGCCTCCAGCTTAAGGTGGGAGGATGATGCACAGGCGGAGAGGGGCCCAAAAAGGCGCCCTAGTATTTGGAGTTTAGGTTTTTAGGGCTTTAGGGTTTAGGAGTTTAGGGGTTTAGGGTTTAGGGGGAGAGGGGGAGAGGGGCGGGGGTTCTCAAGAATGGGGATGGGACTTCGGATACATGTGCTTTTTTGTTACATACACACATTTGTTATGTATGTATACTTATATATATATATACATATATATATATATATATATATCCTGGCCTATTACTAGTAGCCATCTGAGAGCGAAACATCGGACAGTGATATCCCATACCCCAAACCGTGTGCCCTAAAAACCCTCATTACTAACCTACTCATGGAGCCGGATAAGGCAGCTATATCCCTGCAGAATACATGCTGGTCTAGGATACCCAGTAACCTAAGAATAAAAAGGCCTCTCTTTTTGGTATTGGGTAACTTTAAAAAGAACAAAAAGGGAATAAGGGCACTACTGGGCATCCTAGTGGTTTTGGGCCCCGAGACGGAGACGGTTCCCCTTTCGACACTAATCTCATGAGGCAGACCGAGAAGGGCCTGGCTGTGCCGAGTGACTCTTGCAGGGCCCCTTGCATGTGACGTTTCTTAACTAGTTCATTGTTGGGATAATATTAAAAATCTACATTTCTATTCCTTATTGGGTTTAAGTACCCATAAAAATGTAAAATGTTACCCAACTACGACAAAGTTAAGCACGGGTGTAGCTTTTCTCGTTTCAGGCAGGTGGAACTAAGCTGTGACGACTTGCCTAATTAAGCTTTTTTTTCTTGCAAGGGTCCGGAACACTCCGCTAGTTCTGTTTCTCTCAGAACGGCGGAGAGAGGCTTCCGCAAGAACGCTAAAGCACGTGGCAAAATATCTTGCCACGCTGAACAAAACCCAAGGCTACATGATACGAGTAAAAAATAGGAGAAGGGTCGAGATAGGACATTAGGGTTGGGGGTTTAGAGGGCTTCTTTTAGGGCATTCATGTGGCACTTCAACAGGAAAGGAATCAGGTTTAAGGTTTAGGGTTTAGGATTTAGGGTTTAGGGTTCAGGCTTTAGGGTTTAGGGCTCTCAGACCCTTTCCTATCTATACTAGCCCTGGAAGCTGAAATTTAGAATTCCACAAGTGCACCGTTTTCGCGCGATGCACCGCGACCGCCCGTGATTGGGCGGGGCTTAGGGTTTAGGGTTTAGGGTTTAGGGTTTAGGGTTGCAAGAAAGAGACACCTGTTGCTGCCAATGTAAGAGCAGAGCACCCCAACGCATGATTCTAAGTGCTTCTCGTGTTGTGCAGCATCGCAGACGAAACGCTGCCTTGATTTTACAGCAAAACAGAGACGGCTCGGCTGTCTCAAACCTTGCCGTTGGCATGGCATGGTGAAAGTCTCACGCTCAGACAAGTGCGGTACTGATGAAGATGATGGGTTCAATGAAGATAGTTGAAAATGGTGATGAACATGCAGATGGGAAACCCTAAACCGTCAACTCTATATGGCTATGCAACTTTTTGACACACAGTCTTCCAACGCATAGTGCACCCACTCCAACAAGATCCATCAAATGCCACCAGAAACACAGAGTGCACCTGTCTCTAGAGTTTAGGGTTTAGGGTTCACTGTAGAGTCAGTGTAGAGATTAGGGCAGACCGAAGTTTAAGACTCAGTCGTGCGAATCGCACGGCCGTAATGCAGGGGCCTACGTTACATACTTACCACGACTTTTCCTAGGATTCCTTAATGTGAATGCAACATACAATTCCCCCAAAACCCTGTTCTAATTTGTAGGGCCCTATCCCTCACAGTAACCCTTATCGAGCCCTATAAGCGGGAACCCAGGCAAAGGAACCAGACTTAAAATCCTAGAGTCCCGAACCCTGTAGTAGCACTCCCTGGTGCTTAGTAGCGAATAGCATTAGGGGTATATTATACTCTACTTATAATAAGGAACCCCAAAAAATCGTATAGGTAGTTATTTGGGCTCCTATATTAAGGCTTGAGGTCTAGGGCTTGTAGGGTTTACTATCTGGTGCTTAGTAGCGTCTTGGGGGAATGGATCCCTATAGTAGTCTCTATATAATCCCTAATAGTAGTCATCAAAATCCATTCCCCCATTCCCTACTAAGAACCAGACAGCGACTCCAACATCCCTTGATTTAAGAATATACCTGAAAGTATAGTAGGGATCCTACTATGCATGAGGGTTTAGGGTTTAGAATTAAAGAATATACCTGAAAGTATAGTAGGGATCCTACTATGCATGAGGGTTTAGGGTTTAGAATTAAAGAATATACCTGAAAGTATAATTAGTAGGGATCCCACTATACCTGAGGATTTATGGTTTAGGCCCACCATGCCAGTCGGAGGAAGCCTAGAAGGAGTCAAGCCTCCTGTGACTTCCTGTGCAGTGCGAAGTTCGACAGCGTTCCTCCCAGACCTTCCAAAATCCCTTAATTAAGGAATATACCTTAAATCATATTAAGGATCCTACTATAATTTAAGGCATATTCCTTAATTAAGGGATTTTGGAAGGTCTGGGTCCTTCTGCCTTTCCCAGAGAGCCCAATACCCCTTAATTAAGGAATACCTAGGGTTCCTTTAAGGGATCTATAAGGGATCTATGGGGTTTAGGGTTTAGGGGGCTCCAATACCCCTTAATTAAGGAATATCGCTTAAATCACAATATGAAGCCCCTTGTAATTTAAGGTATATTGCTTAGTTAAGGGGTATTGGGCTCTCTGCCTTTCTCCTTCCAAAGGAACGGGTTCAGGGTTTAGGGGTTTAGGGTTAGGGGTTTAGGGATTAGGGTTTAAGGTTATGTTATACTAGGGTATCGCATCTGGTGGTCGGGATAATGTTTATTCCTTCTTGGGCTAACAAGAAGTACCTCTTCAAATGTATATAGACTGTTACGCAAGCATGAAAAAGGTATGCTATACTACAGCTACAATAAAAACCCCGAGCAATCATGGTCTATGTGCTATTCAGGCACTTAAGGGTCTGCAGTCTGTCACACTATCACGGCAGTAAGAATCCTGAAACATTATGTGCTATGTATTCTCCAGGCACCTGTTATACTCACTTGTCCACCATCCTAGGGGAAGTAAAGATTCAAGATTGGGGTTATGTGGGGAGTATAGCACTCCAAAGTGTCACTGGCTACCTACTCGTCTTCTAAGCCTTCAAAGTGCCAGGTAGAAAAGGTCTCGGGGTTTAAGGCTTAGGAGTTGAGGGGTATGGGGCTTAGGAGTTTCGGGAACGTTTAGATCTCCAACAACGTGAACAATCTTAAAGAATCATCTGAAGCTTCC
Organism: Symbiodinium sp. CCMP2592; assembly: GCA_905221615.1. Lineage (NCBI taxonomy): Eukaryota > Dinophyceae > Suessiales > Symbiodiniaceae > Symbiodinium > Symbiodinium sp. CCMP2592. The sequence goes on along the minus strand of CAJNDT010003334.1, from coordinate 1,030,188 downwards.
CAAAACAATGATACGCCCTATAAATATACATATATATATATACACACACATCTCATAAGCCCCAACTCCAGACACCCCAGAACCCTAAACTCTGAACACCTATAAAACCTAGAAAGCCAAACCCTACACCCTACAACGGCAAGACTGACCTTCAAATCCTAAACCCGAAAAGACGGGATCCGAAAAAAGGCAAAATGATGGCCGGCTTGTCGCAGCAACCCAAGAAGAAGGTGCTCTCGCAGTGGTAAGATGAGCCCTAAACCGCAACATAGGGGCCGTAATAATTGGAATAGGATTTTGGGGCCCATTATTCTATGAAAGTAATGAGGAACCCCTAGAATAGTATTGGCAATTATTTAGTCCAAAAAGCCCACTTCTAGGCTTGAGGCTTGAGGCGAGTCTGCGAAGCGAGCACCAACTTTCGGGATTTTAAAAATGACTTAACAAATTGATGCAGATATGAGAGATCTCGGGATCTCTATACGACCATGCTGAGCGCGATCTCGACCCAGATCGCATGGCAGGTCTGTCTTCAACAGATGGTGGATGGCCATGGCCCTAAACCCTAAACCTTGGATACTGCCCCCATACACTAACAGTCAATATTGGGGCTACTATTAGGGGCCTAAAATATCGGTATTAGGAATATTATCCAACTGTTGCTGAGTGGGGGCAGTATCCAACCTAAACCCTAAACCTTTTCTGGTCGGCCGCAGCTGAGGAGGTGATCCTCCTCCAGCCTTCTGATATCGGGGCCTTAACAATTAGAATCAGTTAGAAGCTGCCCCCACCCTGTAATAGTGGTATAATAGGAATATAATAGGGCCCTAATATAACCCTTATAGTCACTATTACAGGGTGGGGGCCGCTTCTAAAGAATAGGGTTTCATAAGGTTGATTTAAAGGGGTTACTATAAGGGCTACTATAAGGGTTCTACATAGGGGCCTCAATTAATAAGTAGAACAGGGTCTTGGGGCCCATTATACCATGTTTGTAATCCGGAACCCTCAAAATAGTATAGGTAATCACAAAGGCCCCTAGATTACTTCACCAGTGATCTGAACCTCCGTGTTGAAAAAGTGCACACTTTTAGTTTTATAGTGGGTAATATTATCTCGAAAAGTGTAAAGTGTATCCACTCAGCTACTAAGAATATATCAACCAACCTGCCAGCGACCGGAGCTTCAGGGACTCGCATTGACCTCGACCCCCGACCCTAGACCCTAAACTTGTCGCATAATGTGCCCCAAGCCCGGGTTGACATTGTACCAAACACTGCATGTGAAGTGAGAGTATAGACTAGTCAGGGCTGCTCTACAACTCGACGTCATCGAAGAAAATGTGCACGTGCAAGCGAGTTTTGAACTAGGTGCTTTATGTGCGAATTAATCGTGAATATGTGTATACATATATACAACTGTCTGTCTGTCTGTCTCTGTCCGTCTGTCTATCTTTGCTTGCATGCATCCATGAAGGAATGAATGCATGCTGCTGTTTAGGTGTTTGTGGGTGTTCATATGTTGGTGTCGGGTGTGCGAAGCTCTTGGACCTGTGCATCTATCTATATACAAACATGTGCTGAATGTCCAGACATATATACATACATACATATACATGCATATACATATATTATGTGCGTGGTGTGTGTGTATGCGGATATCTGTGTGTGTACGTTTGTAGATATGTTAGGCAATGCAGGTGCTCCGATAGGACATGGTGTGACAGGATGAGTGCAGTAATCGCTACAACTGAAACGGGTACAAGCCAAAAGGACCGGATGCCCCAGAGAGCAACATGATGTGATACGCCACAAAGGCCACAGGCTGCATGGAAACATCGTCGGCACAGTCTCATACATGGATGCAGAAACCATAGGACGAGGCTGCTGGACTACCGCAATTGAAACCAGAACGATGCAGGAGATGACATGATGTCTCACGATTAGGCAGCCCATCATAAAATAGAACATGACATGCCATAATCACAGACAGAAAAGCAAGATGTCACCACATAGCAGGACACATATCTTAATGCAGCATAGCATGTTGTATCACACATGTTGTGTCACAAAGTTTCATTATACAAGAACTACGGCAGACATGTAGTGGGATGTGCAAACACATCTATGCTGGCAACGCTGTACACTAGTCCTGATGTAAACATGCACAACTAGGCTTCAGGCTTTCAGTCTTGCTAGTCCTTACAGTTCCCGAGTCCAAGTTCAGGGTAGCATTGTTTAACATATGATACTTCCTTTAGTGATTCATCTAACTTATTCCTGAGCCTAAACCCTAATTTCTCACCCCTGAACGCTGATCATGAATATGCTTAACTTTTTGGAAGAAAGCGACGAGTTCGATCGAGATCGCTCCTGTTCGTGTCCCGGAAATAGCATCTTGCACAACCTAAGAAACAAAAGTGATAATGGCCAGGTTACAATGATGACGGCAATGGTAATCATGATAGTAAGAATGGCAATCATGGTCACAATAGCAACAGAAAATGCTCACAATACTAATAGTAAGAAGAAAAGAAGACTAAGTACCATGAAAGTAAAACAACAACAGCAATAGTAATAGCACAAAAACCGAAACAATGAACACACTGATAATAATACATACCGTCATGACAAGCCACAAAATCGTTCGAAACATCCAAAATTATCAATCGAGGTCTGCGGATTCCTAAGCGAGAGACCACGCAACGCAGTGATTCTCCAGCTGCTAATATCCGGCGCTATACGTCAGGTGCTGCTGGAACTAGGGTCGGAGCCACCGAACCACTGTTGAGCGCTTAGAGCCGCAGGCTCGTATGACTCGTATCGGCTTCAACATTTTGTGACAGAAACTTCATGGTTTGGGGGGTTACTTAAAGGCTCATGGGACTTAGAAACTATGGTTATTCATAAGGTAACTATACTTCTGAGTGGATATAACCCCAGTTAGGGTACTTATAACTGTACTTACTAAGCCCCATGAACCCCCAAGTAAGGTTTACCATACTGAACTTAGAACCCTAGCAAAAATTATCATGTTAGCTGTTTCTTAGGGATCATGATAACCAAAAATTAAAACCATTTTCTGAGTACCCCTAAGCTTAGAGACTTTCGGCTTGATGTATTGCTGGTCAAAACGATGCCGGGTGTGATCAGGGTCAGAAAGGGCTTCTTGGCTGACTTCTGAACCCCTCCTAAAAGTTAAACTTTTAGCCTCCTTATTATAAGTCATATAGAAACCCAAAAAGTTAAAGTCTACAGAGCCAACCAGAAGAATGCCAAGGCTTTATGTGGGTGGTTGTCAAAATTATAGTCCCTTTTTGGGCCCCGAATATAATATGGCACCTAATATTTCGGGTACCCAAAAAGGAGCCATAATTTTGACAACTACCCATGTGTCAGACTGAAGTTTGGCGAAGTATAGTTATAGCATACTTTTAACATGCCAGGATACTAAAAGTAGGCTTTGCACAGTTCTTCGAATGGGTGGCTGTCAAAAGCATAGTCCCTTTTGGGGAACCCTAAATTTTAGGTGCGGTGCCGTATCATAATAAGGACCCAAAAAGGAACCCTAGTATTGACAACCACCCAAATATCTCATACTGTATGGGGCTTACTGCCTGCGGTCCCAAGCCTCCACAACATCACACTCTAAGTCTAAGTTTCCCACGATGTCTGACATCGGGCTCAATTTCCGAATCCCTCAAATCCCTCGAACCCCGAAACCGCGAGCCAACGCTAGGACCTTAACACCAAACTGTAAACCCCTAAAGCCTAAACCCCCAAAGCTCCAAACCCTAAACCCCCAAAGCCTAAACCCTAGAGCCCCAAACCCTCAACCCTCAAGCCTACAGTAGAAGCTACAAAGTTGGAACATCATTATCCTCGTGCCCTTATTAAAGCAAAACATAGGGAGTTCCAGCACTAACCGACCTAAATCCATGTTCCAACTTTCTGGGGCTCACTATAAGCCCCTAAACCCCTAAACCCATAAACCCTCAACCCTCAAAACCCCCAAACCCTGAACTATACTGAACTTAGAACCCTAGCAAACATTATAGCTTTAGCTGTTTCTTAGGGATTATCATAGCCGAATTTTTAAAAGTCATTTCTAAGTACCCCAAACCCTGAGCCTTAGGCTGATAATAGGATCCTTTTTTGGGATGCTTGAAGCCTAAAACCCTAAACCCTAAGGAACCTTAGGGTTCCTTTAAAAGGGTCTATAATGGTTACTATAAGGGATCTATAAGGGTACTACAAGGGATCTATTTTGAGGGTTGCATGGGCTCTTTTTGGGTTGAGGGGCCTTCAAAATTCGAGTCGAGTTTGGGGTGTCTTATTTCTCCGACCCTTCACCATTCAGAAGTGCTGTGTCCAGAGGGCTAAGAGTGTAGAGCTTGCATCTGTGATATCGCAGAGACCGTAGGACTTGGGACGCTTTGGTGTTGGGGGTTTCGAACCAACGCAAAAGGGTTCAGGGTGTAGGTTTAAATTGACTTTTCGAAAAGCTCTCACCACCAGCACCTGCACGCCAAGACTGGCAGGGCTGGAATGCTGCAAGCCTTCATTCAAATGAACTACGTAGCATGCATCAAGATCCACTGGATCGAGATTTTGCTGGGGGTTTGCTGGCAGCTTGGGCCGTTGCCCCAAGTGCCTGCCGCGAAGTGTATCGGAGTCACACGCGAAAGCTCTTCCAACAAGAGCCTCCTTGAAATGCAACGTCCGCCGATGGTCAATAGGGCCAACAGGGTTTACGTGTTAAGAGTTTAGCGAGGGTAGGACAACAAAGATCAACAAAGTCCCGCTAGGTTGGACTTAACGCCGTCCGTGGTTGTTTTAGAAGAATCCGAGCGCCTGTGAAGCCCACATGCAGCTCAAACAAGAGGCTATCAACTCACCTGCATGACAGGCTGAGCTCAATCTGAGCTGCATCGACGGTCACCGCAAAAATGCTGCTTCCACTGCCTTTCCTCCATAGCTCAGCTACGGCAAAACACCCCTCCAGGGCGTCAAAAGGGCAGGACCAGCAGCAACCGAAGGGCTTTTAGAAGTCTGAGGCTTGTGGCTTTCATATTCACGCCAAGGGCGACAGCTTCAATCAAGCCGAGACCCTGAACCTTGATCCCACAGTGCTATGGGGCCGAAACCGCTGTGAACCCTCATGAACCCCAAGCCGCACGGCCTTTCAAAAAGCCTCTGCGTTTTGGATCCACTAGCTCCCAGGCAAGGGTAGACCAACCTCAGCCGGTCTCCTGTCTCCCGGTGCTGGGTTCTGGTTGCAGTAGACTCAATATTAGGGTTTAGGGTTTAGGTTAGAGTTTAGGGTTTAGGGTTTAGGGTCTAGGTTAGAGTTTAGGGTTTAGGGTTTAGGGCAGTAGACTCAATAGACCGCGGATCATCCACCCCCACTTCCAGATCTTAGCAGCATTAACCCTAAACCCTAATGATCAGCTGTCCTCTTTAGCAACACCGGAACACAGATCAGACATCAGAGAATTGCCATCAGCGTTCTTCTCAAAAGCACTCAACCATGAATACGACGACGAAATATTGCGCTCTGCAACATTGGAACACAGAACAATAATCAGAATGTTGCCGTTAGTGCTCTTGTCAACATCACTCACGCACGAATACGACGATGATGGAATTATTGTGTTCGGCCGTCCTTGAAAAACTACAGGAATAGTACATCAAAGTGTTGTGGTCTGCGTTCCTCTCCCGTTGTGGCATCTTCACTGTGGTATTTTGAGTATTGTTGCAACTGCCTCGAGGAATGTTGTCAGTGCCGGCTCAAGACGTTCTGGAATGCTTGCTGATACAAGCACACATCACATCTGCTCTGTCACAAGAACATTGCTTATTTATGTACACATGCACACACTCGAGACAAGCGTGCAGACAGATCCGGACGACATACCTTAAAAGCCAGAAAGTTGGAATATGATTATTCTAAGCCTTCTAATTATGGTAAATTATGAGGTTTCCTACCCTGAAACCATATTCCAACTTTCTGGAGTTCTCTTTACTACGAGGCAAAGCGCCATGAAGAGCTGCGACATGGCGTCCTGCATGCGCATCTGCATCAACTGCCAAGGTGTGGATCTGGGAGTGGTGCCATACGCACACATATGTACAGGTATATATGTGCATATAGTTATGTACATACACACATATGTTCACACAGACATAGGCACAGACAAATACACATACTTCTTCATGTGTAGGTATGTGTATTTATATGTATATACATATATACATATGTATATGTATATGTATACGTATATGTATATGTATACGTATATGTATATGTCTATGTATGTGTATATGTATGTGTGTATGTATGCCCATGTTTTCACGTTTTAAACCTGTATGAACAAGCACACGCACACATATATATATATATATATATATATACATACATATATATATATATATATATACATATGTACACAGGTAACAATATATGTACACATACATACCTATGTGCATACAAGTAAGTGTATATATGTGTATATGTATAACATGCATATACACATACACGCAAGCAAACGCAAACACAAAAGAACATGCATACATACATATCCATGAATACATACATATATAATGCATGTGTGTATACACACATAATTACATGTGTATATGCACAAGTAATCAAATATAGTATTAGATAGACATGCATTTCTGGCAAGCGCTGTGGACGCGGCTAAACTCCTATAAGACGTGTCTGAAGCTCTACTTCCTCAGCAATAACCCAGTCTAGATCCAAAACGGCTGGCCCATGAGAATGGCTTCAGCATCAGGTGTGGGCTCTTCCTCCTCTTCCTTGCGCAGCGATGCTACCGTTGATAAAATCCAACGGTCGTGTTGCTGAGCATGGGGCCGGGGGAGAAACAAGGCTTCATGATTACACTAGTCACTAGGGTTTGAAGGGGGGAATAGCAGCATAAAGCTGTAGCGTCTGTAAGGAAAGGGCGCCGCATTGGGTGTAGGGTGTCTGGCATGGACAGAAACCTTCACGATCATCTGGGTTCTGGCTAACGGATTTAGTTTAAGCTATCGCAATAAGGAAACCATAATATTCAGTATAGACCACCATTATGTCAACTTAAATTGAATTCCAGTAATAAAATTCCCTAACGAGAACCCAGTCATGGATTTGAGATCCGGGTTTGGGGTTTTGAGAATTACGGTTGAGGCTTCGGGTTCAAGGATCTGTTTACGAACAAAGCCCTACAACTAGTTCATGGTTTCCTTACTTATTGGGAATAAGTACCCATAAAGTTTGTAAAACGTTACCCAACTATGACAAAGACAAGATGGTTAGTAATGGAAACCCTAAGGACCAATAGTGGAAAACTCTGGGGACCTACATTAGCGAAGGAACCCTCATTGTAGTATCCTTAAGGGAGGGGGGTCCAAGGGGGGTAAATAGCCTAGTGATCCCTAATTCTCCCTAGTACTCGCTAAGGTTCCCTTACAGTCCCCTAAGGATTCCTTATACCCTCCCCCCTTGAACCTCCCTTAAGGATCCTATAAATTAGCGAAGGAACCCTCAGGACCACATCTGCCTAAACCCTAAACCCTAAACCCCTAAACCCTAAGGAACCTTAGGGTTCCTTTAAAAGGGTCTATAATGGTTACTATAAGGGATCTATAAGGGTACTACAAGGGATCTATTTTGGGTACTATAATATAAAGCCCTAAGCCCTAAGCCCTAAACCCCTAAACCCCTAAACTCCTAAACCCTAAACCCCTAAACCCCTAAACCCTGAACCCTGACCCCTAGAGCAGGAACCCGAAGGATCGATAGGAAACCTGGAGACCAATATGTGATGAATAGACTAGGGTTCCCTTTAATATAAAGGGGTCTATATAAGGGTAGGGTTCTATAATATAAGGGCCTTAATTAACAGAATAGGGTTTGGGTGTAAATTACACTATGACTATGATAAGGAGCCAACAACATGGTATTGGTAATTCATTCAGGCGCCTATAGTAGTTGAAAGAACCCCTGGAGACCAATAGGAACCCTAAGGATCTATATTAGCGAAAGGAATCCTATGGACCAATGCTAGCACAGGAACCCTAGAAACCAATAGGAACGCTGAGGACCAATAGTGGTGAAGGAAACCTGGAGACCAATATTTTCGAGGATGCCCAGTAACCTAGGAATAAAAGGGCTCCCTTTTTGGTCTTGGGTAACTTTGAAGGGAGCCTAGGACTGCAAAAAGGGAATAAGGGTAGTACTGGGCATCATCGTATTCGTAAACCCTTAAACCCCGGAATATGTGCAGCCTAAGGCTCGAGAATGTCTTCCTCTTCCGGAGGTTCCCGGCAGCCTTACGTTTAGACTTGAAGGTTGGGGTTTGCGGTTCTTAAGTGGCGGGGGTTCTCTTTCAGAGGCTTTTGCATGACTGGACTTTGCAGTAACCAGGGAGAAAAAAAGTATAGACTCTATTTCATGATGGTTCCTTTAAGGAACAGGTACCAAAAAAAGTATTCAAGTATGGTACTCCAAACCCAGGTGTTGCGAGAACCCGCAAGGAGTTTCATTCTGGTGCCTTCTACGGGGTTTAATGTCGCAGTTCGAGATCCCATGTGGGAGTTTCCGAAAATTAGGGGTACCGAAAATTGGGGGTACTTATAATAAGGATCCTACTATTTAGGGTACGTGCTATTTTGGGGGTGCCCTATTTCGGAAAGCCCCATACTATATACAAGGCTTGTGGGCTATGTTAACGCCCAGGGTAACTCATAGGCTGAGTTGCAACATTGAGGTCTGGACAGCTGGTAAAATGGCCACAATATCCTTTCAATTGCTCCCGACAACATACCTCAAAGCCCAAGTATTACAGACATTCTAAACCCTAAACCCTAAACCCTAAACCCTAAACCCAATCCTTAGGAGTTTTTGGATTGCAGGGTTGAGGTTTCTCGGTCGGGAGACCTGTGTGTTCTTGCCGCAAAGCTTCGGGTTCAGGGCCGAAGATACTTGTCCAGACTAGGGAGAAAAGTACAAACTTCTCAGTGCTAGCTTCTGAAATAATGGCTCCTTTGTCATTAGGGGAACTGGAGGTTAACCTTTGGGTATATATAGGAATCATAGCAGCCCCAAAAGGTCAAAGGTTACTATTCCTGACTGTTACTAACTCTACTACCAAGCTAAGGTCATAGGGCCCCAAAAAGCACATAAGCAAAACTTAGGACAGTGATATCCCTATAAACCCCCTTATAATGAAGCCCAATAAGGTAGGGATATCCCCATCGAATGCTTATGCTTATGTGCGTTTTGGGTCCCTCAGGCCAGGGTTGGGGAGTTGAGGGGGTGTGAATCCCGCTGAGCGCACCAGTGAGCATGTAGTTCCCAAGGCTTCCACACTATGGGTTCAGGGTTTAGGGCTTAGGGTTAAGCCTTTTCAAAATATTAGTAGGTAAGATCCTCTTAAGCCTGATAGTTCTAATCAGGGATAATATACCTAGACCCAAGAGTAACCTAGGAACAAAAAGGGTGCCCTTTTTGGTTTAAAGGGGATTATAAGGGAACCTAAACCCTTAAAAAGGGAAGAAGGGCCTACTCTGGGTCCTAGATACAATGTCCCAAAAGCCCTAGACTACTCTCAATCATCAAGTCGGGTTTAGGGTTCACCGGGTCACCCACGAAACAACCATTACGTCGGCCACTCTCCTTCAAGTGTCAAAGGGGAAAAGGAGGGGCCCTTAATGGGGACCCCTACCCTATAATGGGGCTATATAATGGGTATATAATAGCTATATTAAGGGTATATACCTATAGGGGTCCTTATTAGGGGTCCCTCCTTTTACCCTTGGAAAGTGTAACGTCGGCTCTGTGATGATTGATAGGTAGTATGATTAGGGAGACCCCTTAAAGGGTACCCCTTCTGAACCCTACTTCTGGCTGCCTTAAAACGGGCCTGATTGAGAGGGTCTATATCCTCAAGGGTCCCCCTAATCCTAACTCCCAATTGACTTTGTTCAGGTTATCATCCTCACTCAATGCAGCCAAGGCGCTCTGCTGCATCCTCCTCGCACGCCTTCTGCGGCGACGCGCTTCTGATTGAAGCTGGCTCCTCCACAGGGGAGGAGCCGGCATGGCTGCAAGGGTTAATATACCCCAACACCCCAAACCCTAAACCTTAAACCCCAAACCCAGATGACGATGAAAAGTAGCTCTGAGACATCCAGGCCAAGGCCTCTGCGCCATTGCTAAAACCAGCCACGCAAATGATTCTACCAGTGGTGATAACCTCTCTCCTTCAATAATCGGGCCCAAAAAAGCTTAAACTTTCTAAGATAGACCAGATATATAAGGCTAAAAAGTTCAAAGTTCCCCCATTGGCTATCTAAGTAACAGCACAAGCAAGATTAAATGATAGAAGCTGGCGTCTGCAGTATGTCACTACCAGCCATGCCCGGCAGACAGAGAAAAGTTGAAAAAGCCATCGCAAACAATGCCAGTAACCGTGGTCGGACTCGACAAATCTTGGGAGGGAAGCCATAGTTGCAGCAGCAGTCGTAATAGTGATGCAGCAGAGGCAGCACCAGAGGCAGCAGCAGAGGCAGCAGCAGAGGCAGCAGCAGAGGCAGCAGCAGAGGCAGCAGCAGAGGCAGCAGCAGAGGCAGCAGCAGCAGCAGTAGCGGCAGTAGCATCATTAGTAGCAGCGGCAGTGCTAGCTGTAGTGCTCGTCGACATAGTCAGCAGTCAGTAGTAGTAGTCAATAGTCAGTACTCAGAATCTAGTCGTGGTCGCTGTCGCAGTCATCGTCGATCTGGTCGCGGTCGTGATTGTTGTCGTTGCCGTACTCGTAGTCGTACTCGTGGTCGCGATCGTCGTCGTAGCGGGTGTAGTCGTGGTGGTGGCGGTGGCTATGGGACGTAGCACAAACAGCAGTAGTCGTAGTTGTAGTCGTCGTCGCACTGCCAGCGCAAGAGCAAATGCAGCAGTAGGGTAGCGCTCGCAGTCGCAAAGTGGCAGGATAGCGCAGCGGTGGTGGTGGTGGTGGTGGTGGCGTTGGTGCTGACAGCCGTGGAAGTCATGGTAGCGGCAGCAGCGGCAGTAGCAGTAGCAGTAGCAGCAGCAGTAGTAGTCGTCGTCGAAGTAGTCTTAGTCGTAGTCGTAGTCGTAGTCGTAGTCGTAGTAGTAGTAGTAGTAGTAGTAGTAGTAGTAGTAGTAGTAGTAGTAGTAGTAGTAGTAGTAGTAGTAGTGTAGCAGTAGTAGTAGTAGCAGTAGTAGTAGTAGTAGTAGTAGTAGTAGTAGTAGTAGTAGTAGTAGTAGTAGTAGTAGTAGTAGTAGTAGTAGTAGTAGTAGTAGTAGTAGTAGTAGTAGTAGTAGTAGTAGTAGTAGTAGTAGTAGTAGTAGTAGTAGTAGTAGTAGTAGTAGTAGTAGTAGTAGTAGTAGTAGTAGTAGTAGTAGTAGTAGTACTAGTAGTAGTAGTAGTAGTAGTGAAAGTAGTGGTAGTAGTAGTAGGAGTAGTAGTAGTAGTAGTACCAGTAATCGTAGTAGTGGTAGTAGTGGTAGGTAGTAGTCGTAGTAGTGGTAGTAGTAGTGGTAGTAGTAGTGGTAGAAGTAGTAGCAGTAGCAGTCGTAGTAGTAGTAGTAGTAGTAGCAAAATAGTGAAAGTAGAAGAAGTAGAAGTAGGAAACAGGAGGAGCAGCCACGGCAGCAGCAGTAGCAGCAGTGAGAGTGGCAATAGTAATGTCACAGTAGCGTCACAGGTGCTCACTGCAGTATGAATGTCTTCCATCTGAAGCACATTCTGTTCTTGCAGGTCTTGCAAGCATACCTGTCGCCAGTGGCTCGTCAAGCTTCACATCTGCGGTCTGAAAAACTTGGTGCGAATAGTCGCTCGTTCTGTCGTTGCAAAAATCACATTCAAGCCCTCTGCAACATGCACTTCATTGCTGGTCGCCTTCGCACGCGCGCAGTGGCGGCATTGCAGAAATGGCAATGGGAGCACTCGTCACCTGCAGAAGAGCGCTATTACAGTTCTACGAGGGCTTTTTCAAGGGTGTAGTGGATAATAAGAGTTGAATGCTTAAGTTTGGGATTTGGTTTTCGCACTCTGCAGGGCTTACTCATGGCCGGCTGTCTGAACAGGGTTGCTTCTAGGCAGGAAGCGTGAAAGGCATCGCTGCACCCCAACGCTAACCTGTCTCACAACCCTGAGCCAGCAACCCGCTGACAACTCTCAGCATCAAAACTTAAGACTTCAGTTTCGGAGAAACCTCTGAACTCTGAATGCGAACCCTAGCCATGTCGCTAAAATAGGGAACCAGCCATGTCAGTTGCGGAGTTTGTCAAGTCCTGGAACCTAAGTAAATGACGGAAACCCACCCGACTTCAATACCATGTGCCGGAAGAAGTATGTGATCCCCACACGAGCCTTTCCAACAGCCATCTTCTCCTCAGTTTGCCACGTCCACAGTGCAAGCCGCAACGCGGTGTGAGCGCGATTTTCAACCAAACATGCTCGCAGAACTGCTGGCAAGAATGCTTAGCCAAAGCTTCGTGCCCGTCTCGTGCAGGGTCAGTGTTCGTGATAGTCTCAAGCTCGCAGGAAAGCATGACAGAAGACCCAGCACATGATGACAACAACCAAGAGGAAGCTGATGCTCTCTCCATAGCAAGAACAGCGAAGTTGGCGATGTTGCTGCTGATAATGATGATGATGATGATGGCGATGATGGCGATGTTGATCACGCAGATGAAAACGATGAAGGCTCTTCCGATGGCCATGATGGCCAAAGGATGACGTGGACTGTGCAGTCCTGGTGATTATGATGGTCATTCGAGTCATAGTGATGATGATAAGGAAACCCAAAGCCCCACACCCTAGACTCTTACTGAGACGTAAAATGCACCCTGCTCTAGGAAGTTGCAGGCAGGGCACGAAGCGCAAAAGCGACGCACGGATGACATCTGCCAGCATTATGCAGCTGAAGCTTCTCCTCCTTGCAAAAACTGTATGTGTGCGCATGTACATGTACGCAAACACATATATACACGCAGTGTTGCTTCTATCGTTTCCTTATTCAACTAAATGTATATTCAATCGATGTATTTATGTGTGCATGTACCACACATCCAGACGTCCACCCGTACACACATAGTACAGGCGTAGTTACATACATACATACGTACATACATACATACATACAGACATACATACATACATATATATGTATATACACATAAGATACATGGTTATATATACACATACACACACATCTGTATATATCTATATGGAAACTGGTAAATGGTATATGAGATGTGGTCTATATGTATATACATGTGTGTATGTATGTGTCTGCATGTTTATACAAATATACACACACCTACATGCAGACATACAGAGGTACATACATACATACATACATACATATGCATGCTTATCTTTTCCCCAAAAGCTTGTTTGGTTAGAAACTATTGACCATGTTAATTAAACAATCTGACATTACTGGTAATGTCTGTCTACGACCTGCTACATGGCATGAATAAAGCATACGGTCTACTTTTTGTATAGACTACACGATGTAACGTGTGTACGATATACTAAACAGCAATGACTACGTGGTGTATGATGTATGGTATGCGATGATATGGATATACATACATACATATACATACAGACAGACAGACATACATACAGGCATATGCATATATATATATATATATACATATGGATGTATTTATACATATGGATGTATTTATACATATATATATATATATAGATGTATCTGTATATTATGAGAAATGGTTCACGGGATACTAGAAACGTTGTGGGTTAGAGTTTGAGGCTTTATGGATGAGGGTTTGTCCTTGCCGGGCTTTCTACCTTTGTGTCAGTCTTCCAAGAGCAACATGTTCTTTGGGCGTCCAAGGTAGCGAGCACACTTCACAGACCTACCTACATACAGTAGAAGCCAGAAAGTTGGAATATCATTATCGTATCCCCTTTAAGGCAAATTACAGGGGATCCTACCATTAATCCATATTCCAACTTTCTGGAGTTCCCTTTAAAGCTGAAGCGAGCCCAATGATTCACAAAGCCCCCTGACGCCCTAAGCCCCAAACCGCAAACTGATACATTCAACCCTGAACCAATGAAATTTCAATCCCAAACTCAGAGCAACCTGCATTTCGTCTGAAGAAGCCCTGCAAAAAAAAAATCGACTCCACACTGAGAATGTATGCAAACAAACCTATTGGTGGTCAACGCTTACAAAAGAAGGTATAGCTTGAAAAGACGGACCCAAGAAAGACCCACCAATAGTCGTACGGAACGCTTACACTGATCAGTGCAGTTGTTGAAGGGTACACATCTATCGTTCGAAAGTCTAGGAGTTCAAGGGACCCTTCAGGTGGGATTTAGGCGGGATTTGCGTTCAAAGCTTTGGCCCCGTCCTGCTGTGCCCAATACCCTAAACCCCAAACCCTCTACCCTAAACCCTATACCCTAAACCCGAAACTGTGGGGTTCAATTCGACCCGGCCTGGTGTGTGAGGATAAACCACGGATGCCGAGTGTGTCTTGCACCGACAGCATCTGCAGCTCGATCATCGCCACGGAAACCTTAGCAAGGCTTTAGGGTTTAGGTTGCAGGGTTTCATGGTTGGGGTAGTATAAATATGATCACTTCTACTCTTTGTTGTGAATAAGTGCCCATGAACATGTAAAATGTTACCCAACTATGACAAACAAGGACTGAAGGACTGAAGGGATTAGGGTTTAGAGCTGGTCTGTATAAGATTTGGGATCAAGCAGCTGGGTTTGGGCGCTCACATTCAGAGTTTTGAATTTAGACAGAGAAACCTTTGACCCATTCTTTCAGAAGTGGCGCAAGTTATGCGTTGGGGCTGCAAGGCGAAACTATTCGGGCAATAGAGGCAAGGCATACCCAGAGACTCCAAATACCCCTGATTTCGGGAATATATATATATATATATGGGCGCACCCCTATTTGGGGTCCCCTACGTTTTTCGCTACATCATCTGACTGAGCTATAACCACCAGACTAGGTTATAACCAGCCGATTAGGTTATAACCAGCCGACTAGGTTATAACCATTCGAATAATTTATAATCAGGTATACATTATCGATATTTCAGTTTTTTCCAACAAGCGTGCTGTAGTCATTAGTCTGGTTCAGTCATTCCTTATCGCGAACTAAATTTTGGAACGAAAAGTTTTCCATCTTTGTACTGTAATGCTGCAATCCCATCAAAGTCTCTGTTGTTGGGCGCATTGCTATGACGTTTTGGCAAACTGATAGCTTTCAATGACATATCCCTGTGCCCCTATGTGATTGCTTGTAGACACTGGTATATCCGGTAGGTATATTTGAGTGGTGCATTCCTTATTTCTGTATGACGGCTGCCCCAAGCCAAAATTGAAAACTTGCACACTACAAGCTTGGCAAACTTTGTACAGTGTTTTTCCTGGGGGACGACATGAAGCGTCGCTTCTTAGGCTTGGCACTGTTTCTATATGCTCAGTGATGAGGCCTGTGCTTTTTGTATCAGCATACCTTAACCATCACGTAAAGCTCACTGAAAACCATAAAGCTACATCTAGCTTGTCCGAATTTCTGTTTGTGTTCTTGTGAATATTTTCTGAAGGTCGAACAGAAGCCATTGTTCCCAATCCAGAACCTGCTCCTCGTTTTAGAAAAAGTGGTAAACACACACCGAATCACTCCTCGAAAGAGGTACATCCCTGTAGTTGGAAATAGCATTGCAAGGAATTTTCTACGTACCGAGCGAGGAAACCTAACAGTTTGCAAGTTGCAAATCGCTCACCACACATATTCTTATCAGTTTTGTCTCATCGAAATCCTGCTTCCTTGGAACGATGTTTGAACATAACGTTGCAACCAGTTCGCCTATGTACGAAGTGATGAAACCTGACCACGCTGTAAGCTTTGATATACTATCTCTCCCTACAATGACGTCGTATCAGTCGTATCTCAACTTTTTGTGTACCGTGATATTCCAATGTTGACAACACTTACTGACCTACTGTAATCCCGATAGAGACCCTTCATCTTCCGCATTTTGATTCCTGGGTCAGTGACATGTTAGCGGCTATTCTCTCAATGTGTACATAGATCTCATAAGCCCGATGTACTGGAACGGACAGACCATTATGTAAAGTCCGCCATATAGCCTTTCCGGTAAAGTTGGGGAATGCGCATATGGTCCCCGGAATTATGTTTGTTACAAAGCACTGCATCATGCCTCAACAACCGAATACATGCCAATTACCTCGGACCTTCTTCTAGTCCTTGTTTAGTTTCATTGCGGTTACATTTCCCCTGAAACACCGAAACTTTCGAACGTTTGGATCTAGGTCTAGGTGTTGATGAAGTAGCGGTGGCACAGATTTGCTTCGTAAGGTTTATATTGTGCAACAAACAATCAAGGCACCCCAATTTACAAACCACAACCCTGGTATGTAAGCCCCCCGGTGTTTCGACACAGTTTACCAATATTGCAGGTTCACCATCAAGTGTTGGGTTTGGGTTTTACTGCTTAGGGTTTGGCGCTAGGGTTTGGGGGAGACTTAGACTTAAACCATTATACCGGCTCGCTTGCGCGATACGACACGGAAGACTTAAACCATCAAACCAATAAACCAATCCATTTGATCTATAGGGCACGGCGGGAGTCTTCAAACCCTGAACGTATTTTGCAGCCTGGTTATAACCTCTGTCCCCGGTTATAACCAGGACACCTGCGTAGTAGGCAGCCCTAGACCCATCAATAAACCATTAAACCATTATCCTTTCCCCCAATGGAACCAAACCAATAAGCCATTAAACCAATCCTTTTGCCCCATAGCACTAAACCATTAAACCAATCCCTTTACCCCATACCACCAAACCACTAAACCATTAAACCATCAAGCCAATCCTTTCCCCCAATGCACCTAAAACACTAAACCATTAAACCATTAAACCAATCCGTTTGCTCCATACCACTAGACCACTAAACCACTAAACCATTAAACCATTAAACCATTAAACCAATGCTTTCGGCCCATACAGGGATGTGTCTCTCTCTATAGGGGAAAATGATTGGTTTAATGGTTTAATGGTTTAATGGTTTAATGGTTTAGGTCCATTGGGGGAAATGAGTGGTTTAATGGTTTAATGGTTTATTGGTTTAATGGTTTATTGGTTTGGGTCCACTGGGGGAAAGGATTGGTTTAATGGTTTAATGGTTTTTTGGTTTAGTGGTATGGAGCAAAAGGAATGGTTTAATGGTTTAATGGTTTAGTGGTTTGGGTGTGCCAAAACCCAGGGGACCCCATATAGGGGGGTACCCATATATATATACATACATATATATATATATATATATATATATATATATATTTATATACCTTAATTTCTTGGCTGACTTCTGAACCCCTCCTAAAAGTTAAACTTTTAGACTCCTCATTATAATTCATATAGAAACCCAAAAAGTTAAAGTCCAAGGAGCCAACCAGAAGAATGCCAAGATTAGGGACCCCCCAATATGATTTAAGGTCTACTCCCTAATTTAAGGGTCTTCGAGTCTTTGGGTACCAAGCCTTTGGGAGTTTCCCAAGATCCGGGGATTTTGGGGTCCTTATAATCACGATCCTACAATTTGGGTACTCCGGTTGATGGTATAAATCCTGCATTACCTTAAGGACCCTAAACTATGGGAATTATGGTATATTCCTTATTACGGGTAGTGCAGGGTTTATATCATCAACCGTCTGTTAGGGTCCCCTGTTTTAGGAAACCCCATTTCACAGACAGTGACACGAAGAGTCACGGAGACTCATCCCGGACCCTAAACCCGAGCATCCGAAAGACTTTAAACCCTAAACCCTCAACCCGAAAAATCTAGACTCTTGACCCTCGCAGCCTACGAGATACTTGGGAGGTTGGTTCTGGATGGGAGCTTCAGAATCCAAACATGGCATTATCCCTAGCACGAGACACCCCTTCAACATGCCCAAGTCTCAACAACTCCCTTCATAGAGGCCTAAACAACCCGGTAATGCCTCTTTCAAAGACCTAAACCCTAAACCCTAAACCTCAATTATACAGACTTCGTAATATGAGGTTCAACAATCCCAGGTGTCGAGCTGAATGGTCCTGAGTTTAGGGTTCAGGGTTGGGGGACTACTATAGAGCCTAATTACTATACTATTTTGGGGGGGTTCCTTCTTATATTTATAGTATTATGGGCCCCCAGAGCCTAATTACTATACTATTTTGGGGGTTCCTTCTTATATTTATAATATTATGGGCCCCCAAACACTATTCTAATTGTTAACGCCCCTGTATTCGGGTTGTGGGCTTGTCGGGGGAGTCCTAAGACGTGGTAGGACTTCGAGCTCCCAGGTCCTACCGGAGCCCCAAATGGGAGTTTCCGAAAATTAGGGGTACCATATTTTGGGGTCCTACTATTTAGGGTATTATATTAGGGTCCCCCATTTTCGGAAACTCCCAAATCCTAAACCCTAAATCACCCTGAAGCCCGCGGGTGTGGTTGCGCCCGCGGGCTCTATCCCAAAGTCCTTCTCAGACTGTGCTACCGTTTTGAAACATTTGAAGGTTTCCGAAAATCGGGGACCCTAACATAATACCCTAAATCGTAGGATCCTTATTGTAAGGACCTGAAACTAAGATACCCCCCAGTTTTCGGAAACTCCCATTTCAGCAAGGCCCCGCGCCTGGCTCAGGCGCGAGAGGAAGCGCCGAGTAAGTTTGCGACTGCAGCGGCCCCGGAGGATAGGGACTCCTCTGAGCTCTTGGCTGAGTTCTGAACCCCTCCTAAAAGTTAAACTTTGAGCCTCCTTATTATAATTCATATAGAAACCCCAAAAGTTAAAGTCTAAAGAGCCAACTAGAAGAATGCCAAGAGCTTTCTGCTCTTTAAAGGTTTAAATTTAGGGCTTAGAGATGAGGGTTTAGGGTTTAGAGATGAGGGTTTAGGGGTTTAGAGATTACTGGGTGGGACTTTTAAAGCGTTTGAACAATATTCGTAAATAAGATCATCTTGAGTCCGGTGGTTCCTATAAAGTACCATTAGTAGTATAGGGCCCCAAATTAGGGGATCTACTTTCTAGATCCCTGCATACCTAGTCTAGGTCTTTCGATATGGATAACTTCTCCAAATTAGGGTGTTTTTTGTATACGGGTGTCGTACTAGTTTGGGAACTTAAACAGGAACCCGTACTTTAGAGAACTACCTCCAGTTTAAGGGTGCTATTGGGGTTGAAAACGGGGTTCCAGAAGAGTGACTGCAATGCTGAGCAGGGTGTGGGGTTTGGGGTTTATATCAGGCTTAGGGTATTATGCCAGGTGTCGATTTCAACAGTCCTTATAATTAGGGGTGCATATAAAACCATAGGGATACTGAAAAACATCCCAAATCGATGCCTAGTATATGTTTCAGGGTTTAGGGCTTTGGATTTTGGGTGCAGGGGCTTTGACAGCTGGTGGGTTTCCATTGTGTAGGACTTCGAACGTTTGGGTAGGATAACTTGGGGGGCTCTATTGAATAAAGTTGTGGTTCGGAGGTATGTTATAATGCAAGTTTACAGACACTCTAGGGAGTATATTACGAGGAATCATTCCGACCCCACATGTATAGAAGCCTGAACTGTTCCCTCTACTGTTCTGTGTCGTTCTACGCATACTGTAATATGCCCGAAACCCTATCGGAAATTATTGACAACCCTATATCACATAGCCGCTATGAGACCCTGATAAAAACCCTTTATAACCCATGAACTCTCTCCTTCAACAACCGGGCCCAAAAAAGCTCAAGCTATCGAAGGTAGTCCAACAAAATAGCAAGTCTAAGTTCACGCACTGGCCATCTAAGTATAAACAGAACTCTTTAAGGAGCACTTCCGATTCGAGTTGTAGGGAAGGCAAGGGAGTAGAATCGGTAGCTTCTGCTTCTCGGGAACCGTAAAACAAAATTGATGGGTTTAGGGTCTGGGTGTTCTTAAGGTTTCAGGTTTGCTTTCTTATTCTTCCATGGGGATGAAGGGAAGGAGTATTAGCCTGCACTACCTTATTGGCTGGGGTTTCAGGCTTTGGTTTAGCGGTTTACGGGCTCTTGGTTTTTAAGGCTTCGGTTTCAGGGTTGAGGGGCTCGGTTTAAGGTTTAGGGTTTAGGGTTTAGGGTTTAGGGGTTTAAGGGTTTGGGGGTTTAGGGTTTAGGGCTTTAGGCTTTAGGGTTTATTGTTTTCAAAACCAGCGACTGTTTGGGATGGCTCTAAAACTCCCAAGTACTCCACCCTTTAAGCTGTTCCGCCTAAACCCTAAACCCTAAACCCTAAACCCTAAACCCTAAACCCTAAACCCTAAACCCTAAACCCCATGACTCGCCGACTCCACTACTGGCCCGAAACCCGAGGGAATAAAAGTTGAAACTTTCAGAACCGACTACCTTAGAAGAACCCCAAAGGGTTTAGGGTTTAGGGTTTAGGGTTTAGGGTTTAGGGTTTAGGGTCCCTAACCAAACCCTAAACCAGATCACGTGGGCCTGGGCCCAGAGCTAAGCTGCTGGACGCAACCCTGAAGCTCCAACAAGCCTCAAACCCTGCATGGGAGTTTCCGAAAATCAGGGGTACCTTATTTGGGGGGTCCTTATAATAAGGATCCTACTACTTAGGGTACTATAGTAGGGTCCCCCATTTCGGAAACTCCCACATCCTAAAACCCAATGCCTTCGTATATACAGGCCTCAATGATTGGACGACGCCCTAAACCCTAAACCCTAAACCCTAAACCCAAACCCTAAACCCCTAAACCTGGAATTAGGATCTTGATCAGTACGCAGGCCCCTGTGCCTAGTCCCCATAACCCCACGAGAACCCCAAATGCCAACACTCAGGGCCCCGCCACAATGTACAACCCTAGCAAACCCTGTAGAACCTTGAAAGCCCCTGATAAAAGCGAGGCCGCGCTACAACACCCCATGCAACGACTAACAAATCTCACAACTCACCACCAGACCAAAACACAAAGGGTCCTTTGTTATCTCAACAGCTCTGTTCCGTCTGTTGGGGTGGTATCTTTCGGGGGTTCTTAGTGTGACTCGATGAATTCCAAAATTCAAAGGCCTTGGAAATTCTGGGTTCTTTCGGGCTTAGGGATGTAGGGCATAGGGATCTAGGTGTTCGGAAGTTTTGGTGTCCAGGGTGTACGTAGGGGTTTGAGTGGAAGAGAAAGAACCCTTACTTTCAGAAAACCGCTCAACCCGAAAGAACAGGAAACCCTAAAACCATCATTACGTAATCCTCTCTGTAAAGGAGAGCCCCTATGTTGGAAGCCAGAGAAATCCAACCAGCTGAATGTGCAGCAGGGCATCGGAGGGCCATGGAGTGAGGAGGTAGCTCCAAATTCTAGGCCCTGCGCAGCTTCCCAGCGACTGAGGGTTTAGGGTTTAGGGCAATCCCTAAACCCTAAACCCTAAATTAAGGAACATTCCTGAAATACCCAGGGATTCAGAGGATACCATCCTAAACCCAGAACCCCACGAGGGAACCCGAGTCTCGCTAACGTTCTAAATGGGGCCGTCCAGCTGCTTACAAACCTCAGAAAGGTTATCATATGAGAGTTTCCGAAAATAGGGGTACCTTATTTTGGGGTCCTTATTATAAGGATCCTACTATTTAGGATACTAGATTAGGGTCCCCTATTTTCGGAAACTCCCATATTCATCATACCTACCATCATCACAGCGACGTGCGAAGGACTAGCAGCAGCACTAGTGAGAGTAGCAACAGCGGGGTGGGAGAAAAGAGTCGGGCTCATTAAAGCATTTATAATTTATTTCATGGTCACTGCCACATGGATAACTGTGGTAATTCTAGAGCTAATACATGCACCAAAACCCAACTTCGCAGAAGCGTTGCATTTATTGGGCCGAAAAGCAACCTTCGCCACCGCAAGACCCACACAGGCACTGACGGATGAACCATTCCCCAAAACTCAACAACTTCCGTAAATCAGCGCGAAACCCTGAACCCTAAACCCGAAACCCTAACTTGTGGTGGAGGGTCTGGGTTTCGGCAGCTGGAGGGCCCCGCAGGCTTAGGGTTTAGGGGGTTTAGGGTGTAGGGTGTAGGGTGTAGGGTTTAGGGTTTAGGGTTTTACAGGCTTAGAATTTAGGGGTTTAGGGTTTGGGGTTTCTCCTAACTACCCAGACCCCCGCGAGGATCCAGAAAGTAGATCCCCTACTTTGGGGCCCTATACTACTAAGGGTACTTGATAGGAAACCCCCATTAACCCTAAACCCTAAACCCTAAACCCTAAACCCTAAACCCTAAACCCTAAACCGTAGTCTACTTTGTGTATCCTCCCGCGGGTCTGGGTACTGGGAAGCCTAGGTAGGTCCCTGAACCTTACTTGGAGGATCATGGGACTTAGTAAGGGTTCTTAAAGGGCTCCTTAAAAGGATCTATAGGGTTCCTTAAAAGGGATCTATAGGGTTTAGGGTTTAGGGTCTACTTGGAGGATCATGGGACTTAGTAAGTAGGGTTATAAGTACTGTAATCGGTGGTATAAGTCATTAAAACTGTAGTTGCCTGACTTATAACCCTGCTGACTAAGTCCCATGATCCTCCTTCTAGAACCCTTATAGATCCCTTTAAGGAACTCCATTATAGAACCCTATAGGTTCCCTTAAAAGGAGCCCTAAGTCCCATGATCCTTTAAGTAGACCCTCGACTCCAGCCACTACGAGCTGGAGGATAGCAGAACATGAGGCTGATACGAGGACCCTTGCCTAAGGCGATGCATTCTCCAACTGAATCCTGATAAACCTCTGAGACCCTAAACCCTAAACCCTAAACCCTAAACCCCTAAACCCTAAATTCCCACCCAGGCCTGCTTAGGCCGTACCCACCCTTTTTCTTAGGGTGCCTGGACCCAGAAGGAAACCCGGCACTGATTGACACCAACTCTGGATGGACAATGGGTGGAGCCATTGGAGAGTGGTCGAATTCAGCCCCTAGGGCTGAGCCAAGCCATTAGGCCCCTTGCGTGGCGCCCATATTCGCAGAGGGAATTCCCTCGAATCTCAAGAGATTAAAATACCCTAAGACCAAATCCCTTGGTGGCCCTTTCCATTTGGATCCCAGGCCGGCCCAGGGGGTCCCCCAGCTGGCAGATTCCAGGGACCCGGGGAGGCTCCTGGCGGTCCTAGGAGAGACCTGGCGTCTTTTTTGCCCTTCCCGCCCCCTCACCCTTTGTTGGCCCCCCTGGCCCCCTGGCCCCCCCTGGGCCCCCCCTGGCCCCCCCCTGGCCCCCCCTGACCCCCCCTGGCCCCCCTGGCCCCCCCTGGCCCCCCCTGCCCTGCCTGGCCTCCCTGCTGGCTCTCGGAGCCCTGTGTTTTGGGGTGTGTGTAGGTGCGTCCTTCCTCAACAGACAGACCAAAGGCAGGTGGGAATTGAGGGCGTAAGCGCTAAACCCTAAAAGGCAATATTTTGGGTGGAAGCCTGTGTAGTCTCACAGCGGGTGGGAAAAGGTGAGGAACCAATGTGTAATTGTTTGGTGGTGGAATCGCATTCGAACGCTAGACGTCGATATGCCGCCCCCCCACACCCCTGGGAGTGTTGGGGCGCCATCCTACATAGAAAATACTGCCGCTGCGCGGCGAGACGCCCTAAACCCTAAACCCCTAAACCCTAAACCCTAAACCCTCAACCCCTAAAGCCTAAACCCTAAACCCTAAACCCCTAAACCCTAAACCCCTAAACCCCTAAACCCTAAACCCCTAAACCCTAAACCCCTAAACCCTAAACCCCTAAACCCTAAACCCTAAACCCCTAAACCCTAAACCCTAAACCCTAAACCCTAAACCCCTAAACCCTAAACCCTAAACCCCTAAACCCTAAACCCTAAACCCTGAAAGCCCTGAGATCCCCAAATGGAAGTTTCCGAAAATAGGGGGTACCTTATTTAGGGGTCCTTATCATAAGGATCGTACTATTTGGGGTACTATATTAGGGTCCC
Organism: Symbiodinium sp. CCMP2592; assembly: GCA_905221615.1. Classification (NCBI taxonomy): domain Eukaryota; class Dinophyceae; order Suessiales; family Symbiodiniaceae; genus Symbiodinium; species Symbiodinium sp. CCMP2592. Next base: position 1,006,157 of record CAJNDT010003334.1, on the reverse strand, counting down.
CCATTTTCGGAAACCCCCTTAAATCAACGCTCAGAGAACTAGGGAAGCCCTTCAAAAACGGGGGGGCCTACGCCCATTGAAGGTTTAAACTTCCAGCCATGATGGTTGCAGCGATTTGGGAGTTGGGTGGTTTATAAACCCTATAAGCCCTAAACCCCACACCCTAAACCCTACACCCGAAACCCCTAAACCCTTTAGGCTTTCTCAAATCAGGGCTATAGGGCTTAGGCTTTACGGTCGAGGGTTCTTGAGTTCATGGGTTTGGGGTTAAGAGTTCGGACCGCTGATCGCCAGGGTCCGGCTCTGGTGGCCGAGGGTTTCTGGATGACGGTTTAGGGTTTAGGCTTGTGGCTTTAGGGCTTTAGGGTTTAGGGCTCTAGGGGTTTAGGCTTTTAGGGGTTTGGGTTTATGGTTTTGGCTTCAAGGCTCTTTTTTTTGGCAGGCCCTTTCCCTCTACTTGAAGGCTTCAGGGCGTTGGGTTGAGAGGTCAGGGTTCAGGATTTTGGGTTTTAGGGCTTAGGGTTTAGGGTTTCGGGCTTAGGGTTTAGGATTTGGGCTTCAGGGCTTTGGGTACGCTTTGAAACCTCCAGAACCATGGTCTCACCCCGTCCGCCTTCAGTCCCTTGCCTGTGATTGAGGCCGAGTTGTCCTGGGACGGTTTAAGGCTTAGGGGTTTAGGGTTTAGGGATTGGTTTAGGGTTTAGGGCGACCCTAAACCCCACACCACGTCTTCAACAACCGGGCCCAAAAAAGCTCAACGCTTTCAAAGATCGACCAAATCGATGGCGAAAAGATTTGAAGATCAGAGTTCTCCCATTGGCCTTCTAAGTATTCATAGAACCCTTTAATGGAACCCTGTCACATAAGGCCAAAAAGTTCACCGTTCTCCCGTTGGCTATCTAAGACCTATTTGTCCAATACCTCAAAGGAGCTACAGCTTAACCTTACGGGTTATCTAGGGATTATAGTACCCCAAACCCTAACCCTAAACCCTAAAACCTAAAACCCCAAAAAAGACTAAAGACTACCTACCCTACTGCTGAGAAGCAGGGCAGGGTGTTCTGTTCAGGTCGTAGAGCTTTTGGGTTTACGTTAGAAGCTGCCCCCACCCTGTAATAGTGACTATAAGGACTATAGTAGGGCCCTATTAAATTCCTATTATACAACTATTACAGGGTGGGGGCAGCTTCTAAGGTTTACGTTTTAGGGTCTAGCCGTTCGGGTTTAGGGGCTTAGGGCTTGGGGTTTGCCGGTTTAGTTGTTTAGAGTTTAGGGTCTAGCTGTTGGGATTTAGGGCTCGGGCCGGGGGGGTTTAGGTTTGGGGTTAAGGGTCAAGGTTTCGAATCAGAGTCTCAGAAACTAAGGTTTAGAGGTCGGTAGCTTGGGGCTTGGTTCGTAGCAGGGGTTTCAGGAATTAGGCTAGGGAAACCTACCTAATCCTACTAAACCCTGCTTTTTTGTAGGTTCGCAATTGTTATAGACCCTAAAATGGGATTTGTAGGGACACTACAAAAACGGAGGTGGTAGGTTAAGGTATATAAGAACCTGCGAAAGCGGCACCATTCCTCCCACATTGTGAAGTGAGTGGTTGTCAATATTAGGGCCCCTTTTGGGTCCTCACTATAATACGGCACCTACAGTAACATTTAGGGTACCCAAAAAAGGACCATAATTTTGACAACCACCCATTTGTTCGTGGACCCTAAAACAACCCCTAAACCCCAAACCCCTGAACCCCTAAAACCCTAACCCTAACCCCTAAAACCTAAATCCTAAAACGGTAAACCCTAAACCCTAAAACCCTAAAACCCTAAACCCTAAAACCCAAGTATCTACGCACCCCCATCCGTCCTCCAGTGCACATTATCACCCTTGTCCTTTTAGAAACAATAGACAGGGCCCTATACCTATATCCCTTAGTAGGAATTATTTGAGAAGGTCTACTAGCCGGTCTGTTTCTTCTTTTGGGGGAACCATGAAAAAGGACAAGGCTCACGCCGATACCATGAAGCCCTAAATGGTATATATAGTTGGTTGTCAAAATTCTGGTCTCTTTTTGAGTCCCTATTATAATACGGCACCTATAAATTTAGGATGCCCAAAAAGGGACTTTAAATTTTGACAAGGCTGGTGCACGTTCCCAAGCAAAAGCCTGGACCTCCTCGAGATCCGGTCGACGCTCGGAAAGAGCTTCTCGGCCTAAACCTATAAACCCTTGTAAAACTTGGGTTCCTTTAAAGGGATCTATAAGGGTTCCTCTAAGGGATCTATAGGGTTTTAGGGTTTAGGTTCATAATGTGGGTAGTTGTCAAAATTAAGGTCCCTTTTGGGTACCCTAAATGTTAGGTGCCGTATTATATTAGGGACCCAAAAAGGGACCATAATTTTGACAACCACCCATATCATTTTGGTGGTTCCTATAAGGGTACTATAATATAGGGGCCTTAATAATTAGAATGGGCTGGTGACTGGTGCGAGGGCTTGACAGTCTGGGATTGTGGCATGAGCTTAATTAATATTTTCATAATATTCCGCAAGGATTACATTGGGATGCTACTCCTCTGAAGCACCTCACACCCCAAACCCCTGAACGCTAGACCCTAAATCCCTAAACCCTCAATAAACAGCTTTACAGCCCAAACCCTAAAAACCTTGAATCCGCAAACACTAAGCCCCAAACCTTAAACACCCCAAACCCTAAACCTCAAACCCTCATAAGTTGAAGCCGAGGATCAGGAGGGCACTCGCTTGGCATCGTGGCGCCGCTCTTCGGTAAGCTGTTTCCTGAGCCTCAGCCGGTTTCAAGGACCAGGACTCGGAGCCTGGAGGGCTTTTACCTTCGGCGATTCCGGATTAGTCTTTAGGGTATACCTTAACCCCGAAGAACCTACATTTTTTTGGACTTATATAAAGAAATCAGAATAAGGAACCCTAAAAAGGTAGGTTATTCAGGGTTGGGGTATAGGGGTTCAGGGTTTGGCTTGGGCCTTCACGATCAAGTTCTTCTGAAGTTCAGGGATGGGCCACCCCTAGTCGATAATATAGGAATTAAGACACCTTGGGTTTTTATTAGGGTTCCTCATATGAATCCTCAAATAGATAAATATATATATATACACATACATACATACATATATATATATATATATACATACATATATATATATATATATATGTATATTGGGGTTCTAGGACCAGGCTGTCTTAATCAGGTTCCTACATTACTGGGTTTGTCAGGGTTTCACTGTCGGCTTTCAGGATATCTTGACACTAAACTTTAGTGCAACGGGAGTTGAAGAAGTTGTAAACTAGGGGCCTACATAGCGTCCGTTATGATTCCAGCGGGTTCCTGAATCTACCTGTTTTGAAACTAATGTTGCAGCCTCATTGTTTACTATCAAACTAATCAAGGTTCACAAGCAGCAAAACAAGGTGAAGCGCGAAAACCTTGTTTGAGGTTTGGGGGCAGATAATACAGTAGAAGTACAGTGGTAATACAGCAGCAGTAGTAGTAGTAGTAGTAGTAGTAGTAGTAGTAGTAGTAGTAGTAGTAGTAGTAGTAGTAGTAGTAGTAGTGGTAGGAAGTAGTAGTAGTAGTAGTAGTAGTAGTAGTAGTAGTAGTAGTAGTAGGAGTAGCAGTAGTAGTAGCGGTAGCGGTAGCGGTAGCGGTAGCGGTAGCGGTAGCGGTAGCGGTGCCGGTAGCGGTAGCGGTGCCGGTAGCGGTAGCGGTAGCGGTAGCGGTAGCGGTAGCGGTAGCGGTAGCGGTAGCGGTAGCGGTAGTGGTAGTGGTAGTGGTAGTGGTAGTGGTAGTGGTAGTGGTAGTGGTAGTGGTAGTGGTAGTGGTACTGTAGTAGTAGTAGTAGTAGCAGCAGTAGTACGAAAAGTGGTAGTAGTAGTAGTAGTAGCAGCAGCAGCAGTACTTGTAGTAGTAGTAGTAGTAGTAGTAGTAGTAGTAGTAGTAGTAGTAGTAGTAGTAGTAGTACTACTACTACTACTACCACTACTACCACTACTACCACTACTACTACTACTACTACTACTACTACTACTACTACTACTACTACTACTACTACTACTACGGAGGAGGAGGAGGAGGAGGAGCAGGAGGAGTCGTGGTACAGTAGTACTAGCGAAGGCTGATTATCATTAAAACTCAATAAATTCGCATATTTTCTTGGGACTTCGGGTTCGATCCCGTCGAATCGAGGTGATGCCAATCAAAGGCGGTGGTCGGGTAATTGTTGCTTACATACAGACACATACCCCGGACGACTTTGACAATTTATCACGACAGCTAAAATACTCGAACCTGCAGTAGTAAAGCCGCCAAGCAACACCAAGTTCCTGGGGCCAGCATCCAAACTAATTCTTCTACAGCGCAGAGTCCTGTTTGCAGCACCCCCTTGGAGTGTTCCGCGCTCCAGTTCGTACAGTTCTTTGTTGGTTGTAGCCGTGGTGCAGCCAACTATCTAGAGACGGGCTTTTTCTGATAGCATCCATGGCCACCCTAATGCAAGTAGGCCTACTATAGGACTATAGGGGTCTTAATAATTACCTAGACTATTTCGGGGCTCCTTGTTCTCATTATAGTATACTTAGACCCCAAAACCCTACTCTAATTATTAAGGCCCCTATATTATGACCTTAACGACGCTCCAGGGGAGTGCATCATGGCTCTCTGCGCAAACAAAAAGGCTCGACGCGAGGGTTCCCGAGCTGTGAGCCAGAGTAGGAACGGTCATCATGTAGCAGTCCGAAACGGTATAGGGTTTAGACGTTTAGGCTTTAGGGGTTTAGGGATTCAAGGGTTTAGGGGTGTAGGGGTGTAGGGGTTTAGGGGTTTAGGGTTTAGAATTTAGACTTTTCGGGTGTAGGGTTTAAGGTTTAACAAGCAGTGCCTCCTATGACACTCTGACACAAGTACTGCCGGCCGTAGAAGCTAGCCACATGATTTTAGAAGAAATCTTCCAAAAAGACCTAGTGACCTAGTGGCCGTGGCCATAGTCACCATAGGATGCCGTGGAAGTGGCAGCACTAGCGGCACTCGTAAGAGGAGGAGTAGTAGTAGTAGTAGTAGTTGTTGTAAAAGTAGCAGTCGTCCCCGTGGTTCGTAGAAGTGGTGGTGGTGGTAGTAGTAGTACTTGTAGCAGTAGCAGTAGCGATAGCAGCAGCAGCAGCAGCAGCAGCAGCAACAGCAGCAGCAGCAGCAGCAGCGATAGCAGGAAGCAGTAGCAGTAGCAGTGGCCGTAGCAGCAAGCAGCAAGCAGCAAGGAACAAGCAGGAAGCAGCAAGGAGAGCAGCAGTAGCAGTAGTGCCGAGACATCACAGTGACAAAAACTGTTGAGTATGCAACCATAACATGGATACGAGGATAGCAGCCGATCTCAGCATGCTCAAGCCCATAATAGCATGTGGTGGCATGCCTTGCCACGAAATGCAGTTTCTACGTGCCAACAGCATCCACATGACAGCCTAAGAAGCACCACACGGCTCCGGGAAATCCCTAAACCTTAAACCCTGAACCCTAAATCCCTAAACCCTAATCCCCTAAACCCTAAACCCTAAACCTCAAACCCTAAATCCCTAAACCCTGCAGCCCCAACTTCTGCAAGTCTCCTTGAGCTCACACCTGCCCTTCGGGTTCTTGGAGAGGAGGTCTCGGATCTCCTGTCGAAACTACGAAAATAAAGGGAACTCCAGAAAGTTGGAATATGGTTTCAGGGTAGGATACCTTATAATTTAACATAAAGGGCTTCGGATAATCATATTCCAACTTTCGGGCTTTTACTTTACCTTAAAGACTCTTAGGGTTTAGGGTTTCGTTTCTTGACTTTGCTGGCCAGGGTTTAGGGAAGTTTAGGGTTTAGGGCTTCGTTTCTTTATTTTATGGGCCAGGGTCTGGGGAAGCTTAGGGTTTAGGGTTTCGCTTCGTTATTTTATGGGCCAGGGTTTAGGGAAGTTTAGGGTTTAGGGTTTCGTTTCTTTATTTTAGGGGCCAGGGTCTAGGGAAGCTTACGGTTTAGGGTTTCGTTTCGTTATTTTACGGGCCAGGGTTTAGGGAAGTTTAGGGTTTAGGGAAGCTTAGGGTGTAGGGTTCAGGTTTCTTTTGTGGGCCAGGGTCTAGGGAAGTTTGGGGTTGAGGGTTTAGGGTTCAAGGTCCATACATACATACATATATATATATATATATACATATATAGGGGTAGTTGTCAAAATTAAGGTCCCTTTTTGGGATCCTAAACAATAGGTGCCGTATTATAATAGGGACCCAAAAAGTGACCACAATTTTGACAACCACCCATATATACCATTTAGGGCTTCATGGTATCGGTGTACCTGAAGGACGAAATGAACCCTAAAAGGGTTTAAGGTTCATATACCATATAGGGATTCATAGTATCCGCCGACCCTGGCGGCGTGTTGGATGGGTTTCGATGGGTTTGGAGGTGTTAACCTCCCTTTTTCCCTCCTCCCACACCGAAATCCCGCAAACCGGGCGCCCCTAGGGCGGGGGGGGGGTACCCCATGGCTGTTTGCAAGCAGCACCCAAGCCCCCAAAAGCATCACACCACAGCCCGTTGGGTTCAAATCAATTCACTGTAGGAGACCACCAATTTCTCCTTTTTCCTCCCCCTCCCCCTCCCCTCCCTGCCCGCCTCCCCCCCTCCCCCCCCCACCCGCCTTGCCCCCTTCTTCCTCTTCAACCTTGGCATCTCCGCTCCAAAGTGCTCCTTGTTCCTACTTCGCGTGATCGTCGCGCAGTTGGAAAGAGACGGCTGTCAACTGGACCAGGGACTGAGTCGCGAAGAACTAGAGTTTAGGATTCAGGATTTAGGCCTTTAAGTCTCAGGGTGAAGACTGTTGTTCGGGTTGATGTTTTTTTTGTGCGGGTTCAGGGTCCAGGATCAGGAAGTTTAATACGTTAATTACTAAGGTTGCATGTCTTGAACTAAACCTCCGGGCCTCGCGGACACCAAACGACTTTGCCTGTACAAGTGCATTCGGCTTCTGGTCTGTCGCCCACGGGGTCGGCGGCTTGAGCCGGAGGCTCTTAAATCGGGCAGCGCTTCGCTGCCCTGTATGGACTGAGCTATGGCTCAGACGAATGAGCTTCGTCTGCGAAGCAGAAGCCACGACCGACAGTGCCGCCGACCCGCCCCGGACCCCGCATCATCGGACCCTCGTTTCTCCCTCGGGCCGCGCGGGGCCTGGCCCGAAGGCGTCTCGGAACGCGCACGCGTTTTGCAGCCATTCCCCGCGGTGTGGCGGGTTTCGGGGCCGCCGTGGACGACGCCAGGAGGCGAGCCGGCGAGCATCATGAGCCCTCGGGCGCCCGCAACCGGCGCCGGCGGCGCGACGTGGGCGCGAAGTCATAACTCCCAAGTTTTTGAGTGGGTTGCGGAAGCCGCCAAAGGGCGCGCATCATGAGCATCAGCGGGGTCCGGCGGACGGGGAGGGCCGACGGGGGCTGAGAGCCTACGATCACCCACAAGTTGCGCACTTCGGGCCTACGTTGCACTTATCTATATACCGCGGGTTTCTGACAACAGCTCGCGCTGCCCGCACCTGGGCGCAGCCCCTAAATATGGGTATAGCGCCCCTACTTTATAAGGGTCATTTGGTCCCTCAGGTAGAGGGCCCCCTCCGTTTAAGGGTCAGTGTTGGGCCTGAAGGGACTTGCAGTTGCAGTGGACGGACTCCTGTAAGCTGGGATAGCTAAACAAGGGTCCCTTTAAGGGACTTTTAAGTAGTAGTTGATTTTTTAGGGGCCTGAATAATTCGATTGGGATTGTTGGGTATATTATGGTATAATAGGACTAAGCCGCGGTAAAGAATGACAGTGGTATGATTCAGGTATCTATGTCCTTAGCGCAGACAATTGGAAGAGTCAAGCAGTGAGAGGGCAACAAACTCTTCTGATGGCAACCCCCAGACCTTAAACCCTATAAACCCTACACCGGAAAAAGCGAAATTCTGCTGGCAACCTCGTTGTAGATCTCGAGGTACGATCCTCTCACTAGGTACCTCGCATCCAAGACGACGGCCAGTTGACACTCGGACCGGAGGATGGAACAAGCAGATCGCACGCAGGCAAGTAGAGTAGAAGCCAGAGAGTTGGAATATCATTATCGTATCCCCTTTAATTTAAGGTAAATCCTAGGGGATCCTACCATTAATCCATATTCCAACTTTCTGGAGTTCCCTGTAGACTTTGAAAGGAAAAGTGTCCTCGATGGACAGGTTGTATCAGTTCCAGCTACTACCCTTGCTCGAGCTCCTACTTCCGCTCCTCCTCCTCCTGCTGACCATCCTCGTCCTGCCTCTCTGCATTCGGCAGTACGGCGACGACGACGACTCCAGCTACTACTACTCACAGACAGCAGCACTTGCACAAGCACTAGCACTAGTGCTTGCCCTGCGCTTGCGCTTTACCATAGCTACTGGTACTGCTTCTATTGTTGCTAGAACAACAACTCCTCCTCCTCCTAGTACTACTACTGCTGCTACTACTACTCCTACTACTACTACTACGGCTGCTGATCCTGCTACCACTTACTGCTCCTACTACTAACTCCTACAAGTACCGCCACTCCCACTGCTACATTCTTTCGGTTGTGCTGAGACTTAACTAGCAGCATTTGTTTGTCTTAGCCAAGGACAGTGCGCATCCTACTATTCCAATTGCTATTGATTCGTGTTGTTTCTTTCTTCATTATCGCAACCGCTGCACGCTTGCTCACCATCTTCAAAATGATCATCATCTGAATCAGCAACGCCAGTACAGGTATGTCACATACTTGTACTCGCGTTCTTGCCTTTATACAGCAAGTCTGGGATGCGATCGGTAGGACTGGCAGGACGGCCGAACCTCACGACAACGCTGCAGTTCTTCTCCAATGCACAGAAATCATGATCGCGGTGAATCCTGTTTCCCAGATAAACTTGTATCTCGCAAGCTCGAAAACCACTACACTTAGGGACCCAAACAGGACCTAAGCATAAGCATTTTCTACGGATGTCCCTAGCTTATTGGGCTTCATTATGGGGGAGGGGGGGTTATATGGGACCTTCTACACTACACTGTGTACATAAGGCAATTCATGTCGGAACCTGATTAAGAAACCTTGGGCCTTTATTCGGGTTCCTTATATGGGAGTTTCCGAAAATAGGGGGACCCTAATATAGTACCCTAAAATAGTAGGATCCTTGTTATAAGGACCCCAAAATAAGGTACCCCTATTTTCGGAAACTCCCATATGTTGCAGGCCCCGGGTTCCTCAATCAGGTTCCTACATTCAAAGGGGAAAAGGAGGGACCCTTAAAGGGGACCCCTACCCTATAGTGGGCCATTTCATGGGTACATCATAGCTGTATTAAGGGTATATATATATATATATATATATATATATATACCTAGGGGTCCTTGTTAAGGGTCCCTCCTTTCACCCTTGGATACATTACCCCTAACCTTGCTTGCTAAGTCTCAGGATCCACACCCCCCAACACCATGCCCTATCCCTTTCGGGGCGGCAAGCAGCAAGAAGGGGGAGGCACGTGGTGTCTTGGGAGGTCGTGTCCTGAGATGCGCTGGGGTCTCAGGCCAATTTCGGGTGAAGCCGTCGGGCTTCGAAAGGATTCTTGAAGGGTTCTATAAGGTTTTGCATGGAGTTTTACTGTGGAATCTGCTCATGTCGCCTGCAGACCCCCAAACCCCAAACCCGCCGCGAAATCAAGGCGGTATGTCATAACATAATTCGCATCTCGAAGCGATCACCGAATTTCAAAACGCAGTAGGTTGTGATCTTATGGCGATTTCTGTGCTACCGAGCACCAGGGCTGAGACTTTATAAGGGTTTAGAAAGGAAATATGGGTGGTTGCCAATATTAGGGCCCCTTCTTGGGCCCTTATTATAATGCAGCACCGAATATGTAGGGTACCCAAAAAGGGACCATAATTTTGACAACCACCCATATCATGAACCTAAACCCTAAACCCCAAAACCCTATAGATCCCTTAGAGGAACCCTTATAGATCCCTTTAAAGGGAACTCCAGAAAGTTGGAATATGGTTTCAGGGTAGGATACCTTATACTTTACCATAAAGGGCTTAGGATAATCATATTCCAACTTTCTGGCTTTTACTTTAAAGGAATCCGTCACGGCCGCTTACTGTACTTATTCAGGGCCCCATATTAAATATACTGTAAAAGGAACTCCAGAAATTTTACTTTAAAGGAACCCAAGTCAAGTCTTACAAGGGTTTAGGTGTTTCGGCTCTGGGTCAAGGGGGTATGGGAGTTAGGATTAGGGGGACCCTTGGGGATATAGACCCTCTAAATAAGGCCCCTTTTAAGAGAGCCAGAAGTAGGGTTGGGTTTAGGGTTTAGGGTTTAGGGTTTAGGGTTTAGGGTTTAGGGTAGGGGTCTCCCTGATAATACTACCTAGGGTAGCTCATTTGACAGGCAGAAACGACGAAGGCATGGAGGTGAGAGATCAAGATAATCAGGTAACAGCTGCGATGAGAGGGGGGTATACCACGGTTTAGGGTTTTAGGGTTTAGGGTCTAGGGTTTTAGGGTGGTACTAGCAAGAACCCATGTAAAGGACAAGCCAAAACGCAGAGGATGCCGGATGCCGATATGACCCCAAACCCTTAACCCAAACCGAAAGCGGCAGACACTTGCTGCCAATAACACCCCAAGCCGCTAAACCGAAAGCCGCAAGCAGAGGCCACGGCGATGTTGTTGAAGATGTGGGAGAAAGAGCGCGGTAACAAGCCTGCCAAGCTTTAAACCCTCAACCCCACATCGGGTTCTGATCAAGGGAGTGACTTTTTAAGCTACCATAATACCCAGTGATGGTAACTGCAAGCAAAACCCTTGAAACCAAAACCAAAAAACCAGGGCATCGACTTGGAGCTACAGGGTCGAAGGTGGGCACCTTAGTGATTCGAGCAGGGCACCTTTTGGGCTTCCCTCCGTTAGGGTTTAGGTGTTCAGGGTTTAGGGTTTCGATTTAGGGTTTGGGGTTTAGGGTTTGGGTTTCGGGTTTAGGGTTTGGGGTTTAGGGTTTGGGGTTTAAGGTTTGGGTTTCAGGGTTCAGGGTGTAGAGTTTGGGGTTTAGGTTTGGGGTTTCGGGTTTAAGGTTTGGGTTTCAGGGTTCAGGGTGTAAAGTTTGGGGTTTAGGGTTTGGGTTTCGGGTTTAGGGTTTGGGTTTCGGGTTTGGGGTTTAGGGTTTGGGATTTAGGGTTTGGGCTTTAAGGTTTGGGTTTCAGGGTTCAGGGTGTAGAGTTTGGGGTTTAGGGTTTGGGTTTCGGGTTTAAGGTTTGGGTTTCAGGGTTCAGGGTGTAAAGTTTGGGGTTTAGGGTTTGGGTTTAGGGTTTGGGCTTCGGGTTTGGGGTTTGAGGGTTTCGGGTTTGGGGCTCAGGGTGTGGGGGGGTGCGGGGTTGCGTTAGCAGGATGATTCCTACAGGGGCTCCTGCAAAGGGGTGGATTAGGCTCTATTAGAGCTTCATAGAATCTGGGAGTTTCCAAAAATTAGGGGTACCTTATTTTGGGATCCTTATATTAGGGATCCTTATATTAGGGATCCTATTATTTAGGGTACTACATTAGGGTCCCCTGTTTTCCGAAACCCCCATATAGTATACTTAATATGGGGCCCTGAATAAGTACAGTTAGCGGGCCGTGACGGTTTCCTTTAACGTTAAGGGCTCTATCGTCAAGGTTTTAGGATTTAATGTGTGGCCATGGGGTTTGGAGGTACAGAATGGTGCAACTGCGTGGGGACTACCCCAATTCCCCGAGTAGTCCCCTGAGGTTCCCTGAAATGCCTACTGCCTTGAAACGCCCTCCCTAAACCCTAAACCCAGAGACTCCAACATCACTTAAATTAGGGACTATACCTTGAATCGTATCGGAATCCTACTTTATGTCCCCTGTTGAAAGGAATCCTAAACCCTTCGACCCCGGAACCCTAAATCCCTAATAGTACCCTTATAGAAACCCTACAGAAACCCTAAGTCCCTCTTAAGGAACCTTAAGCGGGACCCTAACACCCTAAACCTAAACCCTAAACCCTACAGATCCCTTGAAGGAGCCCTTAGAGTACCCTTCAAAGGAACCCTAAACCCCCAAAACCCCGAAACCCTAGAACAGAACCCCCCCCCCCCCCCCAAAAAAAAAAAAAAAAACGAAAAAGTCGCTACGCCCTGGCACCTTGCAGCTCAGGAGGGCCATCCTGTGGACCACTCATCGTATGAGACTTCCCAGCTCCTGCGGGGGTTTAGGGTTCGGGGTTTAAGCTGTAGGGCTTAAGGGTCAGGGTTTTGGGATTTCAGTGTTTAGGGATTTAGGGTTTAAGCTTTAGGGCTTAAGGTTCAGGGTTTGGGGTTTGAGGGTTGAGCACTTAGGGTTAAGGATTTAGGATTTGGGCTTTAGGTTTTGCTTCCGGGGCCTCTCTTGTATTTGCAGAGTTTTCTGCGGGTTCTTGCACCATACTATCGGGGCCTTGATAATTAGAATAAGATTTCATAGGGTTCGGGCTACTATAAGTGCTTGTTTCTATATAGGGGGCCTGAACAATTAGAATAGGGTTTTGTGGCCCACTATATTATCATTATAATAAGGAACCCCCGCCAAAAGAGTATAGGTAACTATGTAGGCCCCTATACTAAATCCTCATATATAACAGCCCTTATAGTAATCCTTATAATAGACCCTTTCAAAAGGAACCGTAAGGTAACTATGTAGGCCCCTACATTAAACCTGCTTGTGTTTGGGGCGGTCGGCTTGGGCGGTCGGGGGCTCCAGGAGGTACTTAAAGGTTCATGGGACTTAGTAACTATGGTTATAAAGAAGGCAACTATACTTACAATTGGATACAACCCCAGTTAGGGTACTTATAACTGTACTTACTAAGTCCCATGACCCTCCAAGTAGGAGTTAGGCCGTTCACTCTTTTGGGACTAAGATAGGAGCCTTAGTAATTTGAATGGGGTTTTGGGGTATCTTATACTGAAATTAAAGAAGGAGCCCCAACAATAGTATTGGTAATTATGAAGGCTTCTAGATTATGAACTTGGAACATCTGTGTTTGAGGTTTGGGGTTCGGGGTTTAGGGGGGCAGGATCTAGGATTCGGGGTTGAGGACATGGGGCTCTAGACTTCCGGTGTAGGGCTTAGCATAAAAGCCAGAAAGTTGGAATATGATTATCCTAAACCCATTATGGTAAATTATAAGGTACCCTGCCCTGAAACCATACTCCAACTTTCTGGAGTTCCTGTTAGGCTGCTGCAGGTGGTCTTGGCGCGGGGGGGGGGGTGTGGCACTACGGTTGATGATATAACTCTGCATTACCCATAGTAAGGAATATACCATAATTCCCATAGTTTAGGGTCCTTAAGATAATGCAGGATTTATATGATCAACAGCAGGGCCTATCTAGTGTGTTCTTTTGAGATGTTAGATTTGATTGGGGTGTAGTCCTGGCTCCAATGCGCTAGCAATACCAGAACCGGCGCTAATATGGGGGCCGTAATAATTGGACTACGATGCTGTCGATTGTCATACTGGCGAAGTTGACGCTGATGACGATACGAGGAGGATGATGAGGTGGAGGTGGAAGAAAAATGAGAAGCAGCAGCAGCCGGATGAGGACGAGGATGGCTTTGATGTTGATGTTGATGGTAAAGATGAGGGTGGCGATAATAGTGGTGAGTATTACGATAACTTCGTTGCCCCATCGCGAAAGCGCTCATAAAGGTGACAACATAGGAAAGCTGGACCACGACTCATTATGAGACTCGTACTACTTTTAAAAAGCGACACTGCTAGTGAATCATCATCGAGCTCAACGCACCTGATGTCTCACGAGCTGTGCACCATTTCGGGCTCAAGAAGCTGAGTCTTGTCCCGCGCTTGCTCTGCATAGTAAGGGTAACGACTTCCTTGGTGGCAAAGAGACCCCTGAACAGAAAGAGGAGGATGCCATTAAAAAAAGCCTTGGACTCAAGTCAAGAAGCTAAGTACCACTGCCGAACCCTAAACCCTATAAACCCCAACAAACCCGAAATCTCAAACCCCAGGGGGCAAGGGTGTAGGGCTTGGGGTACCCTTCCAGTCCCTTGCAAAAGCACCGGGCGCCTGTCTGACCGTACGCGAAGATGGTGCCGTTGAAACCTCAGGGCTAAAACGTAAACCTTAGCAATCATAGACAAATACTTAGGAAGGGATGTTACAGGGTAGGCCCAAGCACAGACTCTTACGGTAAGCCCGTGGGCTCCGGAATTGGAATTGAAATTTAGGGCCTCTGCGCAAGTTTAGCACAGTCTTCGGTTTGCTAGGTTTTTCGGTATGATGGCGTCACCCAAACGCGTCTAAAAGTCTGCACTCTACGGGCCTACGTGAACCTTCAAGCCTTCAATGCTAACCCTCCTACAAAGGAGGGGGTCTAAGGCTTTGAAACTCAAGGGGTTGTTCAGGTTCACGATTTTTGGGTTTAAGGGCTTAGGCTTTGGGGTTTTGGGCCATCCTCACATTAAGATGTGTTAAGGATCCTGCTATTGAGTTATTGCGGGTGTAAACTCCTAAACCCTACGTTGATAAGAGACTGTTGTTTTCGGAATGCGCAAATCTATGACTGCAGGGGACAGGCAAGGGGTCAAAGGACCTACAGTCCAAGTTAAGTGCAGAGTTTAGGGTTTAGGTTAGAAGGGCCCCCCATCCTGTTATAGTGGTATAATAGGAATATTGTAGGGCCCTAATATGATCCTTATTCTCACTGTTACGGGGTGGGGGGGCAGCTTCTAAGGTTTACAGTAGAAGCCAGAAAGTTGGAACATTATCATCGTAACCCCTTTAAGGTAAATCAGAGGGGATCCTACCATTAATCCATACTCCAACTTTCTGGAGTTCCCTCTAGGGATTTTTGGTCGAGGCTCTTGGGCCCGTTTGGGGTTTGGGGTTTGCAGGGTTCGGGTTTAGGGTTGCGGGCTTTAAGGGTTTAGGTTTTAGGGGTTTAGGGTTTATAGGGTTTAGGCTTTTAGGGTTTAGGCTTTAAGGGTTAAGGGCGTTAAGGCTCTAGGGTTTCGGGTTCAGGATGAAGGAGTTACCATATTGAAGTGTTGATTCAACACTAGCTGCGGGTACTGGTGAGCAGGACAGCAAGCAAGCACAAGCCCCTTATAGTCTCTCTAAATAAGCATACTTTGTCATATGCCCAAACCCATACTTGGTTGCTGAGTTCAGAAGCCCACGAAATACACACTTTCAGTTCTATAATAAATTTCCCGATGACCAAAAAGCGTGAAGTGGACTCACTCAGCTACTAAGCATATTATTGAGGCCTCATGCGAAACCCGATTCAAAACAAACACACTACATGGCGATTTCAACAATCCTCAAAAGCATTTAAAGTAAGGGCTCGATATTCAAAAATCAGGGAAGCTAACAAAAGGATCCCTAGTCGATACCTTGTCCAAAAGCCTGCAGCATGTGTAATAAACCCTAAACCCTAAAACCTTAAAGCCTAAACCCTAAAACCCTAAAAAACTAAACCCTATAGCCTAAAACCCTAAAAAACTGAACCCTAAAACCCTAAACCCTAAACCCCTAAAACCCAAAACCCTAAACCCTAAAACCCTATGCCACCCAAACCATCAGGCCGCTTCCTAGAGACTCCAATATGGGAGTTTCCGAAAATAGGGGACCCTTTAAGGGCTCCTTTAGGGTTTAGGGTTTAGGGTTTAGGGTTTAGATTAGGGAGTTTCCGAAAATAGGGGACCCTAATATAGCACCATCAATCGTGGGATCCTTACTATAAGGACCCCAAGAGAAGGTACCCCTATTTTTCGGGAACTCCCAGATCCCTAAAGGTGCTGGGAGTCGAAGCTCAACCAGTGGAATCCTTGATGTCAGTACCTTTAAGTAGTTGCGCCTAGTCTTAAGCGACGCTCATAAACATCTGATAAGACACTATGAGAAGTCAAGATAGAAGCTTAAATGGAAAACTCCTAAGCCCCGAAGCCAACCCCTACCAACAGAGGAACTTCGAATACATGAGATGTCCAGTTCCGCTGTTACCTTGTGACGCGAGTTGTATCAGGGTTCCGGTTTTAGGGTTTGGGATCGGCACTTGATGGTCCAGAAAGCTTAGGCGGGCGTTGGTGCTTTGTGCAAAAGCCAGAACACAATTTGCCGTATCGACAAACCTCGGGAACGATGTCAGAGAGCTGCTGCTGCTTTACAACAAGGGTCGTTTCTGCACGCTGTTGGTGCTGAAACGAATGCAGCAATTATCCATCTCTGCCAGATGTTGTTAATAACCGCAGCGGTGATCCTTGTCACCATGCCGGAACATCCAAAATCCAAAATTTGTAGTGCCATCAGATCAGCGCGGATAAACTCCGCTGCTCATGCCGGATGCCTCTGCAAAGGTGTTACCCTAAGGGCTGGGAGTTCAGGGTTTTCGGCTTTGGGTTTGTGGCCTTGTGCCTGAAGCTCTGCTGCTGTGCTCGTCAGTTTTGTAACTCTCAGCTTAAGATAGCCATCAACTGCATATGCACTTCCCCAGCAATCTTGGCATTCACACACTCACACGCAGGCACACACACGCACACAGACATACACCAACAAACACACCCACACACACACACACACACACACATTTTCAGGGTCGGTTGCAGGTGGAGACAAGGATCACATGACATGAGGACATAGGCGGACTTTAGTACATCTGACACCTTTTTGCATACCAATGGCAACATGGGGGCCCTTGAAATTTTGGAATAGGGTTCGGGGGTATATTGTAGCACAATTCATTTAAGCAGCAGTAAGGAATACTACTAGCAATTATCCAAGCTTCTATACCCTAAACTCTACATCCCGAGTAACTAAACCCTCAACCACTTAAACCCTGCAAATTAGCCCTATAACTAGAACCCCTGCAGAACCCTAATAGATACATACCAAGAATAGCACCACGCCGTTTGTATAGATGGACCACTCGACACCTCTAGCAGCAGCCCTAAACCAAGAAAGCAGGACCCTGCTGCCATCTTAGGGTTCAGGGTATAGGGTTGGTGTTGGGTTTCGGGCTTAGGGTTTTTGGTTTAGGGCTTGGGGTTTCGTGTAGGGCTGAGGCTTTCACGCCCGTCCCAGCCCCTGAACCAAATCACGAAACCCTCACACCCCAAACCCCTCCTGCCTGAGGGATCACTGCAGACGCATCTGGCAAAGGTAAGTGATGCTCATGCAATGACCTTCCACCGTGGCCGGGTTCACGGTTGAGCATTGCGGCTGTTGTTCTGAAGGGGGTAGTAAGGATTGAGGTTGAGGGTCTTTTGGAGTGTTTAGCCCATTTTCGGAAACTCTCATATACCTCAACGCCCATTTTAGTCATCGAGGCCCGCGATGTAGTTATACCATGTAGGACATAGGGCAGAATACACAAAGCCCGTCACGGAAGCTGACACCATCCCTGCAAAATCTTGAAGACTCAGAAACCCTAGGTGGTCCCTCTCAGACCCGCAACTTTTCTCCAAGGGTAAAAGGAGGGACCCTAGGTATATACCCTTAATATAGCTATTATATACCCATGTCCCCTCCTTTTCCCCTTTGATTTTCTGTAAGTGTACAGGATCCCTCATCATCTCTGTTCCGTAAACCCCAAACCGAAAAACCCTAAACCCGAAACTCACTGGGGAAAAGGAGGGACCCTTAATGGGGACCCCTACCCTGTAATGGGCTCTATTATGGGTATATCATAGCTATAGTAAGGGAAAATACCTGACCTAGGGGTCCTTATTAAGGGTCCCTCCTTTTAAAATCTTGGAGAAATGCAAAGGCCTGGGACCCCCGAGATTAAGGTACCTCTAATTTTCGGAAACCCCCATATAGAAGCCTAACTACTAATGATTGGTCCTGAGGGCCACTGAATACAACTACACTGGTCACTAGAAGTTAATGCTAAGATCCCAGACCCCAAGCCCCAGAAACCATTGTAGCAACCTCCCTACGTACGCTAAACCCTAAACCCCGAATCCAAAGTCCTGCGCTCTGAACCCTGACCGCCCAACCCCGAAGCCCTACACCCTAAAACCTTAAACCCACAGCCCCAGACCATTCAACCCTACACCCGAAGCCAAGAAACCCTAAAACCTTTTCTGACCCTACCCTAAGGCCCCGCAGTAGATCCTTTTTGGGTTCATATTCAGAATCGTATGAGGTAATCCCAAAAAGGAACTCGTATGAGGCCTCTGGGTAAACCCTCAACCCGGCCTTGCGACGGAACCTGGCTGCCACGACCTTCGGATTCTCTTGGGTTCTACAGGGTTTTGTAGGGTCTCTTTAGGGTTGTATAGGGTTCTGTAGGTTGTTTTAACATGGTTTCTATGGGGCTTTATAAGGCTTCTATGAATGTTTGTGGTGTTTATAGAAAAGGGGTTTCCTGTTCTGGGTTTAGGGCTTTAGGGACCGGTTGTATGGTGTCGGGTTTAGGGTTTCGGGGGTTGCTTTCAAGGAACCCCTGAAGGAACCGTTCAAAGGCACCCTTTAAGGAACACTTAAGGGCTTCCGTCTGGATTCCTTTGGGGTTCCTCTAAGAGTTCCTCAACATGTTCTTGAAGGTTCCCTTTAAGGGTTCATCACGGCTCTCCCTAACCTAGGAGTTAGGATTAGGGTTACCCTTGGGGATGTAGACCCTCTCAATCTCGATAAGGTCCTGCTTAAGAGAGCCAGAAGTACATAGGGCCAAGAAGGATCCCCTTTAAAGGGTCTCCCTAATACTAGCTGGGATAGTAAGGGATACGTTTTATAGGATACCTTCCCTAAACTAACCCTCAACCCCTAAACCCTCAACCCCTAAACCCCTAACCCCTAAACCCCTAAACCCCTAAACCCTAAACCCCTAAACCCTAAACCCCATAGTGACCCTTATGGGAACCCTTATAGTAACCTCTGCAGACCCCGAATCCTAAACTTATGGGAGCCCTAAA
This sequence comes from Symbiodinium sp. CCMP2592, assembly GCA_905221615.1. NCBI lineage: Eukaryota > Dinophyceae > Suessiales > Symbiodiniaceae > Symbiodinium > Symbiodinium sp. CCMP2592. The sequence continues at coordinate 987,163 of CAJNDT010003334.1, read as the reverse complement.
CCTCTCCGGGACGAGGAGCCCTAAACTCTAAACCCTAAACCCTAAACCCTAAACCCTAAACCCCTAAACCCCTAAACCCCTAAACCCTAAACCCTAAACCCTAAACCGCTAAACCCCAAAATCCCTCAAGACGAGGAGCCCGTAGGGTTGAAACCGAGACTGCAGCCGCCCTGGCACCCGGCATAGAAGTAGCCTCGGCGGCTTGGGGGCTTTAGGGTTCCGTTAAGGGAATCCCTTAAAGTAAAAGCCAGAAAGTTGGCATATGATTATCCTAAACCCTTTATGGTAAATTGTAAGGTATCCTACCCTGAAACCATATTCCAACTTTCTGGAGTTCCCCTTAAGGGGTCTACAAGGGAAGCGAATTAGGGCTTATATAGGCTTCAGGGTTGAGGCCCGAGGCTTCGGGGATTAGCGCTGAGGGTTGAGGATTCAAGTTTTCAGGCTTGGGTTTAGGGTTTAGGGTTTAGGATTTAGGGTTTAGGGTGTTGGGCTTAGGGTATGGAAATGACCATCGCGATGACTATCATTGGCATAACACTTGTGTTCAGGTTCGAATCTCTTGGGCTTTGCGATTGAGCTGGTAGAGACAGTCTTTAGGGCTCAGGGTTTGGGGTTGAGGGTGTTCCTTATTGCATTTAAAGTCTAGGACCTTTGCCTCGAATCAGCAAGAATCTGAAGACGCAGGATCGGTTTAGGGTTTAGGGCCTTTTCGAGTGTTGGGGGAGTAGGGGGCCCAATACAGAGTGTGAATAGTTATATGTCCGTGCTGGGGTACGTGAGTGTAGTTATATAGTTAGGGACTTTGTGGTGTGTCGTGTCGCTAGTTATCCAGACCCCGATTGAACGGTCAACGTCTAATCCTGCGGAAAATAGAAAAGCGCTCCTGTGACATGCAACGGCCATAAAACTGATGTCGTTATTGGAGTGTCCGCAAAAGCTAGTTGTGTAGCACTGCTGTGCATCGACAACCCTGCGGAAAGGTGCAAGAGTGTAACGCTGGACAAATTGGATAACGGTGCATGGAAAGCCTCACATCGCGTAATTTAGGGGCCTCGGCAGCGCGGTGGTTCCGCGGCTCCTGCTGTGGCACGGTGGACATTTTCGATTCTTTTCACAGCCCCACTCGGGCCCCACCGTCCGGCGTAGACTCGTGGCAATCTCTGCCAACCTTGACCTGCCCCGCTTTCCCAGTGTATTCCGATGCGGTTTTAGGAGTCCCGCACATTTCTTCTTTTTGGCTTTCACGTCGCCTGGCATCCCTCATGATTCAAGCTCTATGTACCAGGACTGCACAAACCGCACCATGGGGGGCAGGGTTTTAGGGGGGGGTATCAGGCATTCGTAAGCCCTAGCTGGCGGACTCCACACCTTGAAGCCCTCCGGCGGAAACCCCACACCCCGCTCGAAGCTAGAACTCCAGGGTTCACTGCGTAGGGTTTGGGGTTTAGGGGTTTACTTAAAGGATCATGGGACTTAGTAAGTAGTGTTATAAGTAAAGTAACTACAGTTATAATTGCTTATAACCCCAATTAAGGTACTTATAACCCTACTTACTAAGTCCCATGATCCTCCAAGTACGGTTTAGGGTTCTAATTTCAGCCGAGGTGGCATCCCTGTGGAAAGTCACGTTGGCTCACCTCGCTTCCACAGCTCTTATAGCAGAGGCCAGAAAGTTGGAACATCATTATCCTCATGCCCTTCAGGTAAAGCAGAGGGAATCCTAGCACTAATCATCCTAATCCCATGTTGCAACTTTCTGGGGTCCACTATATGTGGTGCGACGGAGGCTTCTTGGCTAGGCAGTTTAGGGGTTAGGGTGTATCGGCCTAGAGTTTCGTACGGCCAGCAGCAAGGGGCGATGGTTGATGGACCTTCAACCCCACATGTAACTTCAATACAATAGATAGATGAAGAAGCCAAATGAACCATACCCGTCTGACCATCCCTTGTCTTCTAGTGTTGTCCGAGTTTCTTTCCTTGCGCATGCACGCTCGCAATATCTTTATTTAACCACTTTCCCATGAAAACTAAAGGGCTAGCCCCTTGGGATGCAATGGGGGATTGCAGCACGGCAAAGCGATTGGAGGTTCCTTACTCTAGAACTAAGCATGCCACAATTCGATGTCCCATAGCCGAGCTGATAATGATCATTTCGGCTATGCACTTACCTATATTTGTCTGAGTGTGTACTACACTGTGCACTTTGTTCAATCGCTCCTGCATACAAAGGTTATACATACACGACTGTTCCATACGCAAATACGGGAAATGCATGCATGCGTACGTGCATACATGCTTGCATCGTACACACATACATACGTACATGCATACATGCATACATACACCCATGCATACATGCATGCATGCATGCATGCGATCATGTTGTGCGGATGTGCACGCAGACATGCACGGACTGGTATAATTATACATGTTGCGCCAGTTCTTTTTGTATATATTTCCACATTTGTGTGTGTGTGTGTGTGTGTGTGTTGTGTGTGTGTGTGTTGTGTGTGTGCTGTGTGTGTGTGTGTCTCTGTGTGTCTCTGAGTGTCTCTGTGCGTCTGTGTGTGTGTCTGTGTCTGTGTGTGTCTCTCTGTGTGTGTGTGTGTGTGTGTGTGTGTGTGTGTGTGTGTCTGTGTGTGTCTGTGCGTGTGTGTGCGCTTGCGTGCGTGCGTGTTTGTTTGTGTCTGTACATATACACAGACACACCCACATAGATATGCAAATATGTGTATGTGCGTCTCTATATATGCATGCATACGTACATAAAAACATACATACACATACATACATACATACATACATAAATGCATACCGACATACATACATACATACATGCACGCGTCACACGTACATACATACATACCTACATACATACATGCATGCATGCGTGAATGCATGCATACACACACATACATACGTACTTACATACATACATACATACATGCATACATATACGTACGGACATATACATACACACATACACATGAACATACGCATACACGCACACCTACACACACATACATAAACACACATGCACACACACGCACACACACAAAACAACACATGCATGTAAACTGCAAACATACGAATATGCATATACATATACATGTACATGCATATGCATTTACACGTACACATATACATTTACATATGCATATGCGCACATAAAAACCATATATATATATATATATATATATATGTACGTATGTATGTATGCATGCATGTATGCATCCACCTATGTATGTACATACGTATGTATGTGTGTATGTATTTATGCATCTATCTATCTACGTATGTATGTATGTGTATATGTGGTTTAAAGCCGAAATCTACCTGCTGCGTTTTGCTGTTTTACGGTTTTCACAACATCAACGCAGCGGATACAGATCGGCTTGATTTAACATGGTTG
>CAJNDT010003334.1:757550-983648 GCA_905221615.1 Symbiodinium sp. CCMP2592 | reverse complement strand
CCTTACATGAATCCTTCTATTTTGGGGTTACAGGACCAGGGTTTCTTAATCAGGTTCCTACATTAGCAGTCTGGGCTTTCGGGTTTCAGGGCATGTCCGACGCAAGCCTGCTTTAGTCGCCAACTGTTTCTCTTGCCCCCAAAGCCTTGGCTTCACAACGCAGACGTGACGAAGGAAGCCATGACCGATGCCGCTGCGCCTCCTAAGGTTGCAACCCCAACACCCTTCACCGTAAACCCCAAAAACCCTGAACCCTGAACCAACACAAAAACTAAACCCTAAGCCAAAAAAACAAAAATCCCTAAACCCGAAACCCCAAAACAAACACAAACCCTGAATCTAAATTCTAAACCCAAAGCCCTGGACCTTAAACCCTAAACTGTTAATCTCCTAAACATCCCCAATAACCCTCAACCCCTCAACGCTAAGCCGTAGCTATCCCAGCCTAACCCGCAACACTTCGACTCCAGAAACCCTAAAAAAAAAACAAAACCTCAAAAACTAAAAACCCTCAAAACCCTCAAAACCCTAAACCCTAAAACCCCAAAAACCCTAAACCCTCTAAAAACTTTAAAAACCCAAAAAAAAACGTGAACCCTAGAAAACCCACCCTAGAAAAAAACGCACCACTTCGACTCCTCGTTGGGGAGTGCGTAGGCTCGAGACCCAGAAGGGCCCAAGGCGATCTTCACCCAGTCCTCTTTTATGGAACTGCTGTAGGGTTTATATGGTTGTTTAGGGATTACATAGGGTTTAGGGTTTTTTTTAAGTGCAATATGGGGTTTAGGGATTACATAGGGTTTACGGTTTTTTTAAGTACAATGACTCTTTCTCACTCCGCACGCAGAGTGGGACTTGAGCCCAGCCTCTCCGGGCGTACACTACATCGGCTTACGAGTTTAGGGTTTAGGATTTGGGATTAGGGCTTAAGGTTTAGGGTTTCGTAGAGGAGTTAGGACTAGGGGGACACGGTCCCTTTTCAGAGAGCCATCAGTAGGGTTAGGCAGGGTCCCCTTTTAAGGGGTCTCCCTAACACTGCCTAGGACTTTAGGAACTGCTGGGTCTTATGGTTTTGTGGAGTTTCTTCGGAGTTCAGGAACACCAGAATGTTAGGGTTGTCTATGGTTTCTGTAGGATTTCTATAGGAGTTTTAGAGCGGCTAGGCCAGGGCTTTTAGAACTTTAGGATTCGGCATTTGGGGCCTTGACATCTTGAGTTTTGTGGGCTTAAGGTGTGGCTGTAGGGGTCTCGGTTGTGTAGGTATGTACGGGCGACATAATGAATCAGAAAATGACGGGAATCTGTAAGGAGATGTGTGAGAAACTCACAACCGTAATACCGAGACCATAAAGCCTAAACCCTCAACCCTATACCCTCAACCCTAAAGCCTTAGCAGAACCACCGTCGCTGGAGAAGAGGATTCTCGTGACACACAAGAGGCCCCAAGACTAAATGAGACCTTAAACAGCACACTAAACCCCCTAAAGCACCACACCCTATAGTAACCCTTATGGGAACCCTCATGCTAACCCTTGTGGGAACCCTTATAGTAACCCCTACAGACCCCCTTTAGAGGAATCCTAAAGCCCTAAAGCCCTTAAACTCAAGGGTTGAGGGTTGAGTGTTTAGGGATCGTAAGAACCATTGACGCGCGAGGCAAAGTCTGCGGGAGACAGTACGGCAATCTACTATGCGCTTACTTGGAGGGTCGGGGGACTTAGTAAGTAGGTAGTAAGTAGACTTATAGGTACCCTAAAAGGGACCCTAATTGGGGTTATGGTACTTAAAAGTCCCTAAAATAACCAGTTACTAAGTCCCCCGACCCTCCAAGTAAGCATGAAGGGCTTATAGGGCTTAGAGCCGAATGATCAAACATAATATGTTAACAAATGGTATCTATAGTGCTTAATGGCTTAAGATAGCAAAGCAAAAAATCGATGACATAGTCTCAGAAACCGAAGAGAGTATAAGACCGTAAAAATGTAGTCTCCTACAGTCTGATACAGGCTAATACTTTAAAAAAGATATGCAAATAGCATAGTATGATACGATACATACTTGTCGGGTCTCATGAAGAACTAAAGGTTTACCTGTTTGGTTATATGGGGTTATATAGGGACTATACTACCCAAAAACTGGACTTTGAAGCAACCAAGGGGAAAAGAGTATAGACTTTTATTTCATAATGGTTCCTTTCAGGAACAGGTACCAAAAAACGTATTCAAGTATGGTACTCCAAACCCAGGAAAAAGGTTAAAGGTTACCTACTCGACTACTAGGAGTCAGAAACAGGCTAGCACTTCATAAACAAAAAACATAAGCAAAGAGTATAGCATGATATAAGTTAGAAGCTGCCCCTCACTCTGTAATCGTCACTATAAGGATTTTATATTTGGGCCCTATTCTATTCCTATTATACCACTATTACAGGGTTGGGGCCCCTTCTAAATGATGTATATGGGAGTTTCCGAAAATTAGGGGTACCTTATTTGGGGGTCCTTATCATAAGGATCCTACTATTTTAGCCAAACATTGTGTGTGTTTGGAACTCCGGGCTTCCAGTGGGCGCAGGGCCGAGGGCGGAAGCTTCGGTGCTGATATTTCCGAAAAGAAGGGGTACCTTTTAAAGGGATCCTTAAAGGGTTACTTAAAAGGGATCTATAAGGGTTCTATAAAGGGTTTAGGGTCAGTTTAGGGTTTAGAGTTTCTGAAAATAAGGGGTACCTGATTTAAGGGTCCTTACAATAAGGATCCGACTGTTTAGGGGGCTATATTCGGGTTCCCTATGGTCGGAAACTCCCATATGGCAGGGAGAGCTTAAAGACTTAAGGTGTAGGGTGTAGGGCTTTAGGCTTTAAGGTTTAGGGTTTAGGCTTTTGGGTTTAAGGTTTAGGTTTTAGGCTTTAGGGTTGAGGGCGAGGGTTTAGGGCTGAGGGTTTCGGGCTTAGGGTTTCGGTTTCGGGTTTAGGGTAGTTTCTCTTTACAGAGATGGCAGAGGAGAACCTGAAAATCTTGCCAGGAGGCCCAGCCCAAATCACTCAAACCTAAACCCCAAAAGCCTAAACCCGAAACCCATCCTGGGTGGGGTCCCTTTTTGGGTACCCTAAATATTAGGTGCCGTATTATAATCGGTACCCAAAAAGGGACCCGAATTTTGACAACTACCCATCTATAAGTTGGTGCAGAGCTGAGCCTCAACCCCAGCCCTGCCTGGAGCTTGCTAGAAGACCACTGGCAAGACCACCTGGTTACTTGGGGGGTCGGGGGACTTAGTAAGTAGTTAGTAAGTAGACTTATAGGTACCCTAAAAGGGACCTTAATTGGGGTTATGGTACATATCAGTCCCTAAAATAACCAGTTACTAAGTCCCCCGACCCTCCAAGTAGGGACCCGAAAAGCACATAAGCATAAGCATCTTATGAGGAGATCCCTCCCTTATTGAGCTTCATTATAAGGGGGGTTATATGGTATGGCTATTGCTTATGTGCTTTTCTGGGGCCATACCGGGGCAACTAAGATCTAAGACCGGTGCAGCGGTTTGTTGTCTCAGCTTTCCCTTTAGGGTTTGGGGTTGAGGGGTTTAGGGTTTAAGGTTTAGAATGAATTCTCTCCAGTTGTTGCCTAAATCCCGTCGCCATGGCTTCCGGATCTGCTTGCCTGAATTCCCGGCTTGCTGTGTTGTTAAAGCCCCTTTTTCCACCAAAAGCTCCAGACATCAGACAGATCCCTGACCTGTCTAGGATTCAGGGTTTCTCAACTCCCTAAACCCTAAACCCTACATGAACCCTTAGGGCTTGGGGAAAAGCATAATGTTGACTTATAACTGTAAACGCCCCGCCCTTTGTTGAAAAACCGATCCCAGCAACTCAAGTATCAACCCCCGCTGAGTTATAAAACGGGATCGGAGCTCAATAGCAATCCCGTCTCTGGTTCCGAAAAGAGCCTTGGGGCCAGCTCCACCCAGAGTAGAATCAAACCTGCCGAGTCCTAAAATCAATCGAGAGAGGGGGGGGTTAGTACGAAACCAACATTACTACACTTCTGTCCTAGCGGGTAGTGTTTGTAGTTCTTCACCCCCCCCCCCATAGTAAGTAGGGTTGGTTGCTTGCTGCGCCAGCCACAGTTGGATCTTCGCCCCGTTGAACGCCTGGTTGCCGTCGATCACCAGGCACATCTGGTTGGGGGCGTTCCGGGCCTCGATCCTGATGCCGAGTTAGGGTGTCGGGGTAAGTAAGAGCTTGCTGGGCTTCTACTTACGACTGTTTAGGGTTGAGGGTTTGGGGTTTAGGGTTTAGGTTGAAAAGGTGGTAGAAACACCATGACACCAACCTTTGTTAGGTAGCGCTGTTGTCATTAGAAGGCTTGCTGGCAGGACTGCTGCTGTTCGATGAATGATTCTCGTCTGCAGCTAAGAAGTTTCGGATTTGAGGAGGAGGTGGAGGAGGAGTGGTCTGTAGGATTTGGGGTGGTGCTCCAATTAATGCATGGGCCTTATTGAGTGGAACAGGGTAATCGTGGTACATTATTGGTTGTAGGGTAACTGTAAGGGCATTATATTGGCTTTTGTTCCGGACCTGAATGTCAGGGCTGCTGCCACCACGATTGTTGCTACTGCAGTTGTCCTGCTGGTTCTTCGTACTTACTAGTACTGCAGACCATGGCAAAAGTACTCGCTGCATAGCGGCATCGCAGTTGCGCTTTGTCTTCAGCACGGCAGTTCTCAGGTTACTAGTACTGCTGCCATTGACAAAACCAGGAAATCCGAAGCGTGTCGGCCAATATGGCAATACTTCCTGTGTAACAGCAGCTCAGGACTTGGGGGGCTGTGGGTGACTGCTTGTTGTCTCAGGCACCAGATGTGACATCATCCAATAACACACGAAGCCCAAATAAATATCAATCATGTTCCTGAAGAGTCCCTGAGCAAATCTGACATTCTATACCCCAGTAGACCTAGTCCCTTTGGATAAGTTGGGGGTCGGATTTGGCTGCAATTGATCGTCAGGTTGAGGTAGGGTTAGGGCCAGGGTGTACACTGGGGCTCGGGGGCTTCTTCAGATTCTGGGACCATCATCTTGCTTGCAGCAGAACCTGGACGTTCCTAAACCCCACAGCCCTAAACCCACAAAACCCTAAACCACCAAAAACCTAAACCCCTAAAGCCACACAAAGCCCCAACACCCTAAAACCCGGGAAAAAAAAACTTGCCCTAAGGTGCTAAAGATGATGCCGAAAACCCGAAGCCCTAAACCCGAAACCAAATCCTTTTGATGTGTGTGTGCCCAAGTGTCTGTCCGACGTTGTTGAAGACCCAGGTCTGGTGCCTCGGAAATACTAAAGGGAACTCCAGAAAGTTGGAATATGGATTAATGGTAGGATCCCCCATAATTTACCTTAAAGGGCTTAGGATAATGATATTCCAACTTTCTGGCTTCTACTATAGGTTCCTGAGTAGCCCCCTTGGAATAAGGGTACCCTTTCTCCTACTACTGTATTAAAGCCGACCCCTAAACAAAAAGGGCAAAAGGGTACCACTCAGGAACCTAGATTAAAATGGAAGTCGCTGGGGGGTTGAGCAGGATCGTGGCCGGCATGTGACAACTGCGATTTTTTCCAGATGCAACTCGTTCGGGTTTCGGGCTTCGGGTTGAGAGTTTTAGGGTTTAGAGTTTAGAGTGGCGCTCGTCGACGTGACATTCTTTGCACTTCTTTGTGGACGCAGATTTTCGATAGACGCTTTCGTGTCGCCAAGCCCGCGTGGCACAGAGGCCACTGTTCCAGAATTGTGACTATAGTGTTATTTCCTCCACGTTCCTGGCTGTCATCCAAGCATGATGTACTCCAAAGCCCTGTTCCACTGATTGAAGCCTCTGTCTTTCTGGTACTGCTGCTCCGGTCCTACGCCTGCGGCTTCGCCTGTGCCTGTGCCTGCTGCTGGTGCCACTGCCACTGCCACTGCCACTGCCACTGCCACTGCCACTGCCACTGCCACTGCCACTACCACTGCCACTACCACTACCACTACCACTACCACCAAACAACAAGCCCGAAAGCAATGCCACATACACACACTCACGTATACAACCGATACTTACAGTACAATTATTAGCAAAACTGTAGGCCAAAAATGAAGTTTACATTCACACCAATGTTGGAGTTTCGCTTACCTGTCCGCAAGCTTGTATCTACGTGCCATGTACAAAAGGTGTTTTGTCATCCAGATGTGGTCGCTGAGTCTATCTGTCCTTGTACCCATGATTAGGCACACGCCCAAAACCTCAGAACCTCAAACTGCAATCCCTTATAGAAGCGGCCCTACATTCAAACAATGCGGAAAACCGACATTTATCCCAAGTCGGTACCTAGTTCTGTGGCCACACTCTCTGCGTGGCAAGCATCTTGTTGCTGTCGCTGCACTTCCAGAGCCTCTGCTGGGTACAGCATGGGTTCAGGGTTTAGGAATATAGAGTTTAGACCCTAAACCCTAAACCCTAAACCCTAAACCCTAAACCGCAATCAATCTCTCATACAGCTCAATTGGGGGGCCTGCAGGGTTCTATGGTAGCGGGGGGGCCTTTCAGGTTCGGGTCTAAAATCTCGGGCAAGAGACAGATATTCGCTAAGCAGTATTGGGGAGGATATGGGAGTTTCCAAAAATAGGGGACCCTAACATAGTACCCCAAATAGTAGGAGCCTTATTATAAGGACCCCTAAAATAAGGTACCCCTATTTTCGGAAACTCCCATATGCATAACTTTGGAGTTTAGGGCTGAAGGTGCTTAGCTTAGGGTCTAGGTGAAGCACTCGGGATAATCTAGGGTTTAGGGTTTAGGGGAAGCCATTGCTTCGTCAAAAGTAGGACTAGCGCCACATTCTACTTGCAACGCCAACAGGACAGGTCGCCAGGCAAAACGACACTGACATGATGGCATTACCCCTCCAATTGCTGCAGCTGTCACCTTGTAAGTAGCAGGTGCCCCCGTGTAGAAGGATAGTTGCAAGCCGTTTTGCAAAGTTCAACAACCTGCTAAGGTTCAAGCTCAATTTGCACTAGCCGTAAACGCGGAAATCCGGGAGATCAGTATCAAACGAGATCCCACCTCTGAAATATTCACCACGTGGCTGAATCTTCGCTCCATTCTCATACCTGTCGCCGTCGATCACAACGCAGTAATCCGGATTCCTGGGCACTGTGCATGAGCGCTCTGCGTAATGATGCAAAACCCAATGTGTAGCAGCGAATGGCGACTTCCAGCGCTATTCAACGGTATGAATTGAGCTGCACTCCAGCGTACATCGCTCGTCTTGTTCGTTGCACGCCGCAGTCTTGTCTATGCTTTCCGCAGGATGCAGGTTGAAACGGGCAGAAGACGCCCTGAACCCCTGAACCTCCAGAAAGAAGAAATCCTCCGAGGCCCTGATGCACCCTGAACCCTAAACCCTAGCCTGGCTCAAACCCGAAACCCGAAGCCCAAAACAGGACACCCGAAACGAAACCCGCATATAGGGGCCTTAATAATTACCGGTACTATTTTTTTGAGGGGGGTCCTGGTTATAGCTTTTGTAAAATATATACTCCAAAACCTCGTTCTAATTATTAAGGCGCATGCATTAACACGTCCCAGGCGCTGATGCATCCTGATGCGACCGGCCTCGTCCATGAAGAAGTTCTGCCCGCCGCTGTGCCACTTCTGATCGCAGTGCCAGAGCTGAACCTTCACACCTCGTGGGCTTGGGGTAGCTGGCTTAGGGTGTAGCTACTACTACTACTACTACTGCTACTACTGCTACTACTGCTACTGCTACTCCTACTACTACTACCACTACTACCACCACTACTACTACTACTGCTACTACTACTACTACTACTACTACTACTACTACTACTACTGCTACCACTACCACTACCACTACCACTACCACTACCACTACCACTACCACTACCATTACCACTACTACTACTACTACTACTACTACTACTACTACTACTACTACTACTACTACTACTACTACTACTACTACTACTGCTACTGCTACTACTACTACTACTACTACTACTACTACTACTACTACTACTACTACTACTACTACTACCACTTCTACGACTACTACTACTATACTGCTACTGCTACTGCTCCCCCGAACCCTAAGCCTACATTGACATGCCCACCGATCGCTGGGATGTGGGGTCCCCTTGGCCGTCGGAGCACCGTTGCCGATGCGGTTTCCGTCGCTGGAGAGGCAAAACGACAAGTCCGGCATCCTCGGGGCGAGCAAGGATGGGTTACGGGTGTGGGGAGTGAGGGTTGGGGGGGCTTGTAGTTTACTATACTGAACTTAGAGCCCTGGCAAAAATTGTAATTTTAGCTGTTTCTTAGGGATTACAATAACCAAAAAGTAAAAAATGGTTTTAAGTACCCCTAAGTTTGGTTTAGTGTTTAGGTCTGGGTTGAGGACTTGGGGTTTGAAGACTTGAAGAGTAGACCCGGTACAAAGTATCAATGGGCGCTGCTTCTTCGGGCCCTTCAGGGCGCCCCATAGACCATGACCCATCAACCGTAGGAAATACGCAAAGTCGGGGAACCCCTACCTAAACCCTACTAAACCCTAAACCCCAAAACCATAAACCCTACGAGGATCTCCTTGGACTGGTATGACTAATCATTCAGCTTATTTCGCTATTACAGGGGGCCCCTAAGAATTAGATTAGCGTTTTGGACTCTGATTATCACAAGAGGCCCTAGGGAATACTATCGGTACTTATTCCGACCCCTATATTGCTTGCATTGCACAAACGAGCTGCGGCCCCTACTAGGACAGATCTGGGAGCTTCAAAGACAAGAGGGGCCAAGGGTTGAAGGCTTGACCCCAAACCCTAAACCCTAAACCCTAAATCCTAAACCCTAAACCCTAAATCCTAAACCCTAAACCCTAAATCCTAAACCCTAAACCCTAAATCCTAAACCCTAAACCCTAAATCCTAAACCCTAATTAGACCCTAAACAGACCTTACATGAATGACAGGATCCTTGTTGGATGCAAAGGCACCCCCAAACGGAAGAAATCTCCCGACTTCTCTTCGTGCTTGCAACTTGTGGGTTCGAACAAGCCAGATTTTCGAAGTTTCATGCGGAACGCTTCTGCTCGGTTTTGTTTGGTTTCTGCGAAGCTTAAGCTGCAGCTTATGCATGGTTTGGGCTCAAGGTTTCATAAACGGCTTTACATAGAATAGGGTTTTGGGGCCCTAATACTTTAATTATAATAAAGGAGCCGCCAAATAGTATAGGTAAATATTAAATAAAGCCCCTATAGTACTCTTCGCGTCCCCTGAAAACTACACGAGTCGGAGACCACCTCGCTCAGAAACAACAACGAAACTCGATCAACAAAAAACCTAACCCCAAGACTTGTCTGAGTGTTCCGCAAGAGCCCGCAATGGCCGAGGCTCCATGCCAGGTGCGCCGAAGAGGAAGCCTTCTTCACAGCACTTTTCGTCAGAATCGTTGCATTCTCCCCGGCGACACTGATGCCGCTTCCCCTGAGCTGCACTTGCTCCTGCAAGAACCGGAGTCATCTGGGTGCTTCAAAAACGGGCTTAGGGTTTAGAGTTTAGGGTTTTGAGTTTAGGGTTTAGGGTTTAGAGTTTAGGATTTAGGGTTCAAACCGAGCAAAACTACGCGCCTTCATGGTCAGAATAGGGTTTTGGGCCTTTTGGAGTATTGGGTTATGACCAAACTAAGGAACTGGAAGGAACCCCTACTTTCACTGTACTGACTTCCTCAGACCACTGCCCAAACCCTGAACCCTAGACTTTAAACCCTGAACCCCAAATTGTGAGGAACAACGTTTGGAAGTGAACCGGGGTTTTGGAGCTCAGGGTTTAGGGCAAGTTTAGAGTAGGGTATACGTTACTGGGGATTGAGGGTTTAGGGCTTTTGCTGTTGGAGTCGGAATACTGAATACTCACACTAACCTCCCTCCCCGGATCCTCGGCAACAGCTGAAGTAAGTGCGGCAGCGAATGCGAAAGCCCTCAGAGCCATCATTCCGCAACGCAGGGAATACGCTGGGCTGGTAAGCGACTGTAGATCTGAGCACTAGAGCGACGAGGAAATTGCAAGCATGTGGGGTGGTTGTCAAAATTAGGGCCCCTTATTCCGTATTGTATTAGGGATCCAAAAAGGGTGGTTGTCAAAATTATGGTCCCTTTTGGATCCCTTACGTATATAGTACGGAGAAAGGGACCCTAATTTTGACAACCACCCATGTGTGGTGCGAGATCAACGCACTTCGGCTCCTGAGCTCTACTTAAAGGATCATGGGACTTAGTAAGTAGGGTTATAAGTAAAGTAACTACAGTTAATATACTCGTAACCCCAATTAAGGGACTTATAGCCCTACTCACTAAGTCCCATGATCCTCCAAGTATCATGTGCCTGGCTTGCAGAGATAGAAGAGGGCTTTGGGGAAATGCTGCCCTGCCCCTAGGCCCTAAACTCAAACCCCACAAATACGCCCTAACCCTAAACCCAAACCCCACAAATACGCCCTAACCCTGAACCCTAAACCCTAAACCCAAACCCCACAAATACGCATTTATCCAAGCACACAATTAATTGCAACCAACCCCGAGTGCTCTAAGTGAAGGAATCTTCGATCGACATGGCAGCAACGAGAAAGATGGTATTTTACTGAACTTAGCCCAAAAGGGAGAGGGGACCTATAAAAGGGTAGTTCTTTAAATTAGGGTCCCTTTTTGTGTCCCCATTAAAGGTACGGCACCATACTGAACTTAGAACCCCAGCAAAACTTGTAATTTTAGCTGTTTCTTAGGGATTATAATCGCCAAAAGTTAAAAACCATTTCTAAGTACCCCTAAGGGTAATCAAGCACGACCAGTTTGTGGGTTGCTAATGCCAGTAAACCGTGGGGTCTGGGTTGCGAGAACTCTGTTGCTGAAGCTCATGGAAATGTGTGCTGCGTGACGAAAAGCCCACACAAAATGCGTGTGCAGTCACCGAGGCACAAGCAAAGTCACATGCCCACAAGAGACGGACAGAGAGACGCTCCTTCGTAATCACACCCATGCGACTGATTTCAGATTCTGTGTCGCAGGCCGTCCATGACGCTGTCCAGAATGTCCGCTGCAGTGTCATCAAAGATCTGAAGCGGTTTGGCAGCTGTCACCCTCCACAGTTGCGACCCAACCCCGAAATACCTGTTCCTCCACTATGCCTGCCGTCTTCTACATGTGGGCATCGGCAGAGTCGCCTAGACATGAGGCTGTCAAGAGATCTCACATCCACGGTGACGCTTAGTAGGGGCCTTAATGGTATAACCATAATCAGGAACCCCCAAAATAGTATTGGCAATTATTTAAGCCCCTATACACTAAATCCCTAGAATAGCCCTTATAGTAGCCCTTTCAAGGACCCCTTTAAAGGAATGGGTAATTATTAAGGCCCCTATATCAGGGGCCTGCTGCTGGGTCATGTCAGCGTTGAAGACGGCGTCGAACGTGAAGTCCTGTGCTATTTTGCGCAGGGCTGGGCTGGCTTCAGGGTTTAGGGCTGGGTGGGTGGTTAGGTAGTTAGGTAGCTAGTTAGGTAGCGAGCTAGCCAGCTAGCTAGTTCGTTAATTCGTTCGTTCGTTCATTGGTTGGTTCTTTAGTCCGTTGGTTGGTTGCTTGCTTGCTCGCTTGGTTGCTAGGTGGCTTGGCTGGCTGGCTGATTGGCTGCCTGGTTGGGTTGGTTGGTTATGGGTATGTCGGTAGGTAAGTTGGAAGCTAGCTAGCTAGCTAGTTTGTCTGTTGGCTGGTTCGTTGGCTAGTTCGTTGACTAATTCGTAAGTCGGTTAGTTACTTGGTTAAGTTATGTGGTTCCGTAGCTGGATAGTTGGCAGTTGCGCAAGTACGTAGCTAGTTGTGTAGCTAGGTAAGCAGTTACTTGGTCAGCCAGCCAGCCAGCCAGCTAGCTGGTTAGTTAGCTGGTTACTTAGTTGGTGCTAGCCTAGCTAGCTCGCTCAGTCTCTTTTCATGCCAGTCAGAGTCAGGGACACAGTACCTGATTACCGGTTAATTGGCTAGGATACCCAATAACCTAAGAATAAAAAGGCCTTTCTTCTTGGTATTGGGTAACTTCATAAGGAACCTAGGACTAGAAAAAGGGAATAAGGGTACTACTGGGCATCCTAGTTGGTGAGCTGGTAGTCGGTAAAAATTGGCCACTTGGTTGGCTGGTAAAGTAAAAGCCAGAAAGTTGGAATATGACGATTATCCTAAACCCTTTATGGTAAATTATAAGGTATCCTACCCTGAAACCATATTCCAACTTTCTGGAGTTCCCCTTACACTGTACCGGACAATGCAGTCATAAGTATTGCGTAGCTCAAAAATGTAAAGACCGGTGGCTTTACACGCCGTTACGATTACAACCTTTGTAGCGGGTGCTTACAAGTTCTTTGAGGAAACCTCTGCAAACTTGGGAATGACAATACCACCCTAGCCGCTACTAGCCACTTCAATCTGGCAACGGCACACTGGTCGTGTAGTCACGAAGTAGTGGACGGATTTGCGGCGAATGTATCTTTGAATGTAAGGGTACATAAGTGCACTAAACCCTAAACCCTAAACCCCAAACCCTAAACCCTAAACCCCAAAGCCAATTTGGGTCCAGGGTTTTGGCTTGACCGACCTTGCCTTCGCATCGCGCTCGCTGCCCCCGGGCCGATGGAGGATCGCAACGCCGCGCTTCACATCCTGCCATCGTCGTTTAGCCCTAAACCCTAAACCCTAAACCGTGAAGTTTAGGATTTAGGGAGGGGGAGTTGAGGTTTGGGGTTAAGGGTCTCGGGTGATAAAAGAAGCGCTCTATGATGACCTTAATAGCGGTGGTTATACACACAGGGCCGTTGCAGTTGCTCAGTTAGAACATTACTCACTGATGATGACAGATATTGTCTTTGGGTTTCAGAAAAAGGGTCGGAATTCTGCTGGCAATCACATCCCCTTACAGTCCCTGTATGACAAAACTATAACATGCGACTAGTCGAAGTCGTATGGCCACGAAATTTCTAGGTCTTTAGGGTTTGGGTTTCGGGTTTAGGCTTTAGGGCATTTAGGGTTTGGGGTTTAGGGTGTAGGGTTTCTAGGTCTTTTAGCGACTATATGGCCATTCTTCAACATACGCCCACAACCCCGATCTAACTCTGGGGGCCTCTGACATACGTAGGGTTTATTAGTTTTAGTTGGTTTGGTGGGAGAGCTTTTCCGTCTGGCAGCCGATGGGTTTAGTTTTGAGGGGCCTATTACGGCTTGTAGAGCACGCTCTGTTTTTGCTGCTAGCCGCGGACATTGCTGAGAGAGAGCGGCAGGTACGCATGCTCCATCTTTCTTTCTATCCACATGCATACACGCATATAAGTATATATATATATATACACACACATACATACAGTGTTCACATTTATTTATGTCTTTTGTTTGCTCTACGCCGCCACTCAGTATCGGGACAGCTTCTTCAGCACCTTCCGCAACCTGAGGTCGGAGATGAGATGGTTAAGGTTTAGGGGTTTAGGGTTTAGGGGTTTAGGGGTTTAGGGGTTTAGGGTTTAGGGTTTAGGGTTTAGGGTTTAGGTTGTGGTTGTGGTGGTGGTGCTGGTGGTGGTAGTGGTAGCAGTAGTAGTAGCGTCAGTAGCAGGAGCAGTGGCAGTGGCAGTAGCGGTGGCAGTGGTAGTGGTGGTAGCAGTAGCAGTAGCAGTAGCAGTAGCAGTAGCAGCAGCAGCAGCAGCAGCAGTAGCAGTAGCAGTAGCAGTAGCAGTAGCAGTAGCAGTAGCAGTAGCAGTAGTAGCAGTACTAGCAGTAGCAGTAGCAGTAGCAGTAGCAGTAGCAGTAGTAGCAGTACTAGCAGTACTAGCAGTACTAGCAGTACTAGCAGTACTAGCAGTACTAGCAGTACTAGCAGTACTAGCAGTACTAGCAGTAGTAGCAGTAGTAGCAGTAGTAGCAGTAGTAGCAGTAGTAGCAGTAGTAGCAGTAGCAGTAGCAGTAGTAGTAGTAGTAGTAGTAGTAGCAGTAGCAGTAGCAGTAGCAGTAGTCGCAAGCCGAGTCGACTTCGGCAGCGGTACACTTGGGCTCCGTGCACACTGCGTTTACGTGGCCACGTCGCTACACCTCGGCTCTACTCTTTGCTTCGGTAGGTTTATCACGGTTTAGGGTTTAGGGTTTAGGGGTTAGGGTTTAGGGGTTTAGGGTTTAGGGTTTAGGGGTTTAGGGTTTAGGGTTTAGGGTTTTAGGGTTTAGGGTTTAGGGTTTTAGGGTTTAGGGTTTAGGGTGTGTCACAGTGCCACGGCGCGCCCCACCCATGGAGTGGTCGTGGGTCGCGCCGTCTTCGTAACGTGGAACCCACCCACAACCACCCGAAGCAGGACTAGAACGGGTTTTGTGTTCTGCTTCTTCTTATTCGAGTGCTGCACTAGCCGAAAAGACGTTGCAATGTTGCGGAACGTCAAAGGGACATCCGAGTGATGTAGTCACAAAATAGCAGCGACGCCCTCGCTCGTCCTCGCCGGCCGCCAGAGTCGTCCGTCAGCCGTCGTCAGAGTCGTCCGTCAGGGCCCAGTGCCAGGCCTCCAGAAGTGGTCTGCAGCCGTCCGCTGTCCGTGCCAGTCCGGCCAAGAGTGCTGATCATCCAGTCGGCCACTGTCCCCAAGCTCTTTCTAGGACGTCCCGTCACTGGGTCCCCGCAGGGTCACCCCGCTGTCCCCGCCAGGGTCGCTTGTCCCCGCCAAGGTCCTTACGTCGTCCGCCGTCCCCGCCACGATCGCCCGCCGTCCCCGGCAGGGTCGTCCGCCGTCCTCCAGAATCGTCTGCCAAGCTGTTTTTGGCCTTTTCAGTTGCTGTCAAAGCCAAGTGCCCGCCAGAGTGTCCGCCGTCCCCGTTAGGGTTGCCCGCCGTCCCCGCCAGGGTCGTCCGTCTGCCAAACTGTTTTTGGCCTTTTCGTGCCTGTCAAAGTCATCGCCAAGTCCCCACCAGAGTTGTCCGCCGTCCTCGCAGGGTCACAGAGTCCGCCAGAGTCGTCCGCCGTCCCCGCCAGGGTCGCCCGCCGTCCCCGCCAGGGTCGTCCGCCGTCCCTTTCCAGAGTCGTCTGCCAAGCTGTTTTTGGCCTTTTTAGTTGCTGTCACAGCAGAGTCGTCCGCCGTCCCCACCAGGGTTGCCCGCCGTCCCCGCCAGGGTCGCGCGCCGTCCCCGCCAAAGTCGTCCGTCCACCAAGTCCCCGCCAGGGTCGTCAGCCGTCCCCGCCAGAGGACTCGCCATCCCCGCCAGGGTCGCTCGTCAAGCTCTTTCTACCAGGTCCCGTCCCCGCCAGGGTTCTCGCGCTGGGAGATAAGGCGCCATCCCCTCCAGAGTCGTCTGCCAAGCTGTTTTTGGCTTTTTCAGGCCCTGTCAGAGTCGCCAAGTCCGCCGTCCCCGCCAGGGTCGCCCGCCGTCCTTGCCAGGGTCGTCCGCCGTCCCCCTCCAGAGTCGTCTGCCAAGCTGTTTTTGGCTCTTTTGCTGTTGAGTCGTCCGCCGTCCCCGCCAGGGTTGCCCGCCGTCCCCGCCAGGGTCGCGCGCCGTCCCCGCCAAACTCACGCCAGGGTCCTCGCGCTGGGAGATAAGGGTACCCAATTTTACTATTGTGCCCCATGGCTAGCAGTGCCAAATCAGGTCTGGTAGACTCGATCTGCTTGGCCAAGCAAGCAGATCTCGAAGCGGTAGCGTTCAGTGGTACCGGCCGCCGCCGGGCGCGGGCGGCCAATGGTTTAGGTTTATCATAGGGACTCTTAGAAAGGAAGGGGGAGGGGGTAGGGGACTATACTTCCTTGTGCTAGAAGCCTTTATCCAGTCACTCAAAACCTAAACCCCTGTTTCTGAAAAGCACGCATTCTGCTGACGCATCACGCAAACCAAGCGCCAGGCAGACCGGAATGTCCTGACATTTACAGTAGGGTTTAGAGTTTGGGGCTTAGGGTATTTAGAGTTGGTGGTTTCGGTGATGAGTCTTCAGGACCACGGCGATATAGAGGCCTTAATACTTAGAATAGAGTTTTGAGGCCCATCCTACTGTAAACATGATCTGGAACCCCCATAATAGTATTGTAGTTATTTAGGCCCCTATAGTGCAGGTCTTGCCTGCGAAGCATGTCCGAAAATGCCCGCAAAGTTCGTTCTAACATCCGCGGATCCACAAACTAAGCATGCTTTAACATTGTGCATGATTCCTACATGAAACCGACCAGACACCATCCAAATCCTGGCAGCCCAGCAACACAGCCACAAATCCCTCTACACCCCCAACCCCGAACCCCTGAACCCTAAGATCCCAACACCCTACAGCCATTGAAGCTCAAACCCTACAAGCCCCAAAACCCCGAAAGCCCCAAAACCCTAAACCCTAAACCGAAACCCCGAAACAAACCCTAAACCCTGAAACCCAAACCCCGAAAGCCTACACCCTAAACCCAAACCCCTAAACCCCAAACCCTAAACCCAAACCCGGAAACCCCAAAGCGAAGCTTGAAAGCTCATGAAACCTCTGATAGGAGGCCAAACGGGGGTTTAAGATTCTTGGGGTAGGGATTCCTTAATATGAACCCTATTATGGGAACCCTAATCCCTACTAAACCCCCATAAAGTAAAAGCCGGAAAGTTGGAATATGATTATCCTAAACCCTTTATGGTAAATTATAAGGTATCCTACCCTGAAACCATATTCCAACTTTCTGGAGTTCCCTTTAAACCCTCTTTTGGCCTCCTATGAACCTCGCGGCTAAACCCCGTTTTGGCCTCTGTTGATACCCTTCTCGATCCCTTTAAAGGAACCACAAAAATCCCTAACCCCCATAGGCTAAACCCCCTTTTGGCCTCCTATGAACCTCGGCCCCCCCCCCACAGAGTCCTCGGGCTGCTCCACCCAAAGCTTGTACGGAATCCCAGCCTGAGCTCTACGGGTTTTAGGATTTAGGTTTTAGGGGTTAGGGTTTAGGGTTTTAGGGTTTAGGGTTTAGGGTTTAGGGGTTTAGGGGTTTAGGGTTTAGGGTTTAGGGTTTAGGTGAGCTCTACTATATATATATATATATATATATATATATATACTTGGGTTCCTTTAAAGGGATCTATAAGGGTTCCTCTAAGGGATCTATAGTGTTTTAGGGTTTAGGGTTTAGGGTTTAGGTTCATGATATGGGTACTAAAGGGAACTCCAGAAAGTTGGAATATGGATTAATGGTAGGATTCCCCTATAATTTACCATAGAAGGGTTAGGATAATCATATTCCAACTTTCTGGCTTCTATTATAGGGGTGGTTGTGAAAATTAGGGTTCCTTTTCTGGGCACCCTAAATATTAGGTGCCGTATGATAATGGGGAATGAAAAAGGGACCCTAATTTTGACAACCACCCTTTTGGGAGTTTCCGAAAATTAGGGGTACCCGAATATGCTACCCCAATTAGTAGGACCCTCACTATAAGGACACCAAAATAAGGTACCGCTAGCCCCTAAGTTTCTGAAACGACCATATGGGCCTTTAAGGAATACTCAAGGGCTCCCGTCTGGACTCCTTTGGGGTTCCTTTAAGGGTTCCTTAAAAAATGTCCTTGAAGGTTTCCTTTAAGAGTTCACCACGGCTCTACCATATGGGTGGTTGTCAAAATTATGTCCCTTTTTGAGGTACCCTAAATATCAGGTACTGTACTATATAAGGGACCCTAATTTTGACAACCACCCAATATGGGAGGTAGGATTAGGTGGCTTCTTGGGGATGCAGACCCTCACAATAAGGTCCACGGTTTAGGGGTTAGGGTTTAGGGTTTAAGAGCCAGAAGTAGGGTTCAGAGAAGGGTCCCCCTTTAAGTGGTCTCCCTAATACTACCTAGGACTGTACGGGTTTCTTTTCACAGGTCTTTCCGACTGCAAGAGTCCGAAGATTCTTAAGCAGATTTCTACCTTAGCGGGATTTTGTAAGAAAACGGGAGCTACGATAACCCTAAACCCTGAACCCACCATAGGAGAACCAGGTTTTTCATATCCAGGCTTGATGGGAATGTTGCGATACACGCAAGCTAAAGAGCTGCTACAACGGTTCCATTAGGATTCTCAGTGGGGTGCCATTCGAGTTTCTGCACGGTTACAAGTTCTATATCCTAAAACTCCACAGACCCTAAACCCTAAACCCTATAATCCTCAAACTCTACAGCGAATCCCATAAAGTTGGAAACTGGATTAAGGCCAAATAGTGCTGGGATTCCCTACACATGACTCTTAAGGATTGAGGCTACCGGGTTTCCAACTGTTGGGCATCTGCTCTAAACCCTATACGCTAGACCCTAAACCAAATTGTTTGCAGGACAAGATGGAAATTAGGGGTACCCTATTTTGGAGTCCTTATAATAAGGATCTTACTATTTGGGGTACTATATTAGGGTCCCCTGTTTTCGGAAACCCCCAGATGGAAGTGAAGAGTTCGGCGAGGAGTCAGGGTACTAGAGGGGATTAACTGGAAACAAACACCCCATATGGGAGTGTCCGAAAATTAGGGATACCTTATTTTGGGGGGGTGATTCTAAAACAAAGGATCCCATTATTTAGGGAACTATATTAGGGACCCCTATTTTCGGAAACTCCCATATTGTTCGCACAGTCGGGTTTTGGTTTAGCGTCATGAATGTATACAAATATAGATAGATAGACAGAGATATATAGATAGATAGATAGATAGATAGATAAGTTAGACAGATGAATAGGTAGATAGAATAAACAAATAGAGAGAAATATTGATATAAAGACATTTCTACAGACAGACAGATACGTAGAGAGATAGATGATATGTAGGATAGCAATGTACGACCCAAAAGCCCTTGCTCGAACTACTAAACTCATATCCGAAATCTGGCAAGGATCGCTGTGAAAGGAAGCATGTGTCCCGGGCAGATTAGGGCTAAGGTCATCATGGTTTGTCATTTTTGTTCTATGTATTTTAACCCGCGCATACTTGCAAAACCGAATCCCTCGA
Organism: Symbiodinium sp. CCMP2592; assembly: GCA_905221615.1. Taxonomy (NCBI): domain Eukaryota; class Dinophyceae; order Suessiales; family Symbiodiniaceae; genus Symbiodinium; species Symbiodinium sp. CCMP2592. The sequence goes on along the minus strand of CAJNDT010003334.1, from coordinate 964,602 downwards.
TGTTTTCGTAGCAGTGCCATTGTTGGCTTTGCGTAGTATGCTCTTGTGCCGAGACTTCTGCAAATTTGTACCTAGATCTAGATATAGATACAGATAGATATAGATATTTTTACAGGTACATCTATAATATATATATATATATATATACAGATAGATAGATAGATAGATGATATAGGACTACAACGGGATACTGTTCTCAGTTATTCAGACCCTGTTGGGAGGGACCTCTTCAAGCTTCTTCGTGACGTCCTCGAGCTCGCCCTGTGCGACTTGCTTCGGGCTCGGTAAGACCATGTGTTGAGGTTTAGGGTTTAGGTTTAGGGTTTAGGGTGTCTAGGTGGGGCCGTAGGGTTTGGAGTAGGGCTGGGGTCTAGGTTTAGACATGGTGTTTAAGGCTCAATGCTCCTGGAAGAAACCAACACCGGCACCAGCACGAGCCCTAATACCTGCAAACAGCATCAACATCATCACCACCACCATCACCATCCTAAACCCTAAGCATAAACCCCAAACCTTAACTAGGATACCCAGTAACCTAAGAATAAAAAGGCCTCTCTTTTTGGTATTGGGTAACTTTATAAGGAACCTAGGACCACAAAAAGGGAATAAGGGTACTACTGGGCATCCTAGCTTATGTCGTCTTCGGGGCTTAGAGTGTGGGATCTTGGGTGGGAAGGTTTGGGTGCTAGGGCATAGGGTCTACGGTTCAGGGGTTTCCTGAGGTGACTAAGGGGTTATATGTATAAACAAGCCGGCACTCTTCTCGTATGGCTGCGATCGACCCGCAAAGTTGCAATCCTAAAACCTGAACACCCCTAAAACCCTCAACCCTAAGGGAAGCACGAAAATAGCGAGCAAACGGAAAAGACACCCGCACCATGTAACAACAAAGCCAGGTTTGTTCCTGTTCAGGACCTTTATACGCGCTAAACCCTAAATCCAAACCCTCAACCCTAAACCCCGACCCCTCAACCCTAAACCCCAAACCCTCAAGCCTAAACCTCAAACTCAAGTCGAATCTAAACCCCAGCGAATTGATGCGCTTCGCGGGTTTTCAACAGATCAGTCCACCCTTTATGGCACTGTCCAAACACTCTAGACGACCTGCTTAAAATAGGGGCCTTAATAATCAGAATAGGGTTTTGGGGAGTATCATACTATAATCATAATGAGGAAACTCCCATTCTGGTATGGGTAATTATTAAGGCCACTATATTGGGGTTTAGGGTTATTGGGAGAACATGTGGCCTTGCTCTTGGCAGCCATGGTGGACTTCACCATGTGCCCTACCAGGCCCTGCGAGACAAAACTGATCAATTCTAGGGGCCTTAATAATTAGAATAGGGGGTCCTTTAAAGGGCTCTACATAGGGGTTATACATAGGGGATCTATGAGGGTACCGGCGCACTAGGTGCCACGCTGCATTCGTACTTAGAATGTGCGCGAAACTGAGTTTTAGCACGATCTCTGCAACAAACAGGATTGTAGGACATCGCGGAAACTATTTCATTTTACGATTAGCAATATCATCAGCAGCATCATCCCCATGCTCATCGTCTTTATCATCAGCATCAGCATCATTATCATCTTAGTCATTTTCATCATTGTCACTGTCAACATCGTTTTCACCGTCATTAGAGTTTTGATCATCATTTGCATTATACTATAGTCATTATCATCATGATCATGATCATGAACATAAGCATCGTCGTTGCTGTCATCAACATGTTTCTATCATCGCAAGCATCTTCATCATCATGGCGACCGTCACCATTGTCTTTAACGACATCATTGTCACTGTCACAAACAATGCAGTTATCATTGTTTTCATCATATGAGTTCTCATCATAATGATCATGATCATGATCATAATCATCATCGTTACCGGCTCGCAAATGCGCTCTCGAGAGGACATGCGACGGCTGGACGCTATTAAGCCGTCCCCCCCCAATCCCTCAGGGGCCTTGATAATTTGAATAGGGTTTTTGAGTCTATTATACTATAATCAAAATAAGGAACCCCCACAGCAGTATTTTTAGTCCTCTATAGTAAATGCGGGTCGTAATATACGGTCGAAGAGGTTGTCTTAAGACCCTCGGGCGAGCACAGAGAGGAGCTAGGGTGAACCCTAAACCCTAACTGAGAATAGTCGGGATGGTTGGAGAACAGTCGGGATGGTTGGGGCGGGACTACATGCTCACGCGAGTGCGCCATAAGTGGGTGGGCCCACCTTCCCAAAGAAGCGCACCCAATGCGCGCACACTGCTGTATACACACCTTTAACCGCAAACCCTGCTAACCCTAAAAGCCTAGACCCTAAAACCCGTAAACCCTCAACCCTGAGCCCTAAAACCGCAAACCCCAAAACCCCTAAACCCTCAACCCCAAAACCCCTAAACCCCTAAACCCCTAAACCCTAAAACCCCAAAACCCCAAACCCTCCTTTAAACCCGGCCCCCCAGGCCTCGGAGAAGTAAGTCACCGCATCCTCGTCCTCTCGGGCCTCCCAAGCCTGACATCGGCAACTAGACCTAAGCTTAAAGTAGGAACAAACAGGGTGCACACATATACTAGATCCCTTGAAGGAACCCTTGTATGGATCCCTTGACCTAGACCTAAGAGTAAAGTAGGAACAAAAAGGGTGCCCGTTTTGGTTTAAAGGGGGTTATAAGGGAACCGAAACCCTCAAAAAGGGAATAAGGCCCTACTCTGGGTCCTAGGCAAGGGGAGGGGCCCGAAGGCTCCATGTAGAGACTCCTTCAAAAAGGGTTTAGGGTTAAGAGTTTAGGGTTTAGAGTTTAGGGTTTAGGGTTTAAAGACTTTAGAGTTTAGGGTGTACTGGGGTTTCGAGGCTCCATGTACTCAGAGACTCCTTTAAAAGAGTTTAGGGTTTAGAGTTTAGGGTTTAGGGTCGGTTTAGAGTTTAGGGTTTAGGGTTTAGTGGGGCCCCGAGGCTCCATGTACTCAGAGACTCCTTTAAAAGGGTCTTTTGGACATAATGTAAGAACCTGATTAAGAAGCCTTGGGAATTTATTAGGCTTCTATATGGGTTCCTTTAAAGGTACTATAAGGGTACTATAAGGGTTTGGGGGGTGTAATGTAGGAACCTGGTTAAGAAACCTTGGGCCTTTATTAGGGTTCCTTATTTCAAAAAAACCTTTACTTTGCGACTACATGGGTAGTAAAGAGACTATTTTGTGATATTTATGGTACAATACACTCTAAAACCCGACTCTAATTCTCAAGGCCTCTGCATTACACGCTACAGGAATCCTTTTAAGGGGTCATAGATCGGTACCCGGAGACTCCAATATTCCTGAAACAGGGAATATACTTTGAATTATAGGCATCTTCCCTAATTCAAGGATATTGGGGTCTCTGGGCGCACCCTAAAACCCTAAACCCTTACATAATCCTAAACTCTAAACCCTTTTAAAGGAGTCTCTGGGTAATGTAGGATCCTGATTAAGAAACCCGGGCCTATAACCCCAAAATAGTAGGATTCATATAAGGAGCTCCTAAAGGCCCAAGGTTTCTTAATCAGGTTCCTGCATTATCCCGAATCCGTGAACTCTAAACCCTAAACCCTAAACTCTAAACCCTTTTAAAGGGGTCTCTGGGTAATGTAGGATCCTGATTAAGAAACCCTGGCCTGCAACCCCAAAAAAGGGTTCCTTTAAGGGCTTCCCCGAAGGGCTCCTTTGAGGGTTTGAGCATTTCTAGGGTATAAGGCTCCATGTACCCATACTATGGTGTATAATTAGAGTCTACAAGGGTTTCTATGCAGGCACAAAGTATGCACCATAACGGCACATAGAGCCTTAGGTGGGGGGGGGGGGTCGAGCTCAGAGGTTGAGGGCTCCCTTAAGGGTTCGCTTGAGGATTTCCTTTGAGGACTCTTTTAAGGGTTGTTTCATGGGTTCAATAAGGGTAATGTAAGGCTTAGCATTTTGGTTTGGGGCTTAGGATAGGTTTGTGGTGGTGTGGGGTTTGGGGTTCAGGGTCTGAAATGCCCTACCACGCGGTTTCCGGTTTAGGGAGTTTCAGACAATCAAAGCTTCAGGCGAGGTGGTTTGGGGTTTAAGCTCTTGGGCTTGAGTTGAAGACTTCCGGGGAATGAAGTCACCTCTTTTTTGAACCCTGCCTACTCCCAAACCGCAAATGCCCAGCTCTGATGAGTAGAGCACTCCGATTCCACACACGTGCCTGAATGTACTCGGAAACTTTGAGACTTCAAGCAGAGAGACTTGTAAAGACTGCGTCTCGGGGTTTGGTTTTTAGGGTTTGGGGTTTAGGGGGTTTGGGGTTTAGGGTTTTGGGTTTTGGGTTTAGGGTTTAGGGTTTGGGGTTTAGGGTTTACAAGTTACAAAGGTATCGGCAGAGACTTGGGCTGCGACCATGGCACTGCAGGCATGACAGGCCTGGTTAATCATAGCCTCAGACCACCGCGGGGATCAACCCTTCTGCAGGCACACACTTCAATATTAATACTGTTGATGATATAAATCCTGCATTACCTTAAGGACCCTAACCTATCGGGTTTATGGTAAATTCCTTACTATGGTCCATGCAGGATTCATATCATCAACCGTATGTACGAATGAGTGCATCGCTGATTTTTACATGTTCGTATACATGTGAAGATTCTGTTGCTGATGAACAAACACCACCGCCACTGCCATGCTACCATAAGTTGAGTTCCTCAACAAGACACTGCAAGACACCAGCGGAACTCAGTGCCAAGATCTTGAGCTTCGCGCGCCTGTGGGCCAGTCCAGATCCTGCAAGCGGCACGAAAACGAACAAGACCCAGCTGCCATGAGATTAAAGGTTTAGGAGTGTTGCTGCTTGTGTTTTTGACAGTTCTTCCGCAAAACTGATATCACGGTGCGACAATATCATCGTGCCCAAGACTCACAAGAAGGCAGAAGTACTACGAGAGACACTGCTTCATTCGGCAAACCTCACCTTGTGCTTTCGATAGGGATCCTGTTGTCCACGGCTTTCGTCTCGCTAAGTGTGCTTCCAGGCCCTGAAATTTAGCACTTGCCATTTCGGGTTGGCGGTACTCAACTGATGTCTGTCTGCTCTGTTTTATGAGGGCCCTGCGCCGGGTTTAGGGTTTAGTTTGCACCCAGCCCCTGCTGGAAGAGGAGACATTGCGGGTCTGTGCGCCTGTCCGTCTGGTAGGTAGCAAGGGTGTCTCACTCACTCGCTCACCCACCTAGGTCTCTCTTTTTGGTATTGGGTAACTTTATAAGGAACCTAGGACTACAAAAAGGAAAAAGGGTACTACTGGGCATCCTAGTTTACTCGTCTCATTCCAGTATGAAATCGGCGGTCGCACGACTCCTTCCGTAGGACCACGAAGACAGCCAGTGGGTCGTTGTTGTTGGATGCTGCACCTGCCTGCCGTTACTTGCCAGACTTGGCCCGTGCTTCGAAGGGGTCCCCATGGGGGTTTGTTTAGGTTTAGGGGCTGTGTAGGGTTTAAGGTTCATGCAGAGATTGGGGTTAGGGGACCAGGTGTTTTGGGTAAATCCGCGGGCTCTCAATCGGGAGTCTACCTAATGGAGGCCCTTCGCCACCATGATGAAGGCTAAGCGGACACCCTTTCCCGATACCAGTGTGCGGGGTACCTCCACGAGTTAGAGACATCCGGGGCCGAGGTGCAAATCGCCATGCATGTATACATAGTGTACATGTCCTGAACTACTTCCAGACTTCCAGATAGGCTGCGTGAACGCCCAGGCGGAGAAGTGCAATATGCATGGCAGAGAGGTCCACTCTCTCATACCTTATCGAGCGCTTGCTTCCAGTCTAAAAATAACAGCCTCGCAGGCTGAGTTGAATTGTTCCGTCGTCGCATTATCTAGGATACCCAGTAACCTAAGAATAAAAAGGCCTCTCTTTTTGGTATTGGGTAACTTTATAAGGAACCTAGGACAACAAGGGAATAAGGGTACTACTGGGCATCCTAGATTATGAACAGAAGCTGTGTTGCCCTTTGGCTTCGTCGGCACCCGAACCGGGGGTCTCTGAAGCTGTGCGACATTGCCGCGTAAATTTTGTGGAAGACGTTTCAAATTGTAACATACTGCACAACCAACCCTACACCCTAAAGCCCTGAACCCTAGTATAATGCTACGGTATAAGTCGTATTGTGCTAATGGGTCTGCGAGAAGCAGGGTCGGAGGAGGGCCTTGTGCCTTCGTAGATGCTGATTAGCAGGGCTTCTTCGCAGAGACTCCAATATCCCTTGATTAAAGACCGTACCCTAAATGATGGTAGGATCCCATATATGATTTAAGGTACATTCCTCAGAAAAAACAAGGGATATTGGAGGCTCTGGGTAGAGGGATGTGCCGACACTTCAAAGCTACCTGCAAAGGGCCAAGCGCTGCACCGCAGTTGTCGGAGTAGCCCTTCGTAGTCGGATCGCCAGATGCCGAAATGATTGCAAATCTTTAGGGTTTAGGGTTTAGGGTGTGACTTTTGCATGCCGGCATGGAATGTCGTTGACTAAGCACACCCTTTCACAATTATTCTGTTGAGCGAGTCCAGCTTGACCGCATATTGGCTTGGAAGCGCTAATTTCCGCCCTTTGTCCAACTTAATGCTTCTCCAGAGTACGGTTATCAGGCATATTGTAGCGGCACATCTTCGTATAGTCAGGGCCAACAAGGGGGGGCAATCTTACTACTTATTCAGACCCTCAACCCTACATCTAAAGCCCCAAACCCTAGTCAACGAAACCCTAAAGCCGTCAAACCCTAAAGCCTCCTATGGGCAGTTCTCTAAATTAGGGCCAATTAGGGTAACTTGTAAGGTCATTTTGAGAAGAATGCCGGGTTCCCAAAACCGGACTCTAGAAGTGCAGCCCTGCAGCATCAAGGGCGGGTTTAAGAGTCTCGGGCTTTGGGTTTTGGGATTAGTGTTTACGGGTTTAAGACTTGCGGGTTTAGGATTTCGGGTTTGTACGGGATTACAGGTTAAGAGCTGAAGGTTGAAGGCTTGAGGGTTTAAGGGCTTAAGGGTTCGAGGGTTTTAAGGGCTTACAGGTTTAAGGTTGAAGCGCTGAAGGGTTTAAGAAATTTGAGGGTGCAGAGTTTAGGGATGTAGGGACAGGTTTTAGGGTTCAAGAGTTTAAGGGTTTAAGGTTCAAAGGAAGCCCGCGGAACCAACCGAAACCCTAAACCCTAAACCCTAAACCCTAAAACTACCAAACTTCGCCTTGAGCCCCGACCCGGAACCCGAACACGCTGAACCCTGCATAAACACTACGCCCCAAACGAAATCCTAAAACCCAACTGCCACACCTTAGCTAAGCCTGAAGCTTATAAACCACAACTGCCAAAACTCGAACCTTGAGCTGGGATACAGTTTAAGGGACGCCGAGAAGTAAAAGCACGAATAGGTACCTGTCCAGGACCAGTATAGTATATGTAGCAACGTGAGGACTATAGACTAAACTAGTGCTACTTAGTACTAAATCCTAAACCCTATACACCCTAAACCCCAAGCCCTAGACCCTAAGCCTAAATCCTAGAATCCCCAAACCCTGAACCCTAAGCCCAAACGAGGGGTTGCCTTGCTTCCGGCGGATCGTGAAGCCACACTCGGCGCTGAACTCCTGCTCTCCGGCGGCTTTGTTTGGAAACCTATCATCCGGTAATTTGGGATTCAAACAAAAGCCTTCATACTGAAAATAGCGTTTTTGGGGCCCATGATAGTTACAATGAGGAACTGTAAGGTCCCTATATTAGGGTTCCCTTACCTGAATTTTTACCTGTTCCGTGAAGGGTACTGTCCGGGTTCCAGTCAGGGTACTGTAGGGTTGAGGGTTTGGGGTTTATAGGGTTGAAATACCAAGCACGACAACGGGCTTAGGATTTAGGGATTATCGCCTCAAGCTTGATCCAGGGTTATGTACGGTTCGGAGTGTGGGGTTTTTGGGTTGAAGGCAAGTGCTCCATGAGTGCTGTGACTATGCTGCTCGTAGGAATATGGGGATTTCCGAAAATAGGGGGTCCTAAGATAGTAGTTACCCTAAGTAGTAGGATCCTTATTTAAAGGACCCACAGATAAGGTACCCCTTATTTTCGGAAACTCCCATATTCCTGCAAAGTATCAACAGAAGCGAAACGAGGGCAGAAGTGCACGTGGACCTGGATCGACAAAATGATTTCAAACAAAACTTGAAACTAGGTGGGGCTTTTAAAGCTTTTGCTCTGCCCTGCAGTGCAACGCCACTGAACCCGTCCTGGGCCCCCGTCTCTAAACCCTAAAGCCCTAAATCCTGAACCCCGAACCCTGAACCCTAAACCCTAAATCCTACAGATCCCTTAAAGGAGCACAGAGCCCTTATAGTAACCTTTCAAGGAACCCTAAACCCTGAAGATCTACTTTTTAAAGGAGCCCTTAAACCCGTCCTGGGCGTCCTTCGCCACAGGCCGAGCCCCGAAGTAAGGAGTCCCCAGCAGCCTCTTGGCAGCAAGCGCCGAGGCTTGAAAGCTTCTTTGTGGTTTAGGGTTGAGGGTGTAGGGTTTAGGGTTTATCAGCGGGTTTGGGGTTGAGGGTTAAGCTTCTTTATGGCTTAAGTTAAGTCTGGTGTAATAGAGGGGCCTCAATAATCAGGACAGGGATTTGGGGCCCATTCTACTATCACCAAAGCTTCTTTTTTATGGTTTAGGTTAAGTTTGGGGTAGTTAGTAGAGGGACCTTGTTAATTAGAATGGGGGTTTGAGGCCCATTATACTACCCCCCAAAATAGTCTAGGTAGTTATTTAAAGCCTTTTAAGCCCCTACATTAGCTTTAGTTTTTGGGTTTTGGATTTGAGGGCTTGGGGCTTGGAGTGCCTTTCAGGTTTCTTTCAAGTCGGGTTTAGGGTTTAGGGTTTAGGGTTTAGGGTTTAGGGTTTAGGGTTTAGGGTTTAGGGTGTTTTACAGGGTTGACAAAGTCTTGAAAACGGCGGTTTAGGCATCCAGGCCTGTACGGTTTAGGGTTCACGGCGCCACGAAGATACCTACGACCTCGACCTCGACGTCGACTGCGACGATGACTACTACGACGACGACTACTACGACTACTACGACTACGACTACTACTACTACTACTACTACTACTACTACTACTACTACTACTACTACTACTACTACTACTACTAATGCTACGCGGTCGTTTGCAACTGAGCAGCAGAGATTCTGCGCCGTGGTGCCAGAAGCCGTACTCATGGCTTTTTTCACCTTGAAGGTCAGGATGTTGGCAGGGCTTCAACCCAGAGTCTCCTATATCCCTTAACTAGGGAGTATACCTTAAATCATATAAGGGATCCTACTAAAATTTCAGGTAGATCCCTTAATCAAGGGGTATATATGTATATATAGATATATACCTTAAATCATGTGAAGGATCCTACCTATAATTTAGGGAATATTCCCCTAACCAAGGATCTCTGGGGTCTGTAAGTCAGTGGCTTCGGGGCTGTAGGGTCTTTGGCGGCTCAGTCTTGTAGCACCCTAAACCCTAAACCCTAAACTGTAGTTGTTGTTGCTGTTGCTGTGGATGCGATTGACATTTTGGTGTGTTGATTTGTTGGTTTGTCGTTCTTGCTATTGATGCTCCTTTTGCTGCTGATGCGGTTGCTGTTGCTGCTCTGGGTTACTGTGGTTGCTGTGTTTTTTGTTGTTGTGGTTGGCGTGTGTGTTGTGGTTGTTGTGGTTGCTGTAGTTGTGGTGGTGTTTGCAGTTGTTGTTGTTGTCGTTGTGGTTGTGGTTGTGGTTGTGGTTGTTGTTGTTGTTGTTGTTGCCGTTGTTGTTGTTGTTGTTGTTGTGGTTGTGGTTGCCGTTGCTGTTGTTGTTGTTGTCGTTGTGTTGTTGTTGGTGTTGTTGTTGCTGTTGTTGTTATTGCTGTCGTTGTTGTTGTTGGTGGTGGTCGTCGATGTTGCTGCTGCTGTTGCTGTTGCTGTTGTTGCCGTTGTTGCTGTTGTTGCTGTTGTTGCTGTTGTTGCTGTTGTTGCTGTTGTTGTTGTGGTTGTTGTTGTTGTTGCGGTTGACCGGTTGGTTTGTTGGTTTGTTGGTTTGTTAGCTTGTTGATTTGTTGCGGTTGATTCGATGCTGGTGACGGTGATGTTGTCGTTTCTGTGGTTGTTGACGTGGTTGTTGTTGTAGTTGTTGTTGCGCTTGCTGTTGCTTGTTGTTGTGGTTGTGGTGGTTGTGTTTGTCGTGGCTGCTGGTGTTGGTGCTGGTGCTTGTGCTGCTGATGGTGTTGGTGTTGGTTTTGGTGTTGGTGTTGGTGTTGCTGACGTTGGCGATGATGTTGGCGATGTTGTTGGTGATGGTGTCGGTGATGTTGTCGGTGATGCTGCTCATGTTGTTGGTGTGGTTGCATTTGTGTTTTTTGGTGCGGTTGTGGGTATAGACGGTATCGTCGTTGTCGTTGTGGTTGTGGTCGTGGCTGATCTTGTTGTTGTGTTTGGTGGTGTTGCCGTTGGTGGTACCAGCAGTTCTGGCAGTAGCAGTAACAGTAACAGTAGCAGCAGCGAAGGAGAGACGGGCTAGCAAGAAGCGAACTGGCACAAGAGGCAGCAACGAAGGGAAAATCCTTAGAGCCCTAAACATACAGCCCTAAACCCTAAACATACAGCCCCAAAACCTAAATCCTAAACCTACAGTAAACGCTAAACATACAGCCCTAAACGCTAAATACTTCAGCACAGCCACGCTGGCAGGCAGCCCGCGCGAGTAGGTGGCCGCAGGCCGAACCACCTCTCATGGGTCCAATTTGGGATTTCTGGTGCTTGTTAGTAAACATGATGGTAAGGCGAACGATGGGTGGTAGTGGTGGTGGTAGTGGTGGTGGTAGTGGTGGTAGTGGTGGGGGGGGAAGATGTGATGACGGTGCCGATGACATTCTGATGATGATCACGGTGCGCGATGATGGTGCTAGTGCTCCGTGCTAGCGCTAGTGCCAGTGCCTGTAATAGTGCCAGCAGTAGTGGCGCTGCCGGTGCTAGCGAAACTGATGGCGATCACAATGACTCATGACAGTGGCGATGGGAGCTAAGACGAGAATGATGATGATGATGATGAGGGTGATGATGACCGTCACGACGGTGAATCTAACGATGATGGTTGCCATGGCGAGAATGATGATGATCATCGTCATGACAATTAAAGAGAACGATGCTCTAGATAATGAGGGTGGTGGAGAGATGAGGAGAGCGATGCTGGAAGTGCCCTTTGTCAAAACGGTTCATAAAGAAGATGTTGCTACAAGGCCAGGCACATGTGAAGGTGAAGTCAAAGAGCGAGAAAGAACGACAGTCATGTTGTTGCTGAGATGAAAGTTCCGGAAAGCACGGGAGAAGGATCCTAGCTCCCCCAACTGCAAGAAAGCCCCAATACCAGACCCAGTGTAACCATCCCTGAGCCATGAATCTTCATGACCAAACCCCGAAGGCCCAAACCCCTAGGCCCTAAACCCCCCACTCTTCACGCCCAAGCTCGGAGCCATGAGCCCTGAACCCACCTAAACCGAAATACCCCTAAGTGTCTCAAAAACCCCAAACTCTAATCTCCAAACCCTACACCCTAAATCCCTGTTTAGGGTTTAGGTGTTTCCCTAAGTCTCAAAAACCCTGAACCCTAAACCCTGAACCCGGCTAGGATACCCAGTAACCTAAGAATTAAAAGGCCTCTCTTTTTGGTATTGGGTATAACTTTATAAGGAACCTAGGACTACAAAAAGGGAATAAGGGTACTACTGGGCATCCAAAAAAAACTGAACCCTAAACCCTGAACCCGGAAGCCCGCAGGCGCACACCGCCTTGTGCGGGAGTGTAGCCCAATTAGCTGCCAGGGCCATTGGAGGGCTGGACAGCCCAGACTAGAAGCACTACCTTAAACTACCAAACCCTACTTTTCTGTAGGCTCTGATCATACACCCGAAGCTGGAAAATATAGGGACCCTACAAAAAAGTAGGTTTTGGGAGGTTGCGGAATCTAAGGGTTCCTATAAGGGATCGATAGGGCTTGTAGGGTTTGAGAATCACTACAAGCTGCTACAGTAGAAGCCCAAAAGTTGGAAACGCAATAGCCGCAAATCCTTATAAGAGTCATGTATAGGGATTCCCAGCACTATTTGTCCTGAATCCCATTTCCAACCTGTTCGGGGTGTACTATAATGGGTCATACTGGCCTTTTTTTGGAAACTCTCAAATGGCCACACTTTGTTCTTGAAGCCCAGCATCTCTCAACGCTTCCGGCCCGAATGTTCCAAACAGACCTACCCCTGGCTGACACGGAGGTCTGAGGTGTCAGGATCTACAAATCGAAACACTAGATTCTTGTCATATTAGGACTTAGTGTCCAGGGTGTTGCAACCCAGAACCTCTATCGTATAGACCGCCTAAGTAAGCGGCCCGAATTCTATAAGACAATCCACGCTGAAGCTCTGTCTCATCCATGCCGGAAGTTCCCATGCTGATGATCTACTGGAGGTGTTTTTGAGGGGTACGTTGCAGTATCATCATAGAAGGGGACTATAGGCAAACATTGAACGCTAGATATCCAGTCCTCCTTCTTTCCTGGTTGCCTCTCCATCCAAGTCTGGAAGGGGCCTTGACAATTAGAATAGGGGGTCCTTTAAAGGGCTCTATATAGAGTTACTATCAGGGATCTAAAGTAGGGTACTATAATACAGGGGCCTTATATTGAACACCGAGATGGCTTTTGGTTGTCAGCGTGCGGAGCTACCTGTGCTACGGCTGCCGGACGAAACATCATCACCGTGCGACACCACCAATCCTTAAGCCCTAAATCCTTAGACCAGTGCCCAGTAACCTAGGAATACAAAAGTGCTCCCTTTTTGGTATTGGGTAACATTATAAGGAACCCAGGACTTCAAAAAGGGAATAAGGGTACAGCTGGGCATCCTAGTTTAGACCATTAAGCCCTGACGGTATAGTAATGCTTGTATTGTCATACATATGGGAGCTTCCGAAAATCGGGGACCCTGATAGAATAACCTGAATCGTAGGATCCTTGTAATAGGGACCCAAAATCAGGTACCCCTAATTTTCGGAAACCACCATATCTCAAAGAGCCCCCAGCTTCATGCCTTTACAGATTTCCACACTGAGGCGCCAAAAGGCCATACCATGGCACCGAAACCCTAAACCCTAAACCCTAAACCCTAAACCCTAAACCCTAAACCCTAAACCCCCAAACCCTAAACTCCAAGCCCTAAACCCTAAACCCTAAACCCTAAACCCTAAACCCTAAACCCTAAACCCTAAACAGTCTGGATTTAGACTCTCGGGTTTCGGTTTTGAGGTTTTGGGGCTCCTTTAGAGGAGTCTTTAGGGGTTTCTATAAGGGTGACTATACGGTTACTGTAGGGCTTCGAGTTTGGAGTGTCGATTTAGGGTTTTGAGTTGAAGGATGTTCAGGGTTTAGGGCTTAGGGCTTGGAGTTTAGGGTTTGGGGTTTGGGGTTTAGGGTTTAGGGTTCAGGGTTTAGGGTTTAGGGTTTAGTGTTTAGGGTTTAGGGTTTGGGGTCCCGCACAGAAGGCCCAGCCATCCTCAGTCTCCCAGCTACTGCGCCCTAGCCTGGGAGTCACAGGGCCGGAAGCCGAAAACACAACAGAACTCCGAAAGACCCTCAGGTCCTTTTTTTGGGCCTTAAGGGTTAAGGGCTCCTTTAAGGGGGCTTCTTTAAGGGCCTTACGGGTTCCTTTAAGGGCTCCTTAAAGAGGTCCTTTACTAGGATACCCAGTAACCTAAGAATAATAAGGCCTCTCTTTTTGGTATTGGGTATAACTTTATAAGGAACCTAGGACTACAAAAAGGGAATAAGGGTACTACTGGGCATCCTAGTTAAGGGTTCCGTTAAGGGCTCCTTTAAGGCCCCCCTGAACGGCTCCTCGGGTTTCTTTCAAGGGAGTCTCTGTAAGGGTTGGCTTCTTTAGGGGCTCCCTCTTTAGGGCTGGAGTTTAAGGTTCAGGGTTCAGGGTTTAGGGTTTAGGGTTGTTTAGGGTTTAGGGTTAAAAACATTAAACCCCTAAAGGCTCAAACCCTAGACCCTTAAAACCCACGAAAACAACGCCCCTAACATCCCAAAACTCTAAACCTTACATCCTGAGTTCTTCAAGCCGAGCGAACAGAAATCCGAATTAGGGTTCCGGGGAAAAGAACCCTGAACCCGAAACCCTATACTGTCCATCGTCACGATGACCTCTCTCCCTTCCGAGATCTCCTTCAATGTCAGGGGGTTTTAGAGTTTAGGGCTTAGGGTTTAGGGCTTATGGTTTTAGGGTTTAGGGCTTAGGGCTTAAGGTTTAGGGTTGCTGTTGGGTTTCTATAAGGGTCTTTGGGCTTTCCAGGGTCTTGGGGTCTTCCAGAAGCCTCTACCAGGGGTTTGGGGCTTCTGTAAGGCTTCTTTTCGAGGCTTGCTTCTAGACGGGCTTAGCGGCTTCTACGAGGGCGGCTTCTACGGGGTCAGGGTTTAGGGGGCTATTGTAAGGGCTAGGGACTTTCTATAATTGCTGCTTCGAGGTGTCTTTAACGGCTAGCGCAGGAGAACTTCGGGTTGGTAGTTCTTACCCTGAGGATCAAGAGTAGCCCAAAAGCATTATTATAGTATGGTCTTTGGGCTCAAAAGCCTTAATATATGAGTCCTTAGATCCCTAGGATTAGGGTTTTCGGTTTAGGGAGTCCAGGTTTTGGGTGTTGGCTTAGGGCTCCGCGTAGTTGGCCTTTCGAGGGTTCCTGTTAAAAGGCAGCTTGCATGGTTCTGTCAGGGATTCCTCCTAAGGGTGTAGGATTTCAGCTTTAGGCTGAGTTCTTTTAAGGGTTGGTTCCTTCAAGGATTGTGTGCGGTTTGCCGGGTCATGGGAGCTGCTTTCCGCTGGTCTTGACTGGGTTATAGGGGCTTAAACTTATGCGTTTGAATGTGGGTCGTTATCAAAATTGGGGTCCCTTTTTGGGTCCTTAATATAATACGGCACCTGATATTTAGGGCACCCAAAAAGAGACCCGATTTTTGATAACCACCCATGTAGAGGTCTTAACACTTAGTCGTATTATACCTTTGCTATAATTCTGCTAGAATGTACCGCAACTTCCTATTCTGCTTGCTCATGCCCCAAGCTTTAAGGATTAGTATAGAGATCCCCATCTGATATCAACCACCCCAAACCCTGAACCTCAAACCCTAAAACCCTTTATCCCTAGTACCCTTCTATCACCCTTATGGTTCTGCTTTGGGCAGAGTGTTTTGAACAAAGGATGCCCGGTCGAAGCAGCGCGGTTCAATGATCCCGAGCGTAGGAATTTGTGTCTTAGACGGTTTGGATGTGGGGTCTGAATAGTCAGAAAGCAGTTTTGAAGTGGATTGTCGTATGGCCCCTGTATCATACCAAAACTCGCGCGGGCTGTCTTACTGGTAAAAACCAAGCCTGCTTTTGCTGATATTGATCATGTTGTCGTTGCTCCTGCTGTCGCTGCTGGCTACTATGCGGCATCATTACAACCACAAATCTAAAGCTAGAAAGCTGGCACCTTCCAATAGCATAATATGACAGTCTTGCGCTGCGCAATACTGTTCCCGCAACCCTAAACCCGAAAAAATGAATCCTGCTGCTTCGGCGCTGGAAAATCCTAAAGTCTAAACCCTGGAACCATAATTTAGGGGCTTTCATAATTAGAATAGGGCAGTGGCACACTCTATTATAGTTACAGTATATATAACAAGGAGCCCCCAACATAGTGGTGGTGAGTATTTAGGCCCCCATAGTATCCTAGTTGTCGGGTATGACTTAAAGGTCTACCTTTTTGGATATATGAGGAATATATAGGGGCTATACTATCCAAAAACGGTTAACTGTTACCTTCTCTACTACTACTGTACGGTATGCTTGGGATCCCGATATTCTGCACAAGGCGGGCCTTGCTGCTGAGAGGGCGGACACGGACGACCACCTCTCGTGCGGGTTTAGGGTTTAGGGTTTTTGGTCTAAGGGCTTAGGTGCTTGCGGTTTAGGGCTTTGGTCTAAGGGCTTAGGTGTTTGCGGTTTAGGGATTTTGGTCTAAGGGTTGAGGTGTTTGCGGGTTTAGGGATTTTGGTCCAAGGACTTAGGTGTTTGCGAGTTTAGGGTTTTGGTCTAAGGGTGTGGTCTGTGCGAATTTGGGGCTTTCGGTGTAGGGGTTTGTGGGTTTGTGGCCTCGGGTTTGTTGCGGGGTTTAGGATTCGGCGCTGGGATGTAGGATTTGCGGCTTTAACCCGAGGATGTCAGGCTCCGAAGCCTAAACCTTAAGTTAAACCCTACCAGGACCGTGCAAGGGCCCTTTCATAGAGTCTTTCGGGTAATTACACTAGAGGGTACTTGAGGGTCTAGGTACACACATGAGGTCACGGTGCGTCTAGGGGTTCGGCTTGCCGGGTAGTCAGTCCAAAGGTCTACTGGGACCTCGGACCCTCAGAGACCTACATATTCAGGGCTACATATATGATACTGTAATTACTAATAAGGAACCCAATAAATAGTAATAGGCAAAAGTTAAAGCCCTGGTCGCAAATTACCCTAAAGTCGAAGCCCCTAAACCTCTAAACCCCGAACCTTAAGCCCAAGATGGTCGACTTTGGGGAGCCAAGGTAGTTGGGATCTACTGCTAGCCGTAGGCATGATGTCAAAAAGCACGTGAGACCTTGACTTGCGCCAAGGTTATGAGTGTTGTGCGGAGAACACCCCAAACACTAAGCCAACAACAACAACCACAACCACAACCGAGAACTACAACTACAAAAACGTCAACGACAACCACAACCAAAACGATACAACGGCAACGCAAACGGCAACAGCAACAGCAACTTCAGCAGCAGCCGCAATCGAAGCTGCAGTGTGTTCACGAGTGCCTTCATCCCCACATGGACCTTCAGCCACTCACAAGGCTAGTAATGCCAAGCAAAGGACTTTTCCAAACCCTAAGCCCTAAACCCTGAACCTTAAACCCCAAATCCCTAAACCTCAAAACTTACAAGGCGAGAGTATGCAGCAGCTCATTTTTTAGGCTGAGAAATCCTGTGAGCAAGCCACGAGAAACGACAATATCCTGATAGCAATTCCGTTAGGCTTTCAGGGGTTTAGGGTTTTGGATGGTCACATGCGACGTCAATGTAGACGGTCACATGCGACGTCAATGTAGACATGATACATGAGGACTGGGCTGATCTCCGGGCATACATGACCTTGCGTGATATCCAAGCAAGTTGTGACAGCATACGACGCTGCATCATCATGTCGACGGGTAGATTTCGGCACATGATATGGGCAGTCATCAAAATTAAGGTCCCTCTAATTTTTGGGGTACCCTAATTAATAGGTGCCGTATTATAACAGGGACCCCAAAAAGAGACCCTAATTTTGACAACCACCCATATGAAGGTGCCATGATCCATGAAGGCTCCCCCTCCCTGCCTTGACACATTCGCTGCTACTCTTGGACCTGAACAAGCAGGAACATGCTCGGCTTCATATAGCGGGTTGAACAATTGGTGGGCCCCCCTAAACCCTAAACCCTAAACCCTAAACCCTACACCCCAAACCCGTCTAGATCTTAAGGGTATGTTTTATGGCAGTTTCGAAAATAGGGGGGACCCTGGGACCCGAAATATCAGGATCCTTATTATACTAGCTCTAGGGTTTAGGCTTATAAGGACCCCAACATAAGGTAATATAAGGTACCCCTAATTTTCGGAAACTCCCACGCCTGCAACCAAGAACAAGCTTACGAAGTATTCAGTAGGGTAACTACACTTAGAACCCATATTATGGGGACTTATAACCCCACTTATAACCACCCATGAACCCCCTACCCCCCCCCCTAGGGGTCCCTATGATTCAAGTTTCAGACCCAGACCACCGGACCAACAGTTCAGGATGACCACTTAAAGCTTCATGGGACTTAGTAACTATGGTTATAAAGGTTTAAGGTTTAGGGTTTCGGGTTTGGGTTTTAGGGTTTAGGGTTTAGGGTTCATGGGACTTAGTAACTCCTTAACCCCGAAGAACCTACATTTTTCAGGCCTCATATACAGAAATCATAGCAATGAACCCTAAAAAACTGGGTTTTCAGGGTTAAGGCTATGGATATAAATAAGGTAAATATACTTATAATTGGATATAACCCAAGTTAGAGTACTTATGACTGTACTTACTAAGTCCCATGAACCCCCAAGCAACCCCCCCAAACCCCCAGCGTCATGGAATATAGACGACGGAACAATCGGCAGCATTGAACCTTAGGGCCCCCTTACGATAAGTATGCTAGAATATACCTCAAAACTCTACTCTTCTCTACTAGGATGTGGGATTCGGGTTTTAGGGTTTGAGGTTTAGGGTTTGAGGTGTAGGGTTTAGGGCGGAGGGGAGGTTTGCAGGGTTCTTAGGATTTAGGGTCTGGTGTTTGGGATTTTGGGCTAGGAGGCTCTAGATCTACGTAACAGTCATAAGGAACACATCCACTAATCTCTTGGGTATCTTGTGGAAGCGATGCTGCTTCTAGCGAACTCTGACAAGCAAAAACATTGCTACTCTTGGTTTTGTGTATCACTACTTTATTGCTTTTATCCAAGGATAAAAGGGGGGACCCTTAATAAGGACCCCT
Source organism: Symbiodinium sp. CCMP2592 (assembly GCA_905221615.1). Classification (NCBI taxonomy): domain Eukaryota; class Dinophyceae; order Suessiales; family Symbiodiniaceae; genus Symbiodinium; species Symbiodinium sp. CCMP2592. Next base: position 945,937 of record CAJNDT010003334.1, on the reverse strand, counting down.
AGGTATATACCTATTTTATTGCTTTTAGTCTTCTTGGTCTGCAGCTTGGCTTGGGTTTTGCAGCATCGGGCAGGGAGCTCTGAAAGAGGCCACGCTCTGTTGAGGACCTTGGGTTTAGGCTTCTATGTGCTAATATGGGCAGTTGTCAAAATTAAGGCGTTTTGGGGTACCCTAAATAGTAGGTGCCGTACTATAAAAGGGACCCAAAAAGGGACTTTATTTTGACAACCACCCATATAGCAACCTTAATCATAAGACTTCGTCGGAATGGGAGTTTCCCAAAATGAGGGGACCTTATTTGGGGGTCCTGATAATAAGGATCCTACAGTTTCGGATACTATATTAGGGTCCCCTATTTTTGGAAACTCCCAAGTCTCCCAAGGAACCTTACGGATGCAACTGCTCAGGCTTGCATACGGTTGATGATATAAATCCTGCATTACCCATAATAAGGAATATACCATAATTCCCATAGTTTAGGGTCCTTAGGGTCATGCAGGATTTATATCATCAACCGTATGGGTGGTTGTCAAAATGATGGCCCCCTTTTTCGGTACCCTAAATATTAGGTGCCGTATTATAATAAGGACCCAAAGGCTGACCCTAATTTTGACAACCACTCATATCATGGCATCATGGTTTTCGGGTTTGACAAACAAGACCTCAGGCAACGACTTTCATTGTAAAGTAACAGCCAGAAAGATGGAATATGATTGTCCTAAGCCTTCCTTCTGTGGTAAATTATAAGGTATCCTACCTTGAAATCATATTCCAACTTTCTGGAGTTCCTTTTAGGGACCAGGAAAGTAGAACCAAGCGCCAACTTCTCTTGTTAAGCTTCAGCTTAAAGCCCCTACTCAAATGATTAAGGCCCCTGAACTGCACCAATTGGCACCAGAGTTGGATGTACAGACATGTACAGACCCACATGCTTGTATCATGATGAAGGCAACTGCCACTCGACGCAGGAAGCCAGGCCCCGTGCTTTATTGGCGAGGAGATTGCCTTGCTTCAGGGTTTAGGGTTTGAGGCTATGCCACACAGTAAGCCACGTCACACGCTCCGCACAAAAAACAGACAACAAGATTTGAGTATGGGCGTCTAGGATTTTGGCGTTAGGCGGCTGCACACAGATAATTATGGGTGTGGGGAGGGAGTCCGAAGTAGCTCAGACCTCACGGCCGTCGTAAGAGCAGGACGCTTTGCCCATCCGGCGGTGGAGGTGGAGGAGCTGCCATGGCTTCTGCAGTGATCCCAGCGAGAGGAGATGTGGCGCAAGTTCCGGGGCCCGTGAAAAGCTCCAGGCTCCAAGACCTTAGGGCCTGGTCTCAGATGTCGGCGATGTGCCCCTCAACCCACCATGTTTCACCAACTGAAGCAACCACCCGTTCCCTCAACCCTAATCCCAGTACCCTAAACCCTAAACCCCTAAACCCTAAACCCCAATCCCAATACCCTAAACCCTAAAAGAGAAACTTTGAGCATCAGATCTCGAGGCGCGCCGGTGGGGAGCGTGGGATCTCATCACGTCGCACAAGGCCCGCTCACCATGGGAGAGCATATTCTGCTACTCAAAGGATCATGGGACTTAGTAAGGGTTCTTAAAGGGCTCCTGAAAGGGATCTATAGGGTTCCTTAAAAGGGATCTATAGGGTTTAGGGTTTAGGGTCTACTTGGGGGTTCATGGGACTTAGTAAGTACAGTTATAAGTACCCTAACTGGGGTTATATCCAGTTATCACTATAGTTAACTTATTTATAACCATAGTTACTAAGTCCCATGAGATCCTCCAAACAGCAACAAATACTTACACTAGTAGTAACATGACTAGGAATACTCAGAATAGCAATAGCAATAAGAAGGACAATAAAAAAGAAACAGAGTAACAGTAGTAGTAGTCGTATCGTACTTAACAGTTCATAATCAGTAAAAGTAATACTCATGCTAAGACTAATAGCAATAGAGACAGCAATAGTACTAGTGCTAGTAAGAGGTAGTAATCCCAAAGGCTCCATGTACCTTTATAGTAAATACTTAAGCCTTAAAGGGGTCCCTATATGGGTACTGTGAGGCCAAAGTATATACTATATGGGCACATGGAGCCTTAGGAACTAGTAGCAGGGCAAGGCTTCGAAAGCACGGGCCGGAGATGTGCGCAGTTTCATTCACCCCTCCGTACTGCTGGTGCTTATTGTTTGCGGGGGTTAGGGTTCATAGGGCTTGGTGCCAGATGGTACGAAGTCGTGTTCTGCCTTGCTCACCAAGAGGTGACACACTTGTGACGAAGGCTTAAATGTTGAACCTGCCTGACCTGGCAGGACCCCATCCAGCGCAATTAGCAGTAGTCCGAACTTGCGGCGCTGTCCCATCTTTTCGGCAAGGTCAGTGAAACTTGAAATTGAAACATCCAAGTCGGCAGACAATTCAAAAGTCGATGCCCTGCACCTCAACAAATTCTTCAGGAGACCTTGGAGCACAGTATCTTAGTACAGCAAGAGCACTGCCAGCAAAGAAACAGCTTGGGAGCCCGCGGTGAGTACAACCAATTCGGCGTGACCGGGATCAACTCAGGCATCTCCGGATCCGTCGCGGAGTCATCGTCCCGTTTAGGAGGCTCCACCATGCGGCAGCACCGGATCGTTTTTCTCACGCGCAGCCCCTTGTAGTGCCACGGCGCCAAAGCCGTTTGCACCTCGTGCTGCAAGGTCATGGAGTTTCCAGGGCCCTAAACCCTAAATCCTGAACGAGCTGAAGAGGGAACCTGCTCACCACATCCAATATCTGCAAAAACCGAGGAGCATATGGCTCGATCTTGATCTTCTCCTTTGGCGCTTCAGGGGCATGCTGAGCACGGCGGACCATCTTCACGCACCTGCATACCGTAATGTACCCCAAACCCCTATGTACTAAGATTAAAATATACCCCAAAACAATTATGTACTAAGATTCTAATATAGCCCAAACCCCCTATGTACTAAGATTCTGATATACCCCAAACCCCCATGCTTGTGACTCAGAGAGCTTGCATATGGGATCGTGGCGGCCTTCGGAGCGACCGCAGAGCCCGTCAGGGTTTAGGGTTAGGCTACAAGCCCTTTATAGTAATCCTTCTGGACCCCTTCGAAGGGAACTCCAGAAAGTTGGAATATGGTTTCAGGGTAGGATACCCTATAATTTTCCATAAAGGGTTTAGGATAATCATATTCCAACTTTCTGGCTTTTATTTTAAAGTAATCCTTCTAGACCCCTTTAAAGACGCCTTATTCTAATTCCCCTTTACATTAGCTAATGTAGGAACCTGATTAAGAAACCTCGTGCCCTGAATAAGACTCCTTCGATGAATCCTGCGACCTCGGGGCTATAGGCCCGGGTTCCTTAATCCGGTTGCTACATTAGGGTCGGAACTGTAATGGTGCTGGCGAAGGTACATCGAGAGCATGCTCATTGTCGTCTCGGGTGCCGGCTCGTCGAAGATGTCGAAACCCATTCCTCGGCCCCGCAAGCTGCCAAGGAAAGCACGGCCAGGACAAGCCCAGCAAAAAGCTGCAGAAGAGCGCAGAAAGCACAACCGGTATAACTTGAGAGAGAGAGAGAGAGAGAGAGACAGAGACAGAGAGACAGAGAGACAGAGAGACAGAGAGACAGAGAGACAGAGAGACAGAGAGACAGAGAGACAGAGAGACAGAGAGACAGACAGAGAGAGAGAGGTAGAGAAGTAGAGAGATAGAGAGATAGAGAGACAGAGAGATAGAGAGCGAGAGCGAGAGAGAGAGAGAGACATAAAAAAAGACATGGAGAGATGGAGACATAGAGAGATAGAGAGATAGAGAGAGATGGAAAGACGGAGAGATGGAGAGAGATGGAGAGATGGAGAGATAGAGAGATAGAGCGCGAGAACCAGAGAGCGACGACAGGATCCGAACGCAGTTTTCCCTTGTTCTCCTGATCAGCCCTCAACCCTTAAACGTAAGCCCTAAACCGTAAAACCTAATAACTAAACCCTAATAAACCCTAAGAACTGAGCCCTAAAGCTAATCGCTAAGCCCGAAACCCTGAAGCTAAACCCTAAAGTCGTGGCGGCCCAAGCATCGCAAAAATTTCTGCTGCGCTGGCGAGTTCATGTATAGCACACGTACGGCCACGGAGTCGAAAGCCCATCCTGCGGTCAACGCCTCCACGGGCAGGCAGGGCTTCAAGATCATAACATGTCCGACGTGGAGTCTCCCTGGCCCTCGGAAGCAAAGTTGAGTCCCCCAGGCATTATAAGCCTGTTACTACGCCCCATGTGATCCTTTCTTTGAGCAGAGGGCTTTGGAAGAGGGTCCAGGTGCCTAACGCTTGCGAAATGTACACTGCTGCTCATGTCTGGGCTCTTGGGTCTGAGCGCAAGGCTCCGGGCTTCATGTGTGTTTTGTAAACTTCTTGTTGGCCCTCGTGGCAATTGCAAGAGCCACGAAAAAGATTGCTTCGCAAAGGATTATCGGATGCTTGAACACCAGGAGGATGATGATTACAAACCCACATCACAATGCTCAAGATGATGACAGCGACAACCAGGAATGCGGCTGCTACTATTGATACTGATACTGACACTGGCAGCGATGCGTAGTACTACTTACTACTTGCTACGACTACACCCAAATCACAATGCTCAAGATGATGACAGCGACAACCAGTAATGCGGCTGCTAATATTGATACTGATACTGACACTGGCACCGATGCTTACTACTACTTACTACTTGCTACGACTACAACTACAACCACAACTACGCTAATTACAACACTAATATTAGCGATACGAATAATGATAATAATGATCACAGTCATCATCGAAATTAAAAATAGTAATCTGCCGCGGCCTGAGCCTCGGCAGCGCGGATCAACAGCGTTCCTACGCCTTTGCCCTGATGGTCATTGTGCACCTCGCCGGGCGCCGGCGGCAGCTAAATGGGCTCCCTTAAGAGAGTCATAGTTACTCCCCTTAGGGTTCCTGTATAGGGGGCCTCATAAATCATGCTTTGGCTGTAAACTATGTTGTACTTGCAATTGAAAAGGAACCCTCAAGAACCCTGAACTTGGGCACTCGCTAAACTAGACTTCGAGTAAGGAACCGTCAGGAACAATGCGAGTGGCTGATTGCTTCCGAACAGCGCTCACGTGGTCGTTTTTAAACCTTGAGCCCTAAGCCGCAAACCCGAAGCCCTGAGCCCGGGACCCCGAGCCATAAGCGTCAAACCCCTAAAGCCATAAACCCTAAATCCGGAGCCCAAAACCCTATAAGCCCCAGACCCTAACTTTAAACTTTCTTCTGGAACCCTTCGTAGGATCATTATTCTAATCCGAAAGCCAAACCCCGAAACCTGAAACCCGAAACCCCAAGCCCTGATACCCGGGCCCGAAGCCCAAAGTCTGAAACACGTCGCCTTGAGGTGGCCAATCAGCAATTCTTTTTTGGCCTTCTCGGCGTGGACGAAGCCTACGATGCGCCCGGTCATTTTGTCCCGAGCCACCTCAAGGTTTGGCGCGTGTACGGTCCAGGGTTTAGGCTTAGGGATTAGCCAAGCCGCCAGCACGAGAGAGCCAACTTTGCCGCGATTCGCGACAATGTGAGAGTATTCAGCAAAAAACTGGCCATCCTTCTCATAGGCTCCCAGTGCTAAGCAGAAGTCGGCCGCCCTGCACGACCGGACGAACAGCTTCTTCTTGAACAGGACAGCCTGGTCCGCCACGAGCGTCTTTTCCAGCAGGCGGACCTCCTCCAGGGCGTCGCTGGTCACCAGTGTCACCTTCTGGGCTCTTGCTAAGAGGGTTACTTCAAGTGTCCCTTATACACGGATCGATAGCAAATACGGTTTTCCGTAGCAGGGTCCTAAACCCTGAACTGAAATCCCTAATTAACAAGAACCCAGCCTTGTGTGTAAACGTGTCAGCGATGACTTTTGGCTCTCCTTTGAGGTTCTCCCGAGCCAACTGGGTTTTCCAGTTCCGCGGCAACTTCGCAGGCTTTGCCGCCCATTCCTGCAGCGCACGGGGTCCCTCTGCGGCTGATCCTTGCTCCTCAACCTCCTCCTCATCCGGCCTCTTTCCTGGGTTCTTGTTAGGGTTAGGGAATTAATTTCAATTGCCAGAATAAGAAGACGACGTTGTTCATTCTAGATCCCTAGCATGGCAACTTAAAATAAACTCCTTAACCGCAGACCCCAAACCCGAGAGTAACCCTTACAGCAACCCTTCAAGGAAGCCTCAAAGGAAACCCTAAGCCCTAAACCCTCCAAGGAAGCCTCCAACAAGAGCCCAGCTTCTCTTCCTTGTGTCTCCCGACCGCTCCGGAGCCTTTGAGGGCTCGGCCCACTCCTTCATCCGGACCTCGCTTCAAGTGGACTATTATTGGTATTCTTATTGTTATCATAACTGTTATTACTAATGTTATTCTTCTTCCTAGTAGTAGTAGAATTATTCTTATTACGATTACTACGATTCTTAGTACTAGCAATCTTGTTTTCTTCTGATTATTATTGCTCTGTTCGTTCTTACCACTATTCTAATTCTTACTGTTACTACTATAGTTACTGTTCGTACTACTTTTGTTATTATGACCAGTACTATTATTTCTATTACTAGTATTTTTATTTCACCCGGACCTGAAAGAGGGGCCTGACTGACTGGAATGGAGTTTGGGGTTTGGGGTTTAGGGCTTGAGGTTTCGGGTTTGGGTTTGGGGTGTGGCTTACGTTCGAGCCCTAATGAGCAGAATGGGGTTTCGAGGTACATACTAAAAGGACTACCCTTACTAACTCTTCCGACTCCTACACCATAAACCCTATATGCTAAACCCCAAACCCTGAACTTCCGACCCCTTTTCTTGCCTGCAGCTCGCGAGCCACGTCCACCGGTGCAAGGCTCTCTGGCGACTCGAAGTTGTGGTTGTTCACCCCGAGCGAAGCACCCTTCTTCAGCAGGTATATGACCTGGATGTTGGCAGTTTGGGGTTTCGGGGCTTAAGACTGTATTGAGATGTTTAGGGCTTAGGGTATGTGGGAGTTTGAGGTTTAGGGTTCGGGGTTCAAGCCAAAATGACTCATCAAGAAGTGTACCACTCGGCACATTAAGAGCCACCAAGTGACCGTCTCGGTCTTCTTGGCTTCCATCGCATAAAACATGGGAGTTTCCCCCCACCTGTCCACTTGATGGACATTCATGCCCAACTTCTCAACGAAGTACGCACACAGCCTCAGCTACGCTTCATGACTCAAAGTACGCAGGTCCACACCTTCTGCATGCATGCGCAAACATTTAGGGTCAAGGAAGTCTCCGCTCATAACACCGACAAAACCTCCAAATATCTCGAAGCCGTATTCCGAGATTGCAGCCCATTCCACACTCTACCCTAAAGGCTCATCCCAGTCGCGCTGTGTGTCCTTGTCTAGCTGCGAAGAACCTGAGCGGCAAGATCATGCCGAGCAGAACTTCATGGTTTAGCACAGTGCCCTGGTTGGTGCATTTGCTTTTTGCGCTTGCTGATAAATAATAATGCCGTTAGAGCCCTTATCACGATCACTACTATTGCTATAGTGATTGCAACTCTTGCTTCTGTCATGCGTTATCATTGTTACGACTGTTAGCGGCCGAAGTTTTGGGGTTAGGCTCCCTCTAGGCGGTTGTTTCGGGAACAAAGCGAATCCTTCCTGTTGCACCTCCCTTCCAAACACTAAACCCTAAATCCTATACCCTAAACCCTTTAAAGTCCTCGACTTTGGGGAGGTCAAGCCTCAATTAAGACCACAAGTTAAGACAAACTTGGACAACACGAAGACAAGCTGAGACAGCGCGAGTTACCAGCTATTGACCAAAAGAAGGAACGTCATGACAAAGCTTGTACAGAAGATGCCAAGCAAGACGCCAAACAGTCAAATAGACACTCTAACTAGGATGCCCAGAGTAACCTAGGAATAAAGAGGGCCCCCTTTTTGGTATTGGGTAACTTTATAAGGAACCTAGGACTACAAAAAGGAATAAGGGTACTACTGGGCATCCTAGTTTATAAGTTGCAAACTTTTTGAGAACCATGTCAAGAAGGATTTACAAGGGTCCCACGGTTTAGGGTCCTAGGGTTGAGGGTTTAGGGTCCTGTGTGACAAACATGTAAGGGTCGGAGCCCTACGAGGTTTGAAGGCCCGTAGCTCTGGACCGAGGACAGAAGCTGACTTGAGAAAAACATGATCGAATAAGCTTCAATAAGATTTGGGAGTTTTCGAAAATTACGGGTACCTTATTTGAGGGGTCTTATAAGAAGGATCCGACTGTTTAGGGTACTATATTTGGGTCCCCTATCTTCGGAAACTCCCATTTGGTGTCTTGTAGGATTCTGGAGCTAACAGCTCTGAGGGTTGAAGGCTGGGAGTTTGAGAGCGCCGCATGAACGATCTTACCTGAAGCGACAGGGGCCTCCGAACCACTGTACGACGTCTGAGAAGAGCCCAGCACATCGCACGACTGGTAAAGAAGCCCCGACGCCGGTGTGTCCGTTTGGGACCGGGAGACGTCGGCATAGTACGTCAGACTACAAGTACCCTGATTGGGGTTAGAGTTACTAAGTCCCATCATGGACAAACGTATCGGAAACCTGAACACAGATGCCACACAGCCGAGCAACAGAGGGCTTTGGCCCCAGTCATCTCTCTTTGTTGCCGGCACGCGCACTCGACTGGGCAGCTGAGGGTTTAGGTTTTGCCCAGAGACTCCAACCCCTAAATTAAGGAATGCCTTAAAGTACGACGCATCCCGAGCATAATTCAAGGTATATTTCTTGATTTGAAAGGTTTTGGGGTCTATGGGAGGGGTTCCGATATAGGCTCTTATAGGGGCATTGCTATGTATAACAAGCTGTCGTGGCATGTACATTGTACTATAGGTACGCTGAAAGTATCAATCATGTTGGTGACTGCTTCTGGCCTACACGCGTGGCTCGGCTAAGGGGTGTGTACGAGTTCGGGAGTCTCTCTTGCTGATGCCACCGCAAGGACGGCCCCCAAACAGTACTGAGAAGGGGGCTCTGGAAGAACAACTCGGATGAACCATTCATGCAGCATGCTCCCGAAACCCAGCCAACTCCATCGCGCAACCCGTCAGCACAAGGCCTCATCAGGAATCGAGAGATCTTCTCGGCGTCCACTGCGTCCTGCGCTTCGACCCTTCAAGCTGGGCTACTGCTTTCTTGATTCCAGCCTGTCGTGACGTTGGGGCCTCATCACCGCCACCCGCTGTGCCCTTCCAAGATTTTGGTCCTAGTGCTATCCCGAAAGCCTCTGCAGCACTGTCAAGTCCGTCCCAATACATCCAGCTCATCGTGGCGATGATAGCTACATCCAACTCCAAACCACGGGTCTAAAAGGTTCTTGGGCGCAGTGGTGGGGGCCCAGGTGGTCCAGTTCACATTGCCAAGACCTCAAGCATCCGTGAGCAATTATGGCTAGTAGCGACTTGACTCCGGGCGAAATACATTGCGGCAAGTACATCCATGTACCCAAGTATCCATCCGTGTGACCAAAGTATCCACGGTCAAGCCGGCGATTATGCTGAATTTCTTGCTAAAGCCCTCCTCCCGTGCAGCGGCAAAGTACAGTGCCGTCTGCCCGCGCCTCACAGCACGAGGAGAGGGCAGCGAACACCAGCAAATAAAGGGGCACTTCCAGAAGTGGCACCGTGGCGCGTCATGAACGAATGCATCTTAATATAGGGGCCTTAATGATTACCTATACAATAATTTTGGGGGTTCCTTACTATAAGTGGTAAATGGGGCCCCAGGCCCCTGCGTGAGGACTTGATACAAAACCGAGGTGCAACTTCCATTTTGGATCCACCTGTGCGGCAGCGACCCAGGCGTCATCCTCGCGGCAACGCAATGCGCGGCGCAGAAAACGACCGAAAAGAAGGGAAAGAACATGGTGCGAGTTTGTATGAAGTTGCAGAGATAAAGATTGTACTTTGCAGGGTGGTGCAAGTAGTGAAATGGATTGCAAATCAAACAAAGACAAGGGAAATGATGATGGTGATGGTGATGAAGATGATGGTGGTGGTGGTGGCAGTGGTGTCGGCGAAAGGCGATGGTGAAGGTGTTGTTGCTCTGTTGTGGATGTTGGTGATGAGGAAGCCCATGATGATGAAGAAGAAGGCGGTGATGCCGATTATGAAAATGACGATGAAGTCGGACCATGAGGATGATGATAATGATGATAGTGACGATGATGATGCAGATGATGATGAAGCTGGTGACAATGATGATTAAGATGAAAAGGATGATGGTGATGATGATGAAGAAGAGGATGATGATGGTGGTAGTGGTGATAGTGATCGTGATAGTCATAGTGATAGTGGTGGTGACGGTGATGCAGTCATGGTGATGGTGATGGGGATGCTGATGGTCATGGTGATGTTCATGGTGTCGCAGTTTTGCAGTGGGTGTTGATGAAAATTATGCATATGATGACACCGGTGGTGATGACGATGATGACACTGATGTTATCTATTATGATGTTGGCGATGACGACGGCGATGAAGATGATGCTGATGTTGATGTTGATATCTGCTGTTGGTGTTGGTGTTGATGCTATGCTGCGGCTGACGCCGCCGCCGGCTGGTAGTGTCGGTGTTGGTGTTTGCACTAATGTTGGTGCTGGTGCTTATGCGATGCAGGCTCAGAAACCATTGTTCGTCCGTAGTGCAATGTTGGTGCGGCTAAGGCAATGGTCACCATTCCAGAGAGTGCCCCACAAGTGTTCCTGTTTCAGCAGTTGTGGGTCTGTGGCTTCGACCGCCTTACTGTTTTCGGCGTGTCTTGAGTCTAAACGGAAGATGACCGCATGTGATCCGAACTCAAGCATGGATTCAGGAATTTCGCAGCAAGTTAAAATCGGTTCAATACCTCAGCGTTGCAAAAGACGATTGCGACTCCCTCGGCCCTGCCCCCGCCGCACACCCCGCCGCTCCCGTGTGGCGTCACGGATGTTGAGGAGCAGTCGAGCCTCCTGCCAAGAGAAGTGGGAGTTTTCGGAAATTAGGGGGGTACCCTTAAAGGGATCCATTAGGGTTCCTTAAAGGGATCTATATGGGTTCTATAAAAGGTTTAGGGTTTAGAGTTTTCGAAAGAAGGGGGTGCCCTTTGGGGGTCCTTATAATCAGGATCCTACTATTTAGGGTACAATATTAGGGTCCCTTGTTTTCGGAAACCCTCAAGTGGGACACAGGCTTCAAGGATTGAAGCGCTTGACTCTTGACCGCTTGACTCTTGACTGTAGCCCATGCTACTTTGCAAGTCTGCCCCGCCTTTCGCTCTAAAGCAAGACTCGCAAGCCGGAGCACAGCTCAACTCTCCCACACTAAGCTCTAATATACGGGCCTGAAGATGTAGAACAGGATAAGTGCAGCAAGGAGCCCTGCGGAGCACTTTTATCCTACTTGTCGGGTATCGCGGGGAACTAAAGCTTAACCTTTTGATAGGGATTTTGTAGGGACTATACTACCCAAAAAGGTTAAAGGTTACCTACTCTACTGCTAGATTATGAAGCATTGACACTGGCCCCTCCAGTATGCAAGACGACGCAAAGCTCAGCGAACCGGATCCTGAAGATTGGTGCCACCCTTCCGGGCGGCCACAAGCCAGGCAGCAGGGGTCTTCTTCGTCCTCCGGGTCGCCATGAGGCCACACCGGAGCTGCTGACCAAGGTTCCGGGCCGGGTTCAGGGTTCAGGGAAGATTTCTTAGCGATTTGAACAAGCTTTGTGGGAATATTCGTACAACGAATAGGACGAATCACACTTATATACACTTATAAGAGGTGCGGCGTTTAGGGCAGTAAGGCCATTGGCGTACAAAATCTGGACAACAGGAAGTGAAGCTGCTGCTTCTTCGGCTGCATACCCCGAAACCCGAACCCTCAACCCTTAACCCGCAGACCCTAAGGTGCTTTCAAATGGTTCTAGCTTGCTTGGGCTGAAAGCGGTCACGGACACGGAAAATGCAGGCGAGGCAGACAGGGATACATGGATTTCCGGCTTTCGACGAGTCGTGGAGCAAAGAGAGCTAATATGAAGACGAATAACCAGCAATACTATTTAGGGTTTGGCACGAAATTGAGTTCTGCTCTTGCTCACTAAGAGTTGACACTGCTCGTTCTCCTGACAAGCCCGAATTCAAGACAGTCGGGGGTTGCAACTGGGCGGCCGCAACGAACAGGACACCCACCATGGGCAAGATCGTGTGTTTCTTGATCGCTTCATCAATCGTGCTTTGGATGAAGATCCTTCGACAAGTCGGGGCACCACCCCAAAGCTGTACACCTTCCGAGTCTCGGAACAGTGGGAATCTCCGACTGCCGCACACCACGCGATTCAAGCGAAGTCTGCTCTGACAGTGAGACACTTGGGAGCTTCCGAATTTTAGGAGTACCTTATTTGGAGTCCTTATAACAAGGATCCTACTATCTAGGGTACTATATTAGGGTCCCCTATTTCGGAAACTCTCACAAGCATGGCCGGCTGGCAGCTCCAAATTTACAAGCCGAGCTTGACCGAGACAGAGGGGATGCAAGCAGCGAGTATGCTGAGAGCTCGTTTTCAGAGCTCTGCGCGACATCCACAGAACCGGCGTAGCAGTTGTCACAGGGCCTGTTCTGCGTGGGGCATCATGGTCGTCATACAACACACCAGCCGTATAGTTGCTCGAGGGTGTCGGATTACGTTTTTGTGCTTAGGGTTTGTAGGTTTGGGTTTGGGGCTGGCCACTGCGAGCTTGACAGCATTCTGCTGCTGGGGAAGTCTTGCCGGTATTCCCTGCGTAAGGAGGTATGTTCTGTCCACATACAGATGCATCTTGCCTACACCCTAAACCCTATACCCTAAAGCCCTAAACCCCTAAACCCCTAAACCCCTAAACCCCTAAACCCTAAACCCTAAACCCCTAAACCCTAAAGCCCTAAAACCCTAAACCCCTAAACCCCTAAACCCCTAAAGCCCTAAAACCCTAAACCCCTAAACCCCTAAACCCCTATACCCTAAAGCCCTAAACCCCTAAACCCCTAAACCCCTAACCCCTAAACCCTAAACTCCTAAACCCCTAAACCCTAAACCCTAAACCCCTACACCCTAAACCCTATACCCTAAACCCCTAAACCCCTAAACCCTAAACCCTAAACCCCTAAACCCTAAAGCCCTAAAACCCTAAACCCCTAAACCCTAAATCTCTTTTTGCAGAGTGCCCCTAAATCCTAAAACTGAAACCCAAGGTCTTCCACCGAGTTCTTATTTCCCGAAGCCCTAAACTATACTGAACTTAGAACCCTAGCAAAAATTGCAATTTTAGCTGTTTCTTAGGGATCAGAATAACCAAAATTTAAAAATTATTTCTAAGTACCCCTAAGTAAACCCTAAATCTTGAACCTTAAGCCCAAAACCCTAAACCCCGTGGGTTCTGGTCTGCCTTGGCTCTTCCTGTTCCAAACGTCCAAAACCCGGGGAGCCCGTAGCTCCACTTTCCAGCTCCGGTTTGGGGTTTAGGCTTCAGGGTTTTTGGGTTTAGGTTCAGGGTTTTTGGGTTTAGGTTCAGGGTTTAGGGTTTAGGGTTCAGGGTTTAGGGTTTAGGGTTCTGGGTTTAACGTTTCGGGTTTTCGGGTTTTCGGGTTCAAGGTTTACGGCATCCCCCTCAAATGGCTCGGTGCTTGAAACAGAAACCATGAGACTCTATAACCCTTGCTTGAGGAATGACCTATCGAGGGGGACCTTGTGTCATGGTAAGGCCTGGTGATGTTAAGCTATATCCCTTATCGAACCCTGAATTTAAAAAATAGTCGCAAATCGTCCAGAACCGCTGACAAGATATACGTCAAGGTATACAGTCTTTAATCCAGACGATACCAAAACTCCACGAAAAACAACTATCATGGCGTGCGGCGTACAATCGCAGTCTTCGGTTGAGGGGCTTATCAGAGTCTCTGGTATGTAGAAGCTGCGGCTCAAAACTCGAAGCGAGACCAGTATGCCCTAGACTGTACAGCGAAGGACTACAGGGGGTAGGGTTTAAGGTTTTTTTGTATGAGTTAGGGTTAGGGTTTAGAATTTAGGGTTTTGTACAACTGAGGGTGTAGAGGATTGAATTTATGGGTCTGTATGGTTGAAGGCGTGGGGGCTTTGGGGTTTAGGGCTTCGTATAGCTGAGGGTTTACGGTTTTGTATAGTTTTGGGTTTCTGCGCCCGAAACGGAAAAAACGAACCGCTCTTAACCCTCGAGCCTCAGGCACACTCAGTCCTGCAACTCCCGGATTCCCTCCAGCTCAACCTTGTTCGCCAGGCTATGGCTGAGAGCGAAAGGGGGTTTAGGGTTCAGGGTCCGGGGTTCAAGATTTAGAGGTCGAGGTTGAAGGCTTATGTGGGGGTTTCCGAAAATGGCCTAATATGGTACCCTACTGAGTACCCCAAAATGAAGGTACCCCTAAATTTCCGAAACTCCCATTTCGGAATTCTGTAGATTTTATCAAGTCTCGGTGCTTTTGGTGTTAAATAGTTACCGATGTTTTTCCTTAGGGTTCCTTGTTGTATGGGCCACTTCCCGATACGGCTTGTAGGGTTTAGGGTGTCTCTTCGCTACATTTCTTTCACATACTTCTCGTCGCATCGGGTGCGCCAGAACGAGAAAAAGTAAGGCAAAGGCTAAAGAATACGATTCCGGAAAGGTAATCTACCCTCCGTGCTTCGCCCTAGGCATCAGCCCTAAGCCCAGCTTTGTGCTTGCTTAGGTACGCCCACATATTTCATTCAGCACCATGCAACCCTGTGACACCCTGTTAAGCCTGAAAAACTATGCAATCCTATGAAGCCCCTCACTAAAAGCACCCTCGAAAATGCTCTAAGCCCCCCATGAAGAGTCTTGAAAACCCCACGAATCTCTTTGTGCCAATGGATACTGCTTCGTATCAGTTCCATGCCGAAGCACGGAAGCTGCACGTTGCTCGGGTGTACGGAAGTCCGTCAGGTAGAGCCAAACTCGGACTTCCTCCCCTGGTTGCCCAAAGATCACGGGGTTTTGAGAAGTTGAGGACAGATAGATGGCTTGAGGGTTTTGGGTCAGAAAGGGCATAGGATGGGGTTGTTGAACTATGCTGTGCCGACCAGTGTCTTAGGGCTTTGCCTGCCAGGGCTGTGAGACTTCGTGGCTTGAGGTATCAAGACTTACATGCAGCTCGGGCTCTTAAGGTCTGGGCTGCAGGGGGCTCCAGAATTTAAGTGTTTAGGGTTGCGAGCTTAGGTTGGGTTTGTGCTCCCTACACCGTTTTAAACCACTAAACCCCAAACCCTTTCTCTCACTGGCCCAAAACCCAAGGACATAAAAGTTGAAACTTTCAGAATCGACTACCTTGTAAGAGCCCCAAAAGTTGAAAAGTTGAGTTTACAGCCAAAAAGTTTCTGTAATAATACGCAAGCCACTCTGACCATCCGAACTTGCAGCATTCGGTGGCGAGCGAAGAGATAGTTTGGCTGTCTGCGCACGCATGTACCTCGGCTGCAGCCTGAAGCCCCCAAACTCCGAAAACCTAGGGTTTAGGGTTTAGGGTTAAACCTTGTACCCCTAAACCCTCGAACCCCTAAACTCGGGGCTGCTTTGGGGGTGATACTGTATTTAGTTGATACAATACTTGTCGCAAGGTCATACAATCCAGAACCCTACGTTCGCATGTTCCGGACGAACACACTTTGAACCTGAGCCCCAAAAAAAAGAGATGCCAATGAGCGAGGCAAGGCACTTCCTGGGGTCTTCAAGCATCCTAAACCACAATCCCCTCCTGAAGTAAGAGGCCTTCAATGACGGATCTGCCGCGGCCTCCTTCCCATACTGCTTCACTCCTGGGTTCGAAGGCCAGTTCTATTTCCACCATTCCCCTCAACTTTGTTACAGCCCGAGACACCAAACCCAGATAAACCCTAAACCCCGCTTACACTTAAACCCTAAACTCTGAAACCTACTTCCAAAATCCCCGGTTAAGTCCCTAGGTCCTAGGCCCTGCACCCTCAACCCCAGACCCCTGCCTCAAAAAAACAAAAACATGTGTGTGTGTGTGTGTGTGTATGTACATGTATGTGGTATGTGTGTATGTATGCGTATATATATATATATATACACATACACATATATATATATATATATATATGTATGTATGTATGTATGTATATATATCTGTATATGTATGTATGTATATATATATATATATATGTAGATGTGTATATTCAACGAACTAAGTCCCAAAGTCCAAAAACTCTAGGCAACCCTAAACCCTAAACCTACCCCGCATCTAGCACATGTTTCAATTTTAAATACGGGAAATTCTTATATTTATAAAAACCATTACCAAAATTTCTGTTTAAAGTAATTGCAGTAATTAACCCTAAACCCTAAACTAATTTCAAACCACAAAACTGAACAAAGAGCCTCCAAACCCCTCTCTTTAGGCCCCCAAGGCTCGGCTGCGAACTGTGTCCCAGTCTGTGGGCCGAATGAACCTGCAGAATACCGGCCTAGGGTTTAGGGTCTAGGGGTTTAGGGATTTAGGGGTTTAGGGTTTAGGGATTGAGGGGTTTAGGGTTTAGGGATTGAGGGGTTTAGGGTTTAGGGATTTAGGGGTTTAGGGTTTAGGGATTTAGGGATTGAGGGTTTAGGGTTTAGGAAGCTGCAGAATACCGGCCTAGGATTTAGCGCGCAAATTTCAAGATTTG
Source organism: Symbiodinium sp. CCMP2592 (assembly GCA_905221615.1). Classification (NCBI taxonomy): domain Eukaryota; class Dinophyceae; order Suessiales; family Symbiodiniaceae; genus Symbiodinium; species Symbiodinium sp. CCMP2592. The sequence goes on along the minus strand of CAJNDT010003334.1, from coordinate 929,178 downwards.
GGGTTTTAGGCTTAGGGATTAAAGATTTGGGTGTAGGATTTAAGGCTCACGATTCCTGCAGAATACCGGCCTAGGATTTAGGGTTTAGGGACTTCAGATTTGGGGTATTTAAGGTTTAGAGATTGAAGGTTTGGAGTTCAGGATATAAGGCTCCCTGCAGAATACCGGCCGATGACTCCGGGTTCTTAGTAGGGAATGGGGGAAATGGATCGCTACAGTTAGGGCCCCATAAACCCCCTTGTAAAGAAGCCCAATAAGCAAGGGGACATCCCTATAAAATGCTTATGCTTATGTCCTTTTGGGGCCCCTTAATAGTAGTCCCTAGATAATCCCCAATAGTAGTACCCAATATCCATTCCCCAATTTTCCCTATTAAGAACCAGACAGCGTACCGGCTTGGGATTTAGGGCGTAAATTTTCAGGATAAGGGATCAAAGGTTTGGGGTTTAGGAATCGGGGAATCAGGGTCTAGGGATTCAAGTTTCTATATTTGAGCCACGGGGAGTTTTTGTAGCGCTTCACTCATTGGCCTTGATACGGTTCTATTGGGCTTCCAGCTGCGCTTCAAGGCTTCTGTGCGCGTGCGCGGACATATATTTACACGCACATGCAAACGCAATGCGGTCTAGAGCCGAGGGGTCCGGATTCAGGGCAAATTGAGGGTTCAACGACCGGGCGTGTGTATGTATATATGTATATACATGTATGTGCATATACATATGTATACATATACATATATATATATATGTATATATATGTATGTATGTATGCGTATGTGTGTATACCTACATAAAGTTAGTTTAGACGTACATAAATACATAAATACTAATAAAAGATGCATATATACATCTATATATATATATATGTGTTTATAGTTATGTATGTACAGATGTTTAGACTATAGACCTTGGACTACAGACTACAGACGATATGCTATTTGCTAAATACTATATCCTATATCCTATATCTATATACCTCGTACTGCAGAGTCATAATGATAATGGTTATGACAACAATACGCGGTGATAACCATGGCTTCGGCAATTGCTCAGGCACCTTTGTTACTTGCTCAGACACTTGTTCGGTATGGGATGAGTGTTTGGTGGGGGTGTTATGATTGTGTGTTTTGGCAAGCTGCTTGGGATTCAGGTTCGTTTGTTGAGGGGTGTGTTAGGGCCTGGCTTTTGTTTGCATGGTTTTTGGAGGCGGGGTGCGGGTGTCGGGAGTCAGGTTTTGTTGGTGGCTTCTTCAGAATTTTTAGCTTTGGCTCGGTCTCGCTGGGCTCCCTGGGCTTAGAAAGTCTCATAGCCCAGGAGATGTCGATTGCAGCCAGAAGCAAAAACGCTTGAAATAGGGTTTTGGGCTTTATACAACAACTAAAGGCAGGGTGATTATCTTGCTAAGTGTCCAGGCCTCCTAGAACCTAAGGCTGCGCTACCCTAACCCCTAAACCCAAACCCAACCCCTCGCCCCTAAACCCTCATGCTACACCGGGCATCAGAATCTGAGACTCCTGAAGCCCTTACTCACCAATGGGCACATCTAGGGGCCCAGCTTTCGAACACCTTACAATTAGATACCCTTAATTCGCAAAACTCGTATAGAACCTCATATGCAACCCTTATAGAAACCCCCTTAAGACCCCCGGACATAGTAACAGGGTTCAGGGTTTAGGGTTTGGAGTTAAGGCTTTAAGGTTTAGGGTTTGGGGGTTAGGGTTTGGGTTTAGGGTTTAGGGCGATCCTTCTCAAAGTTGGCGCGCTGCCCCCTTGCGGTGTGCTCTCGCTGTACTTCAGGTGCACCTTCCCGGTTGGGAGCGCACGCCCCAAACCCCAAACTTCAAATAAACCCAGGCCCTTAACCTTCAATAAAGGCTCTACCTTAAGTAACCCTAAACCTTATATCATTCCTAAACCCTAAACCTTATATCAACCCTAAACGCTACACCTTAAATCAACCCTAAACCCTAAACCTTAAATCGACCCTATGAACCCAAAAGCTTCCAAAACCTTACGTAAACCCTACTTGGAGGATCATGGGACTTAGAAAGTGGTGTTATAAGTACTGCAATCGGGGTTAAGTAATTATAACTGTAGTTCCCTGACTTATAACCCTAGTTACTAAGTCCCATGATCCTCCTTCTAGAACCGTTATAGATCCCTTTAAGGAACTCTATTAATAGAACTCTATAGGTCCCCTTAAAAGGAGCCCTAAGTCCCGGGTTAGGCCTTAGGCCCCAAGGTCTCGGGTGTAGGGCTGAGGGTGTTGGAAAATTGGGGCCCAAATGGGAGTTTTCTGAAATTGGGGGGGTGGGTACCTTTAAAGGAATCCATCAGGATTCCTTAAAGGGATCTTTCAGGGTTCTATAAAGGGTTTAGGGTTAGAGTTTCCGAAATTAGGCGTACCTTATTTTGGGGTCCTTATAATGAAGGTCCTACTATTCAGGGTGCTATATTAGGGTCCCTATTTTCGGAAACTCCCATATAGGGCCAAGGCTGTGTTGTAGGAGTGCTACGACTTCGAAAGGCTTGAAGGGTTAAGGTTTAGGGCTTTTTGTAAGGGTTGAGGGTTTAGGGTGCACCTTATGTGGTTTTATATGGTGCTTGTATGTTTGAGGGTTATCACGATTACTCTCTCTCTCTCACTCGCGACGGAGTCCGCCTGGCGTCCGGCAGGCATATGCCCGGCTTTCACATCACCACGTTTGTTGCCCGAGGATCTTGAACTATAAACACATGAAGACAAGTGCCGCTCCGATAGAGCCACGCGCACCTGTCTGCCGACCCAAGCCGAAGCTCCAGCAGTCGAGAAAAATACGTTATCACAAAGATCGAGGTTTTATGCATCAGAGATCCTGTACAGAGTAACTCAGAAGTTGCAAGCTGGCAAGTGCTTCGAGAGCAGACCGTGTTGCATCCAGTCCGAGTGTGCGACCGCAGCATGTCATGGCGCATCATTGGTACAGTGGTAGCGGAGCCTGCACTGGCACTGCGTGTTGAGATTTTGACTACCCGCATGGGCAATCCTGTGTCAGCATCTACCCCGCCTTCGGCAGCATCAAGGAATCCTGGCTGAAATCCTAGTTGCCGCAGTCGAGCTACATATACAGAGCTCAGCCGGTGACTCATGCCAATATGGTATGCAATGAGAAGGAGTCGATTTCCCGCCCATGGCAGAGTGGCATGTAGACTCCGGGGGTGGAAGGCAGTAGCCGAGCACACCGAGATAATGCGGCCACAGGGCCCATCTGCACACAGCCGCGTAGCACCATCAGCTGCCTCTATGGGCAGTTCGCCGCCTTGGAATACAGAGCAGGGCAGGCACAGGTGTACCGTGCATGCACGGTTGAACCGATCACGGTGAGGGGCAGCCGCAACATTCAGTGACATCGTCACCGTAGTAAAGTGGAGCTCCGGGTCCCACGTGTGAATCACTGCTGCAATGACCCTGGTACTCCAGGGGTGAAGCCCAGTAGTAGTATGCAGGCCCGTCATTGTGCCACGATTCCAGGCACCAACAGTCACACGGTGCGGTGCATCCTGATTCACGGTTGTCTGTGAAGTCTGCCTCCATCGCATGTTGGAGTCACGCGGGAGGGCGCGCATGAGACGGTACAGCTGCTGCCACGTCGCCTGTCCATGCGCAATGAGGGCCATAGCAGAGTACTCCACAGAAGTAGTGGGGGCCGCCAGGCCATCAAGGTCAACACCGCGAATCAAGTAAATGCGCAATTGAAAGAATTCATCACGGAGGTCCCTTTCAACAGGCATTTTAACGGTCTGCTGCCTGCCATGTATGTGTGATGGTACACATCACGAAAAGGCCCCACCAAGAAGCAAGGTGATCGCATCGTCGCGTCAGCGCATCCAGGATTGCGTCAGAGGATGCCGCAGCCTTGCTTGGATCCTTCTCGAGCGCCTTGTCATTGGCGTTCCAGCGCAGATACGCCCACTCCTTCGTTGCCGGGTCGAACCATCCAAGGGCCTGGAGGCGTTTGGCTTGGTCCTCGTTCATCTCTGTCAGGCGAGTGCGCAGCTCCCGAAAGACACAGCGCAGCAAGGTGGCGCGCAAAGGCTTGTTGACACTCTTGGGGTCCTGCTCCCGGGTCTTCTTCCAGTGTCAGCGGCGGTGAAGATTCTTGCGATCAGCGAGTTGGGTGGGCAATGCGGAAGTGTGCAACAAGGCTCACTTCAATCTTGGCAACGTTGATCGAATCCTCGTGTCGTAAGACAAGGCATTGGAGCTGTGCAATGCATGCCTTGAGCTTGGCGATCTCTTCTTCCACGGAGTGGCCCACTTCCTCGCCACCCCATCCATTCCATGATTTGGTGGGCTGCCATTGTCGCTTCTGGCGTCCCCAACCGTCGCCCGTTCTCTGCTTCTTGGAAGGATCAGAGGCGCGCGTGCTGGCCTCGCTGTTCGTAGCAGAGAAGGGCATCATGGGACGAAAAGCCGCGTACATCGCCAGCTCTTCCGGAGAGTCCATAGGCGTTGCCATTTCTAGCACCGAGGAACACCCGAGTGGCTTTCGGCTGAAGGATCGGTTGAGCGCTGGAGCCATATTGCATAGACATTGGTGCGATGTTGCCGGAGTATTCGTTGGGGCTGGGGTTTGACGCCATCTTGTGTAAAGAACCACTGCTCATTTAAACCTGAGAAGCGCACGGTAATGCCCAACATGGGGAGTCGCTCCAAAATGGAGCACGGCAGAGACAGGCCTACATCGCTGCCATACAATTCCAATACCTTCTGTAAAAATGGGAAGCTGAACTTCGTCTTGGAACCGGACCTCATGGAAGGACTTGCCAGCTGCAGCATACCTATTGATGCTGAGGAGCACCTGCGACGAGGCCAACGTGAGTGCATGAGGAAATGCATGCTGGTGCCAGCGATTGATGGCATCTTGAAGCTCGCAACATCTGCCTGTGGTGGGAACCTCAATGGGGCCAGGACCTGCGGCATGACGGTAAGCCGAGCCTACCTCAATGCAGCGTGCTTCCCATGCGCCAGCCTCAACCCTGGTTTGCCTCAGGACTGGCGCAATGAACTCCAGGGTATCTTGTTGGGTCCGATCAAAAGGCCAGCGGAGCACTAAGCTACGCACTATTAGCATTGTAGAAAGGGCAAGGACGCCAGCATTGGCGTAGTAGTGATTGCTGGGATTGAGATCAGGCGTGAAACCAGCATCCTTGAAAATGTCATGGACTCTGTCAACATCGTTGCGGGTCACCCCAACTACCATGAAACTCGGGAAATAAGAACTCAGCACATTTGTCAGTTGTGAAACGTGGTCAGGACGCTTCATTTTTTTGCTCCTGAACATTACCCTGCACACTGACAGTTCACTGTGCTCTATCCCCAAGCCCATTATGGCCTCGGCCATGTCGTTGGGCCCGCACGTTTGTCAGAGCTGATTGCCACCCTCATCTGCTGCCGCAGCATCAGGATTGAGGGGAGCAGGAGGCTGTCCTTCACCGTCAGGATTCTTCAGTTCTTTCTCAAGCTTGGCTGCTTCTGTCTTTGGCAAACTCCCATCAACTGGTGCTCCTTTCGTTCTGTACTTGGCGAACGGGTCAACTTTGATGCCACCAAGCGCTCCGTGGACTTCCGTCTGCGAGTCAATAGCCAATATGCCCACACTGTTGACACCGCTTTTCACGCTGAGCACTCCATTTCTCATTCTGTTGCCAGCATTGCCAGCAACATGTGGGAGTATGAAACCAGTGAACACATCATTCTGAATGTCCATCACCGGCACGCTCCATAACTGAAGCAGACCATTGTTGTCCGCCACAGGCACCACAACTGTTTCCGCTGGGTGCGCAGCTGCCGCAGGAACTCCTGTCGTAAACTGCGCCTTCTCCTCCAATGGATTCTGAACCAACGGTGAGTACTGCGTCACTGCGCCCGGAGCCACAAAACCGCCAACTGCAACGCCTTCAACGCCCATTCGTAGTGCGGTGATCGCGGCTATGCATGTTGCTGTCTTTGAGATCATTGCAAGATATGTCTCCAAGTCAAAATCCAGCGTTGCTGTGCCATCATGTAGTGACACGCTTGGTGTGTAAGGCTGCTGTATCACGGTGGGGTGGTTGATCCTGATGTTGATGCCCTTGACCAACTGCACTGTGTCCGTCACAGTGATGCCCAGCGTGTATTCTTCCTTCTCAGCCTTGGTTCGCAGTGCAGGCGGCAAAATTTCATTGTTGCACATGACTGCTGTTGCCCTGAAATCGAGATGATCAGGCCAGCATGTCCCGAGCAATACCGCATTCTGCGCAGTACCCGTTGGCACGTTGATTGCGTTCGTAAGCCTGTGGTTTACGTATGCACGCTGAGTTGCCTTTGCCAACTCACCAGATGCAGACAGGATCTCGTCGGAAAACGGACTTTGCCAACTGGTGCTGGCACCGGATGCACGTGGAAGTTCTGTATTTTTACCCCACGTTACTTCCTGATTCATGGTATTGAACCACCGTCCTTTTGATGATCCCGTTCAAGCCATTGTTTGGCAACAGCACCGGTGAAAGCGCTCTGTTGTATCTTGAAGCCGACGCCGCTGCCACTGCTGTCATTGAAAAGTCGATGTTAAGCGATGTCGGTGAGCCATTGACTGAGGCGCAGAATGCTTGCTTTTGCTTGATGAAGTTGGATGCACTCGACACTTCAGGCGATGGTGTCAGAAAAACCTTCGTGTACAACAAGGCCTCATCGTTGTGACTGAAACATCTGACGTCCCTAACCGAACCAGTGCCCAAGCAGTAGGAACCTTCTTCCGTGCCAAGGATATGGCCATGTAGCTGATCGTCGAAGGGACAGCAAAAATCAAAAATAAATCAAAAATAAATCAAATGAAAATCAAATAAAAATCAAAATCATCGAAGAGACAGCAAAAATCTAAAATAAATCAAAAACAAATCAAATAAAAAAACAAAAATAAATCAAATAAACATCAAATAAAAATCGAAACCATCGAAGGAACAGCAAAAATCAAAAATAAATCAAAAATAAATCAAATAAAAATCAAATAAAAATCAGATAGGTATTCGAGGCGGGGGACCCCAGGGGCGGGCTGTGGCGCAGGGGGTTGTATGCGATTTTCGCCGATTTTTAAACGATTTTATTTCGATTTTATTCCGATTTTTATCCGATTTTGAAGACCTCCTGTCTTATTAGCAATCGAGGATCATAAGACATGCCCAAGTTGCAGGATTGACGCCTCTGATGTGTTGCATCCTCGACGATCCAAGAACTGCCGCTAGAAGATGGATATCACCATCCTCCAACAACGAATTTGGATCATCGACTACAACCATCTGACTTACGTCAATCGGGCGTCTACCAGGCTGTGCTGCCGGCCATCCCGCTGCAAGCGGACCGACAAGTGGAGCGCCGTTGAACAGATAATCCACTATCCCTGCATCCAGACTGCATGCTGGGCCACTCTTCCTGCTGGCGACACCATTGCAGGTGGCACCGCTGCATTCAGCGATGCTCTGTTGATAATCAGCGCACTCCCATTGAAGGCAACAAGTGCGTTTGCGTTTCCTGCTCCCGCTATGTTGCTGCCCGCATTGTCAATGAAAGCCGTCAACCCTGCCACCATTTCCGCCTCCTTCATCCTCTGGAAGCACCAAAGCTTTGTCCAAAGTGTGGTGCTCTTTACGTAAGGCTGCAGCATGGGTAATGCGCGTCGCACCAACGATTGCGCCGCGCTGTTATCGAAGCCGTTTCTATCCAGGAACAAGTCGGTGACAATCTTGCGCCAATCCACCTCCTCCTTCGATCTGCAGAAGAACCTGATCGCGTTAGGAGTCGGGATGAGAATCAGAGTGGGTCCCATGTTACGCGTCACCCCCGCCCTGTCAACCGTGAAAGAGTATTCTCTCAAAGTGGAACTGGAGGTGCTGCTGGAGTGAAGTCAAATCTGCCCGTCGCAACTAGAACGATGTTTGTCTCAACTGGACGTGCTGGTACCGGCCTGACCAAGTCGACTGCGTTTGGTCCACGCCCTGTGAACACGTTGGTCTCCACGCTTACCCATGGTCCAATGTTGCGGTCGAATGTAAGAAGATCTCCATAGGCAATTTCAGCACAAGAGGTCCAATCGATGTCCTGGTACCTTAAATAGGTAGCCTGCTTTGTAGAAAGGCTTGTGGCATAATGTTCTGTGCTCAAAATTTCGGTAATGCCAGCCATTTCTTTGCAGGTCTACTCTCAAGTCAGCTGCGCTCGATGCAAAGCGCCAACGCGGTTTGGGAAGTACACGACTTGAGCCAAAATGGCTACGGCGATTACTGCTACTACTACTACTACTACTACTACTACTACTACTACTACTACTACTACTACCACTACCACCACTGGCCTTTAGACTTGCTTCACGAGCTCTTTTCTGTGTTGACGCGATTTAGCTTCCTATTGCTAGAATGGCGAAAACTACTGTTACCTTCAGTGCAACTAGGACCCTCGCCACTACCCCAAACCGGAAACTCCCAAACCCGGAAGAATAAACCCGAAAATCCTACAGAACCGCAAGGAACTTCTCATAAAACCCCAATCGAACTCTTAGAGGAAACCCCTAAAGGAATCCAAAAACTCAAACCCAAAACCTCCCATGATCTGCTCCATCCCCCAAACCCTCAACCCTGGGCCCAAAGCCCTGAAACCTTGACCCGAAACCCGAAGCCCTAAACACACACACACACACATACCCTATACCCTAAACCCTAAACAGTAGTAGACCCTTAAGCTCTTAACCACTACGCCCTAAACCCTGAGCCCTACACGCCTGACAAACCTCCTGGTGCTTCTTCGCGGCGTTGACGAGCAACATCATCTCGGCGAGCCTAGGTTAGCTTTGTTCAGGGCTTTTTAGGTTTAGGGTTTAAGGTTTAGGGTTTTTCGGGTTTCAGCGATACAGTAGAAGCCAGAAAGTTGGAATATCATTATCGTAACCCCTTTAGGGTAAATTATAGGGGATCCTACCATTAATCCATATTCCAACTTTCTGGAGTTCCCTGTAAGGGTTCAGGGTCTAGGGTTTCGGGTCTAGGGTTTAGGGTTTTTAGGGTTTAGGGATTAAGGTCTAGCTAGGGTTTAGGGTGTAGGTTTCGGAGGATGAGGGTTAAAGGCTTAGGGTTTAGGGCTTTGTAAACGGTTCTATGGGGCTCTGAAGGTTTACAGGACCTAGTAAGTATGAAATCCTTATATATAACAGCCCTTATAGTACTCCTTATAGATCCGTTTGAAAGGAACCCTATGGTAATTATTTAGGCCCCTTTTTTTGCAAGGGCCCAGCTGCTGCGGTGTTTGTAGAAAGCTGCAAGCCGAAGTACCGGAGTCGCTCCTGGGCTTTCGCTTAGGGTTTAGGGTTTGGGGTTTGGGGTTTAGGGTTTGAGGGCTTAAAGCCTTTGGGATTTGGGGTTTAGGGTTTAGGGTTTGGGGTTTGGGGTTTAGCAGTGTTTGGGGTGCAGGGTTTAGGGTTTAGGGTTGAGGATGTCCGGTCTCTTTTGGAAGAGTGTTGGGCTAGCGGCTTACTGAGGGAGCCCCTATAGTGGGTTTGGACGAGTTCCCAGAGGGTCCAGTATCCCTCAATTAAGGAATATATCTTAAAATGTGGCAAGATCCTAATATGATTTGACGTATATTCCCTAATTAAAGGACATTGGAGTCTCCGGGTTCCTTTGAAGAGTGCCTTGTTAGGCTTCCTGTCGAACGTTATTTAGAGCTTTCAACCGAAATTTGTTACCTATAAGGATTCTATAGAAGCCTTGCAATCATACGAGGACTTAACAATGAGAAGAAGGTTTCGGTGAGCATTGTGGCATAGTTATATCAGGGCGCCTAGGCGGTCACTGTGCGCTAATTATGTTTAGACCACTACCTTATGGTCTGCATGGGGGTTTCCGAAAATAGAGAACCCTAACCTAGTCCCTAAGTAGTAGGATCCTCATTATAGAAGGAGCCCGAAATAAGGTAGGCCTTGTTTTCGGAAATTCCCGCATCTGTGTAAGGACAAACGCACACGGACACAAAGCCACAGACCTCAAAAAAGACCGTCTATTTGTGGTGCCTAAGTCCGACACCCCTAAACCCTGAAACCTAAGCCCTGAAACCTAAACTTAAAAACCCCGCTATAGTAGCCCTCATAGTAACCCCTATAGACCCCTTTAACAGAACCCGTCTATAGTAGCCCTCATAGTAACCCCCTATAGACCCCTTTAAAGGAACCCCTCCGGTAGGCCCCTTTAAAGGAACCCCTCCCGAACCCTCAACCGCTGCGCCCAAGCTCGAAGCGGCTTGCGAGCCGATCCTGCTCCTTTCCTCCAGTCCTGGGCTTTTAAGTAACCAGGGAGAAAAAAGTATAGACTTTTATTTCATAAACCCTAAACCCTAAACCCTAAACCCTAATTTAAGAAAAAAGTATTAAAGTATGGTACCTTAAAGCCCAGAGTCGCTGGAGCAGCTGCCGTGGGATGGCTCCCACCCCTGCATCGGGCATTTCCCGAGGTTCGGTGTCCTGCCCCAACCATCATACTAGAATTACAATAAGGAACCCACCCCCAAAAAATTGTATTGGCATTGGGTTTAAGGTTTTGGGTTTAGGGTTTAGGGTTTTGGTGATTATTTTGGGCCCCTATAGTAAACCCTAAACCATAAACTCCCCAAGCCGAAACCCACAAAATCCAAGCTCTAAACCCCGCAACCCTGAAGCCCAGAACCCCCTAAATCCCCACATCCCCCCCAGAGCCTCCAAAACCCCTTACTTAAGGAATATACCTTAAAATCATATTAGGGATCCTATTATAATTTAAGGTATATTCCTTAATTAAGGGGTTTTGGAGGCTCTGGGCCAAACCCGTGTCCTGTCTCAATGCGAGGAGGTGGTAGTCGTCTCCAGAGCCGAAGAGGTTGGAAAGAGAGACGTGGAAAAGGTCCACACCTGGGCTCTAAAGTAGCCAGGGAGGTTTACGGTTTAGGGGGATTAGGGTTCAGGCTTTAGGGGTTTAGGCTGGGCTTCGAAGTAGAGGGGGGGGAAAAAGTATAGACGTTTGTTTCATAATGGCTCCCTTTAAGTAACAGGTCCCGAAAAAGTATTAAAGTATGGTGCGGCAAAGCCCAGACACCCACCCGTGTGCTGTGTTCGCTTTGCAAAGAGGCACGGAGGCAGGGCGGCATGCTTCCTTGCATGTCCGGTGATGCACATAGCTTGCAGGATGTGGCAATGAAATCGCGGAACCGGGCGTGCTCTTCCTCACAGTCCACCAACAAATCCGGAAACACCTTGCCCTCAGAGTCCCCGTGACTTGACAGAATCTGATTGATGCAGCCGCAAGGGCCCTGGATCCTAAGCTGGCCGTCGAGCAGCACCTCCCCATCACAAATGCCACGAAGCATTCTGCGGAAACCTGCGACCATAGTTTCGGCGTCCTGGGACCGAAACTGCGCGGCTAAGGTCTCCCTCATGTAGTACTCCAGCGAGATGCTCAGGATAACAGTTCCCGTTGCCACAAAAACTTCTACCCAGACATAGGCCACCACGGCGGGGGTGAAGCCATGCATCAGAATCTTGATCAGGATATCACCTCCTGACATCACCATCTGACCCACAGCATGTACTTGAGGGTCCATATGCATGACCACCATGCCAACGCGGAAGACGGCATTTAAGGTCTGCATGATGGCGACATCCGAAGGATCCATGTGTCTGGTTTCCAGTGTCTCGGTAGCTCCTATCATAAAGAGGACAACAAGGTACGCCTTGATGTGGACGGCAGACATCTTGATAAACCTGTGTGCAACAGAAACATGCACCACGTAGACAATAGTTGCACCAATGCGAATCATTCGTGTTCCATCTGCATAAAGTAACACGGAAATTGCGAAGCAGACGCTGTGTTGTAGAAGCTCGCTCGCATAGACAAAGTTCTTCTCCATAAGGTGCCTGAGTCCGCCCGGGGATTCATGCCGACTAAATGTGCCACCGTGGAGCTAGAGCGGAATTAGGAATCGACACAATCACCACCCTCAGACCACTACAGGCGCAAAAACACCAAGACCAAGACCAAGGCTGCAAGCTGTTCTAACACAACCTTAAACCCCAAACCCCTAAAACCTTAGATCCTAAACCCCAAGAGTCTGGAATTCGAGCAGCTGGACCTACACCCTGTACCTGTACCCTACCCGGGGGGCCTTCATCCCAAGGACTACATACAACTGTTCACCGGAGTGTTCCAACCTTTCCCTCTACAGTAGAAGCCAAAAACGTCCGAACATTCTGCATTCAGGGTATCATAAGAACCTTATTAAGAAACCCTGGCCCTAAAAGCCCAATCTACTAGGATCCATGTTAAGAAACCTAGTAAGGACCCAAGGTTTCTTAATCAGGTTCCTACATTATGAGGATAATGATTCTCCAACATGTCACCTAAATCCTAAACCCTAAACTCTAGACCCTAAACCCTAAACCCTACAGAGGCACTCCAAAGCAGCATTTACACGCGCCACCCGTGGGTCAGGGACTGTCTCTCGCCTGGACGGCGCCTTCCTCGGTTCAGTGGCTTGGGCTTAGGGTTTCTAGGGTTTTGGGTTGTTTTAGGGCTTGGGGCTTTTAGGGTTTGGGGTTTCTAGGGTTTTGGGTTTTTAGGGCTGGGGGCTTTGAGGGTTTAGGGTTTCAGGGATCCTACGGCTGAAAGCTTCATGAAGGCTTAGGGCTGAGGGCTTAAGTTTGGGGTTAAAGCTTGTAGGTTTAGAGGGAGGGATTAGGGTTGAGGGTTTTAGGGTTTAGGGTTTAGGGTTTAGGGTTTAGGGTTTAGGGTTTAGGGTTTAGGGTTTAGGGTTTAGGGTTTAGGGTTGAGGGTTTCGGGTCAGGGATTTGGACTCCTCAACTCGAACACAAAGAGGTTTGGAGAAAGAGGGTTAAAAGGTCCTTAAACCCTACAAAGCCCAAGCCCTACAGTAGAAGCCAGAAAGTTGGAATATGGTTTCATGGTAGGATACCCTATAATTTACCATAGAAGGGTTAGGATAATCATATTCCAACTTTCTGGCTTCTACCTTAAACCCACCCCTCAAAGAGGAACCCAGGCCCGATATTTCAATGATGCAGCGGCGTTGGCGGGTAGCGTAAGGCGTCTTCCAGCATTCGTTATACCCAGTTCAGGGTTGAGGGTTTGGGGATATTCATAGTATGGTTATACCCCGGAACCACAAGGAGCGATATGGGTATGCATTTGGGCTTCTATAGAGCTTCCCGTCTCTGCCGACGCATCTGACACCTCCGCATCCCCACCCTAAACCTAGCCAAAGCATCCGAGATTTCCGCATCCATGTAGAGACTTTGCAGCCCACGTCTTTCGCATTCACGCAGCCTTCGTTGTTCAGAAATCCTAAACGCCCTAAAAACCAAAAACAAAGAACAACACACCCACCTTGAAGCCCCAACAAGAAACAACAAGCCCAAAACACAAAAAAGGGCCTTGAAACCCCTGAAGTCCTGGAGCCCTTCAAGCCCCACACCCTACGAAGCCATAAAGCCCTGAATAACTCAGAAGCCCTTATAGATCCCTTGTCGTAGCATTTACAGACCCCTTTAAAGGAACCCTGTTCGAATTATGAAGGCATCTATACTGCACCATCTCGTGTCGGCGCTTCAGCTAGAGCTGTAGAGGAAGACCCGTGAAAACCCTGAACCACAAACCCTCTAAACCCTAACTATCGCTGGAACTGCACGTGCAGACACCCAAGCCTCTGAGGCCCCGAAGAAAGCAGCTAAATGGGAGCTTCCGAAAATAGGGGACCCTAATATAGTACCCTAAGTAGTAGGATCCTTACTATAAGGACCCCCAAATAAGGTAACCCTAATTTTCGGAAACTCCCAAATCGCTGCACGGTTTCGGGTTTTGGGGCTTGGGGTTCGTGCGCTCTCCAAGCCAGCTTCCGACAGCTGCAGTGGCGAAACATGGCCGATTCAATTTGCAAGTGCAACACTTTACCAACATGTCCTGCTGCGGGTGCTTGTCGATAAACTGCTCGTATTGGCCAAAAACCTGCACTACGATGGTGTGTGATGCTTTGTGATAACGCTCTGGCCTCAAACACGGATTAGACCATGGACGTTGTCACGGTTTGGCCATGGATGCTCTGGGGAACGGACACGTAAAGGTGGATGGGGCATGGATGCTTCGGAGAACGGAGGGGGTCGCAGTGGATGTCAGTGCGCCAGGGCCGCGTCTTCGCGCAATCGGACGCACTCGCAAGCTTAAGCGGATTTCCGAGGCCTCAATGCTAAAACTTGAAAGCCCTTAACAGAAGCGTAAACCCCGAAAGGCCTGACTATGAATCCCAAGCCTCAAAAAGAAAACCCTCTTTCCCGAACCCTCAACCCTAAACCCGAAACCCCTGAACCCTAAACTCGCCCTAAACCCTTAACTCCTAAAACCCATTAGCCCAAACCCTAGAACCACGAAAACCCTTAACACAAACCCCTGGATACTCATGAAAACTTCCATGCAAGCATCTGTGCACCAGGAGAAGCACCAGGGACCAAGCCAGGGGATCGTTCAGCACAACTTGCCACATGGCTCCAACACGCTTTGGGCTCCTTGGGGCTTAGGGCTACGGGCTGAGAGCCCTAGAGCCTGAACCCCAAATGGGTTTAGGGTTTAGGGTTTAGGGTTTAGGGTTTAGGGTTTAGGGTTTAGGGTTTAGGGATGCTCAGCACAACTTTCCACATGGCACCTGTACTAGCTTCCGGGTCTGAAAAGCCCGGCGAGACATTGCTCGGGTTTGGGGTTACCGGGGCCTCAGTATATTTGGGCTTAGGGTTTACGGGGTGGCGCAGGGCTTGATAGCCGTTCTCATAGGTTTTCGGGTTTAGGCTGCTCATGCCGGCCGCACTGTGAGCAACAAGCTGCAGTAGCAGCGTGTCATCAAGTGACTGACAGACGCGAGGGTTTGCCCAGATGAGTTACACCCGCTGGGCATGGCGATACTTGCATAGATGGGAGTTTCCCGAAAATTAGAGGTACCTTATTCTGCCCCTCAAGGATCCTCCTGTTTAGGGCATTTTTGGGGGGGTCTAATAGTTTCGGAAACTCCCAAATCTTCCCAAAAGCTTCAGATCCTTCCGATGCCCAAAAGGGAGAGGGGACCTATAAAAGGGTAGTTCTTTAAATTAGGGTCCCTTTTTGTGTCCCCATTAAAGGTACGGCACATACTGAACTTAGAACCCTGGCAAAATTATAATACTAGCTGTTCCTTAGGGATTATAATAACCAAAAAAATGAAAATTATTTCTAAGTACTCCTAAGTCTTATGTAGGGTACCCAAAATGGGACAATAATTTTGACAACCACCCCTATATCCGGATCCTAAGCAGCCGGATCCTCAGCCCATGTCTTCGGGCTTTGGGTTTTTAGGGTTTAGGGCTTTAGGATTTTAGGGTTTAGGGTTTTAGGGCTTCAGGGTTTTAGGGCTTTAGGGCTTCAGGGTTTTAGGGTTTTAGGGTTAGGGTTTTCGGGTTTAGGGTTTTGGGGTTTGGGGTGTAGGGTCTAGGGTTTTATGGTTTAGGAGATCCTACACAGCAGGATCCTTCAGGAAGCCCGACGATGAAGAAGATTGTTTCAGTCTGAGCGGAGTCCTTTAAGGGGCTCTGGCCGGAAGCGTGTGTTCGGAGTCGAAGTTCACCAGTAAGCAGTGCTTTTCGGGCATTGGGTGGAGGAGTGTACGGGTAGCTCAGCGCTCTTGAGGCTGCATTTCAAGGTGTCTTTCTGGCTCGTGGCGTGGCATGAGGCTATAAGGTAAAAGCCAGAAAGTTGGAATATCATTATCGTAACCCCTTCTATGGTAAATTATAGGGGATCCTACCATTAATCCATATTCCAACTTTCTGGAGTTCCGAAAATTAGAGGTACCTTATTTGGGGGTCCTTACAATAAGGATCCTACTTACGGTACAATATTAGGGTCCCCTATTTTCGGAAACTCCCATATCGGCTTTCTACAGGGTGTACAGTAGTTGGAATATCATTATCGTAACCCGTTTAAGGCAAATTATAGGGGGATCCTACCATTAATCCATATTCCAACTTTTTGGAGTTCCCTTTATCGGGGTGAAGAAAAAACCATCGGAAGATCAGGAGCTCTTTCTCGTGCCAGTGGCCCAATTCCAGTCACACACATGCCGACATCGGAGTGATTCTCCGGGGGCATGCACACAAGGTAGAAACAGACAATGAGTCTTAAGACACAAAGCAGTCAAGCAATCAAGATTGCATGGGCTTTTCATGTTCATCATATGCATGTAGCACATCCTTTCTGACGTGCGCAGGCACACGATCATAATGGATGCATCCTGTAGGGGCCCTAATGACTAGACGAGGGTCTCGGGGCAAATCATACCGCACATGCGTATATACATATCCATATACAGATACAGATACCTATACAGATACCTATACCTACACCTATACATATACATATACATATATATATATATATATTCTATATACATACATACATGTGTGTGTGATAACTAGGATTCAAGGCTTAGGGTACACTGTTGTTACACTGTACGAGCTTAGAACTCTATGTTACTTAGGCAACTGCAGTGTCATCACCTGTAGCAATTTCGTGCTCAGGTGGAGTTCTTCCCCGTCCTGGCGACCGGAATCACGGTTTCATAGGGCCTGAACAACCGACCTATGGTTTCGGGGTATGAAATGACATCTTGCAACTATTAGCAATGATGGCGATGATGGTGATGAGGGTGACGAGGGTGATGATGATGATGATGATGGGGGGGTGAATATCAATGTCAATATTTCTTGGCCCGGACATTGAAGTTTCCCAGGCTACCAGCTAGACACGGCTAGTTACCGGTAAGTCAACCCTTGTGACCCTTTTCCACGGGGGACTTGGGCCAATCACAGTCGCGTACAGACATAGCTAAGGACCATAGGAATAGCAATGGAGGCAGGGTAAAATCTACACCCCCCTCGCCGTGCTGCTCGAGCTAAGGCGGATAGTACATGGCTCCAGGTTGCCCTGGGCTTCAACGGTTTTGAAGACTTGCCAAAGCGAGCATTTATAAAGCACAACGGGGAAGCCCTGCAGGTCCGAAGCAAATCAAAAATGAGGACTCAGCGCCTATGGGTGCGGTTCCATGCATCCCACTCGGCCTGAGTGTAACCTCCACGACGCTGGCGATAGTACTCGTCCCACTGGGCCTGAGTATAGCCTCTGTACATTGGCTCAGGTGCTGTCGTGCGACCACGTCCCTTTTGGGATGGGCGGTTCTGGACTGCGGCCTGGCGATTGCGCTCTGCCAAACGTTCCGTTTGGTCTGTCTGGTTCTGAGCACTACGGAGGCTATCGGTAAGAATCTGTCCGATCTCAGTTGTGATGCCTTCAGTTGTGGTAGCCGACACATAGACCTCGCCGTCGAAAGTCAGGATCCTTTTCGCAGCGTCATTCACTGCTGCCACCTCAGCATAGAGTCGCGGAGGGAGGAATGCACCGAGGTAGGTCAAGCCGATGGGGACATCCGCGGTATCATCGATAAACCGCAAGTTCCTCAACGGCTCCACTTCGCAGTGGGCATAATAGACCAACTTCGCAGGCGGGACATTGCCACCACCATAATGGGAGCCGGCACGCAAGTAGCGCTGCTCCTCACTGCGTCCTGGGTCGGGAAGCACAGCGTTCGACAGGTGATCGAATTTCTGCATGTCCTCGAAGTTGCGGCCCTCTTGCATCATCCTCACGTTGAACTGCGCGTCCTTCTCGAAGCGGTCGGACACGGTGTCAAAGTTCAACTTGGCGGCCCTGATCTTTCGGTCTTTGGCGTCACGAATGGCGGCAGCCTCTGCGCTCATCTGACCACGTTTCTTTGGTCCCTCGCCCAGGCCTCGAAGGTCACTCGCAAGGAGATCATCGATGGGCTTCTGGGCTCCGGTCGCAGCGGTGGCAAGAAGGCGCTGGCGGAGTCTCGAATTCTCAAAGACTCGCTTTGTGATCTTCTTAGAGTCATCCGTCTGGGGAGCCTTGCAACGGAGGCAGAACAGCATGCCATTGGCAACGACTGCTGCGCACTCGCGGCATGGGTGAGAGCCAAGTGGGTAAGGCTCATCCTCACCCGCATCCGTTGTATCGCCTTCATCGACTTCAACCTCAACCTCAACCTTGGTTTCGTCAAGGTCGAATGCACCAGCAGCATCAGCAGGCTCACCCTCGCGGGTGGCTTCATCCAAGTCCATACTTTCGTCTTTCTCGGCGATTGCGGCGGGCTTGGGAACCACCTTCGGCATCTTCTTTGAAGCAATCGCTTTGGGAGCGATAGCCGCCTGTTTTGGGGGCGGTGCCGATGATGAGCTTGCTGCTGCGGCCTCCTCATAGTCGCGCTTGGCGCGGAAAATGCGCTCTGGCTCACCCTCGCGGGCGGCTTCTTTGTGCTCGGCGACATAGAGCGGGAGGTTCTTGTTGCTGGTGTCGATGGCGGACAGCACGCAATCGGGAGGCACATTGTCCCGTGTGAGGACGCCGTCGGTCTCCGTGACGAAGAAAACGCATCCAGCGGCGATTGCTCGCTGCGTGTCTATCGTCAGCTCGATCGGCTGGTTGGAGCGCATTCCACTCTTGTAGTGGGTGTCGTCCAACTTGTACGGGGACAGGTAGTTGTGGGACCTGTCTGACCGTGCGGAGCCGGCGATCATGCCATCGCGGAGGATCCCCTTCATTCCCTTTTCATTCGTGCGGTGGAAGAGCTTCGGGGGGGTATCCTCGCGGGAGAGCACAGTGACCCCCCTGACGCTGCTCTGCAGGTCGGCCTCGTACTCGGACAATCCGCTGTAGAACCTGGTCGCGAGGAAGAAGTCCGCGTCCGGGTTATTGCCGATGAGCTTGGAGTTGTGCCCTTGGGCCATCCTCACCAGGACAGGGAATAGCGGTTGACCCAGGGTGTCCTTCATGGGGACATCAATGCCCAAAAGTCTGATCCGTCCCTTGTTATCGGCTTTCGCTGCGCGTAGCAGCTGCCTCACACCCCAGCGTGCGTTCCGTGCCGTGTTGAAGACCTGGAGCAGAGTGTCAACGTCTGCCCAGCACCCACGGTCAAAGATCAATGCAGGGAAGTCGTCCATTTCATGGCCACGCAGCAGCTTGGTGAGGAACTTCAGGTCACCGTGTTTGAATGTCACGTGCCTGTCTCCCACAATGTCCTCCGGGTTAAAGGGCTTCATCAAGTGCTTCTTGCCGTTGTAGAAGTACTCATTCGGAAGCTCTGGCACAGTGGCAGCCCCTTGCGGGGCGCTTTCATCAATGAACATGAGCCTTCGCATGGCGTCCTCATCTCGGTCAGACTTCTTAGTCTTCTTGGGAGGCGCTGGCTCAACAACACGTCCAACCGATGATGGGATGGGGTCGACTTGGTCGCCCTCATCCACCAGTTCCACCGTGCCCGGAGTATTGTAGGACACCTTACCGTCTGCGTCCTGGGTGACAATGTCATTGACGCACTCCGCAACAGCACTAACATCAGTGGTTGCACCGATCCTTGGCACATCCTTGCGGATGGCTTTATCCATGGGTGGCCCCTCGGAGATCTTAGTGACGTCGGTTGCGTCAGCGGCATCTGGGGCTTCCCACATCTTGTCCTCCTGGGTGACCGGCATTGGCTTTGCCTGTTTCGGGTTCATGAGCTGATCCTTCTCCGCACGCCACTGCTTGAGGACATCCTCGAGCACTGGATTGTTGGCACCGGAGCCAGTTTCAAAGTGCTCATAGCGAACAAGCAAAGCCCTGACACAGGGTGTCATCTTCTGGGCAAGCCATTCGCTCCTGCTTGCATTGAAAGTCGCATGCAAGTAGGTCTGGAATAACTCGCGGTTGCGAGGGTCTTCACTGGCGTGAAAGCTGTCATACATTTCCAGCTTTTCGACCAAGGAGCTCGCGGTTTGCACTTGCAGACCGCGCTGCCTGAACTCTTCGAACATAGCGGCATTGAAGTCGTTGTAGGCTGAGTGGAGTTGGAACAAGTCCGCCTCCACCTGCCCAGTCACCTTCACAAAACCAATGTCCGGCTCGCCCGCGAGGGCGGCTAAAACATCCGCTGCCCTTCTCACTTTCCGTGCGACGGTCTCCGTTGTGACATTGGGATCTCTGTAGGCGAGTCCCGGTCCTAGCCGCGTGGGGATGCAGCCCCACTGGCCGGAGATCTCGTTCCCGCACCACCAGCAGATCACGTCGATGGTGTGGTCCGGATAGTTGCTCCGGAGCTCCTTCACATGCTCCTCGACCTGCCAGACAATCCACGCCAAGGTTTTACCCCAACACATGGTGTAGCGAGTCTGTGCCCATCCCAGCGTCCAGCTTGCGATGTTCACTTCCGCATCCAAGTCGGCCTTGACGAACACTCCCCGCCTGTTCTTCTTGCAAAGTGCAGTGGAGCTGTCTGACACGACTATGATGGCTCGCTTGGCCTTGGGGCTCAACCTTGCGGTTGGCTTCAACTTGGCGAGTCCCTCGTCACTGAGGTCAGCCATCTGGCGCAGAGCCACACAGGTTGCGTCGGCATGGGTCAAGGATACCCCAGCCGCGCATTGTGTGGATACGCAGCTGTACGCCGACTCCAAAAGCTGGCTCTCATGATCGGCGCCGAGCGAAATGATATCGTTGTTGAGGGCGGCGGATTGGAGAATGGTTTTCATGGCCTTGGTAACTCCAGCCCTGTCTGCTTCGGAGGTGTTGACCCTGCAGAACTCGTCGCTCACAACGATGGCTGCCATCTTGGGGATCGTAGAAGTCGCTTCGGGCAAGTCGAGAAGATCAGAACCAGCTGAAATTGCAATGGCAGGCGTACACATAAAGGAAGCCAAGATTTCATGGTCAAGGCTTGCAGTTTGTTGTGTGTTTGTGCACTCGAGCGATGTGTGTGCAAACGAATCATTTTCGAAACGAGAACACGGTTTGTTAAGCCTACCCCCCTCATCGAGAGGGGAACCAACACACCTCAAACAAACCATTGCCTTCTGAGCTGGGAGCTTCAACTGAGCCGTAGGCAAGAGGAACTGTGATTGATGTAGGAATTGCTTTTGCTTTTTGTTGAACTTCTGGTACCCCCCTGAAGAGTAGGCGATGAAGGAATGTCGTTCGCCAGTGTAGGGTTGTACACCATGTTTTGTCGATGGATGCAACAGAGTAGGCTTGCGGTATGTGTTGCAATTGTAGCCTTTGTGGTCTTTGCCATGATCATCTGTGTATATTCCCGGTGGTCCCAACTGGCTCGCGCCCTCAATCCACAGTGTCCCCCCTGTATAGTTACCGAAGGAGAACGTCAGGTTGCACGATTCTTTCTGATTGTACTTATCCGTGTGGATGCGGGCCTTGCCATTGAAGTTGAACACGAACGAAGTCCATGTAAACCCTTTCGGAGATGATCGCTTAACAAATTCATTCACATACCTGCAAATCCATGGGTAATGTTTTGTGCGGTTGGTAATACCAAAGCACCCACCATGGACCCAAGCGCCGAATACCAAGTATTTGGATATGTTCTCAGAAGCCATAAACGATCGCGGTTTTGCCAATGATGCCTTGAGATTGGTACGAATAAGCCCAGCTAGCTTCTCGAAGGTCTTGAAGCTGTAATCGTTAGCCTCGAACGATTGTTTAGCGAAGTCCTCGACAACCTTTGATGCATCCGGAGCTGCTGCTACCGAAACCTTGTTGTCGACCTCGACCTTCGACTCGGGTTTGCACCCGGCTACGTTCGCGCTGGTTGTATGTCCAATAAGCTTCAAGGCATGCGTCCACTTGTTCTTTTCAGTGAAAGGCTTCGTGAACACATCCGCCACTTGTTCGGCTGTACCAACATTCAGTAGCTTGAAATGCCCAACCTCATATTGCTGCTTTAGCCATGAGAAACTCACCCTCTGTGTCCGATCAGTATGTCGTAGAACACCAGCTTGCCCTAGCAACAAAAGAGTGATTGTCGCCTGGTTATCCTCCATATGT
This sequence comes from Symbiodinium sp. CCMP2592, assembly GCA_905221615.1. NCBI lineage: Eukaryota > Dinophyceae > Suessiales > Symbiodiniaceae > Symbiodinium > Symbiodinium sp. CCMP2592. Next base: position 907,165 of record CAJNDT010003334.1, on the reverse strand, counting down.
CTAACCTCGAAACTTTCAGGAAGTTGGACACAGAGGCCGTTGATGTCTGCGATTGACAACCCATCCGGTCTAGTGGACCCATAACGAATTTCGTCAAGTTCAGGGTCAATGCGTGCAACTATCGAATCCACCCTCTCAGCCCTTGGCTCGGCCTTGCGGCCGGCATCTCCACGCCATAGGAAATACCACAAGCTCAGGCAAGGTAGACCTTCGGCACGTAAACCGTGGTTCGCTGCTACAACTTCGGACTCAGTAGAGCTCATTGTGATAGATGTTTGTTTCTTGCTGAAGGCATTGAGGGGGAAGTACGTGTTTGGTCCGACCAAAAACATCGCACATCCTGTAGTCGATTTTGAATCGAATTCGCCCGCAAAGTCGGAATCACTGAACAACCACAGTCTGCAATCCATTATGCTGTCGCCTATGAAACCGCTCATAGTGACATCAAGCGAAGAGTTTATGTAGCAAACCAACCTGTGAAGTCCCAAGTCGCAATCTGGACTCCACTTGGTCACCCTCGACGCCAAAGACTGTGTTGCCCTTAGAAGATCCCATCTGGCCATGCGAGCAGCGAACAAAATCTTCATTAGTACCTTACTAGCAATAGGTTGCAAGCGCCCTGCCTTCTCTCCTTCGGAAGCTGTTGGCAAAGCCACACGTAGCTCATGGAAGGGGGTTGCAGCTGGTTTCAGGGTCTTACGCTCTACCTTAGCAAGCTCGCAGTACCGATCAACGCAAGAGTCGAGAAAGTCCTTCATATCGTACGTGATGCGAGTGACTGGCTTGGTCATTGCACCGGGCTTCTCTTTAACGTCTTGCGACAAGGTAACAAACTTGCTCTGCTTCGCCTCCTTTTTAGCCTCAGACTTGTTACGAACCGGCTTGCCCTTGCGGGCAGCTGCAACTGCCAGCTCGAAATCAGACTGTTCCCGGCCTGCGAGGTCGAAGTAGGTTTCGCCGTCCCACCAATCCTGAAGACAGCGATCGCGCATTTGATTGCAACTGTCAACAACAACTTCCTCCGACTCACCCTTGCGGGTGGCTTTAGCCACCACAGTGTATCTCCGAGGGCCAATCCCCGGGAACATTCTAGCATCATCCTCGTTGGGGACATAAAGTCTTTTGCGAGGATAACGGTGATGTCGGATTGCTATGAGATTCTCAGGGTCAATGTCCCAATAATCTTCTTTTCTAGCAGGAGTTGCAGCTGATGATTCGGGCTCAAACACGTGACGAAAAGGGTGTGCTTCCTTGGGCAGCTTGAGGTTGTGTTCTTCCTTGTGCATGCACCCAAAGTATCTACCAATGGCTTCCGGAAGATCCATATCAATGACGCTCGAGATCAAGTCCCATCCCTCCTTGATAGAGTTCTTAGGGCCAGCGAGTTTAAAGTCATCGACGTATACCACTAAAAGCAGCTTCTTCTTCGGGTGGTAGAATACACTCTTCCAAATGTCAGTCAATACTGCCTCGAACCCGACTTTCTTCAACTCAGCTTCGCAGTGATGTTCCCAAATCCCCCCTGAATCGGGGTGTCCGTAAAGTGCCAATTTGAGTGGAACGACAGGATCTTTCATGCCCTGCCATGCCTTAGGCCAGCGATTGCGAGGCAACCGTACCCAAGTGGCAACCCCTTGGAACAAGGCTTGGGTGTATGCTTGCTTGGCGTCGGCCTGCTGGATGACGTAGCCAGGTTGTGAGCCGAAGACGTCAAGAATCTTTCCTGCTTCCATGGATGCAGGACTGCTCGACATCTCCGCGAAGAGCGCGTGATCGGCGTTTTCATCAAGTACTTTGTTTCCCTGAAATACCGAACGTCCCTTATACTTACGATTAGGGTCGCCTTCTTTCAGCTCGGCTCCCTTTAGGGTACCAATCTCAAAAACATTGCCAAAGTGAACCTTGGTTTGAGATTTCTTAGCTTCGTTGGCAACCGACTCGAACTCCCTGACTTTGCCTTGTACCCAGCAGCCCTTGTCAACCAATTTCTGCCATTCTTTGTCCATGGCAGCCTGCGCCTTAGGGTTTGTTGAAATCTCCTTAGACGACAGGACCTTGGCGACAACAGCATACATCTCATCTGCGATCTGAAAAAGCTTCTTGTCATATAGCCCTTTGAGTCGTTCCCGATGTTCCTCGCTACACCCATGTAGGACTGGCATTGCAGGTACCACCTTTACAGCTTCACGATACAGTGCCTCATTCTCCTCATGTAGCTTCTTCTCATGTTCTGCAATTGCTGTTGCTCTTTGTCTTTTCGACATAGCCTTCCATGCAGTATGATCAATAGCGTTAGGGCGGTTCTTGTTGTTCTTCTTGACCAAACATTCCCCACTCCACGTATAACCATACGGTGGTTCTTGCGCTGCTACTGCTGCGCTGGACTTCAGCTTCTGCTTCACAGAGAACGGAACATCATCAAGCAATGCTGCACGGGAATCAGACTTTGACTCACCCTTGCGGGTGGCTTCTTTCGCGTCCTTCGGCGGAGGATCTTTATCACGATCAGGACCAAATAGCTCTGGGAACATTTCATCCAGGTCTTCGCTAAGTTGTTCCTGAATTGTGGCTTCATCGTATCCCCCCCCTTCCTCCAGAGGAGGATGCGGGTTTTGCTCATCAAGGACATTGTGATGTTGTGCATCAAGGCTTGGTGGTTTATCCAAGGCAGGCTCTTGCAACAACGGAAACTTAAAGTCACCATCTGGTAGCTCCAGTCTCTTAGTGCGAAACACACGTAGATCTTCGTTTTCCAACGCGGCTTCGATGTTGTGTAGGGGAGCAACGACGTACTCAAGCTTGAAGATAAAACCAGGTTGGATGTGATACCCGAGGAATATACCTTCAATCCCTGTGCCAGAAAACTTGGATCGTTCAGGCTTGCGTTGCTTCTTCGGGGCCCAATAGAGGACTTTCGCTCCAAAGGGAATACGCATGCCGTTGAACTTTTCACCGTACCTGATTTCCCACGGAATCTGACCATTGTCAATCCTCGCAGTGATGTTAAGACACATAGCATGATGTTGCGATGCAAGAGGCCAATAGCGATCTGGAAGTCCTGATTGCACTAAATTGGCCCGTGTGCCTTCCAAAATGGTTCTGATTTCTCGCTCGATTACGGCCTTGTTTTCGTTCACATACTCCCTAGAAGTGTTGTGACGAGCGCGAAGCTGTCTGGCCGCAAAGTCAAACTCCAACGCATTGTCGGAATATATAACCTTTACCTCATCATCTGTACCAAGGAAGTGCAACATGTCTTCGTAGCACTGCTCACCAGACTTTGTCTTGGAAGGGTACACGTATCTAAACTTAGAATACACGTCCTTCACAACATGAGCCACGGTTTCATCTTGGAACCCGTAATCCTTGGCATCAGCGGTCACGATGTGATCTACTGTGATGTGGTCACCGAACGATTTACTGTAGATTGTAGAGGATCCACCAGATTTACGCGCCTGGGGCGCATACATCTTGGCCCTTTGGCAAATCGGGCAGAACGGGTTCTTTGGTCTATGGGTAAGTCGATGTTCCAAAGACACAGCCTCAGCCCTCAAGGAAGCTTCGTCCTTCTTAGACTTTGGCATTGTGTATGGCTCGACATCGCTGTCGGCTTGCGCCTCAACTTCCCCTTCAGGCAAAGCAAACAATGTGATAGTCGCAATAGTCCCTTCAGGTACTTCCCCATAGATTCCGTCCAATTCGTCAATGTTGACTGAATCCTCCAACAAAGACCACACGTCATCCTTGAATCCCCAAGTAGTCCGGATTCTATATCTTGGGAACTTAGGAGCCGGTGTTCGAAGCGTCTTTGGGAAATGTGCCACCTTAGCAGCGGGGCTGCCGTTGATGACAGTCCAACCTGCCTTTAGCAGTTGCCTCGTTTCCACCCCAGGAATGGGAGGAATGCAATTCGCCATCTTTTCGATGGGATCTTCTGCCGCGCCAGCTGGACCTTCAGGTTCATGTTCGTGCTCTCCCCTAGCTGGTGCGGCGTGCCCTTGCGGGCAGCTGTTTACCGAAAACCCGAACCAGACTTGACAGAGGTCGGTGCAACCTTGCTGCCATCAGATTCTGAGGACTTTGCCGCTAAGCATGCCATCAATGGTCCTCGGTCGCCAAATACGGGAACATTGCCTCGGAGTTGGCAAATCATCTTCTGACCGTCTGGGCAAATGAAATATGGCGCCTCACCCGCTGGCCAGTGGAAAGAGAACCCCTGTTCCATGCACTTCTTTCCTACAGAGCAAACTGCAGGTGTGTTGGGGAGCTCAACGAACTGCAATGGGTTCCTCAATGACTCAATGTAGACCTCATGCTTGGTATCAGCGTCTACTGGTCCGTTAGCAGTGATCAAACTCACTGGGTTGGAAGCAACCTTCTTAGCCTTGCCCTTGAAATGGGCCTCCAAATCAGAGTGACTAATCAGATCTTCCTCGCTACCGGTGTCTGCGATGATTTCGAGGTTCTCACCTGTCACCGCCGCTGCAGCAAGTTGGGGCAGGGGAATTGCTTCTTTGCAGTGAATGCAGAATCCTTCTCTACCCCGACACCTGTAGTTACACTTGACCCGAACCTTAAGCTTCATCCCGTTCACTGCTGATTCCAAGTGACGGGCATTCTGCAAAGCTTCTTCGGTGTCCTCTGGAATTGATGGTGGGCATAGCTCCGCAGACTTGTACCTGAATTCGAACTTGTGCTTGTCTGGTACGAAGCTCCAGCCTTCACCTTCAGGCGGGATGTCAATGATTTCTGGCCTTAGGAACTGGACCTTTCTGCTTCGGGGCTTTCCGGCAGGGCCCTTGCGGGCTGCTACTGCGTAGGCTTTCACAGCATCGGCCAGTGACTCACCCGTGAGGGTGGCTGTGAGGGAAAGACAGCAAGCGGCTGGCTTGTCCTCACTCTTTGGCCTTTTCTTACTGGGTCGCCTGCGCTTGCCGGAGGGCGATCTCTTCCCGTCCTTGCCAGCCTTATCGCCTTTGGCCGGGACAGAGGGAGCGGCATCCTTGTGCATGAATGGGCAATTCTTACCGTTCTTGCAGGTGCCTTTGGGGAAAAAGATGCAAGGAATCTTGGAGGTGTCCTTCTTTTCCCCACCTTTACCGCCTTTACCTCCACCTTTTCTCGAAGGGGTACGTGGAGGTGTTCTGCCCCTTGTCTGTTCAGGAGTAGGCTTCACGTGCTTGTATGGGCACTTATCACCTCGTGGGCACTTCCCACGCTGGAAAGCGTAGCAGGGCTTGTCCTGGCTTCGGCCGCGAGGGGTGTTCGGGGTATCGGAAGGAGCAGGGGCACCAAATCTGGCACCGTGAGCTTTGGCGATTGCTGTGCGGTTTTTGCGAGCCCTATCTCTTGCCAACAGCTCTTTCAGCATTTGACCAAGTAGTCGTAAGTGCGCTGCTCTGTTCCTTCCTTAGCCCTGTCGTAAACTTCCAGATCAAACTTGAGCTTGCTAGCATTGCGAAGCTGCCGAAGTAGAATATCTCTCAGTGTAGTCTCCTCGGGTTGGTGATTCAACCCCGCGATGACCGACTCCCAATTGTGAATGAAAGTGCTAAGGTCATCACCATTCAACTGCACCTTGAGTAGATCTTCTACAGAGTAGAGGGAGCCTGCTTCCTCGTTGGTCTTAAAGTAGTGTTCGAACATCAGTAGAACCTGTCTACCACGAACGGCCCTACCAGCAGCTGCCTCAGACTCCTTGTAGTTAATGATCTGTCGTCCAAGATCACCCCTAGCGACCCTCGAAAGCGCCGAAAGGATCTTCGTATCCAAAGTGAGGAATTTACCCGTGTCCCTCAACTTCTCCGGATCGGCGTCCCTGGAGTAAACCTCTTGAACCCATTTGAATGCCTCATCGGGTCTGTCCGATGCTGCCCGAACGGCCTCCCTAACTGTGATCTTCCAGCTCCTGTAAGTCTCCGGGTTAGGGAAGTCGGGTAGCTTCACCGTTTCGGCTTCCTTAGCCTTGGGTTTGTCATCATCAGGCTTCTGAATAACCGACTTGAGTGCTTCAGCGAGAAGTACGCTAGGCTCTTTGTTTTCAGTAGATTCTGCCGGTTCTTTGTTATCACTCTGTTCAGCAGCAGATACCGCTACATTGTGGGCCTTGGAATCCTCAGGCTCACCAATGTCATACCGTTGGGTCCTTCCCAAAACCGTCCGAAGCGACACAGGAATCTCCCTGGGGTTCGGAAGGGTCGGAATCCATGAATGACTAGGACCCTGAACAAGCGGCGCTGCGGCACCACCTTGCGGTGGGCTTGGTTGAAGCTTGGAGCTCTCACTGGGATCGACTTTCACCGGCACGGCACCACCTTGCGGTGGGCTACTCTCCGCTGTCGACAAGACAGTCCTGAGTGAGTCGACCTCAGCTATAAGCTCCGCGTTCCTGTCCTGCAGGTCATCAACCAAGCTATCGTACTGCTGTGCCTCAGAGGTTAGCCTATGGTAGTACTCATTCTCTTCCCATTGAAGCTTTTCCTCAAACTCAGACCCTAAAAAGGCAATCATCTCACTGTGGTTTTCTTCGATACTCGAGCGCAATTCCGCGAAACGGCGTTCATGCTGTCTGTTTTCCGCAGTGAGCGTGCGCGCTGCTGCTTTCAGCTCGGACCGATGTGCATCAAACTGCATGGCCATAGACCTTTCATCATGACTTTCCCTTTGTGCGCGTGCCAGCTGTGCCTGCAGCTCATTGGCTGATTGTCGTTCTGCTCGGGCGATTGTCTCTAGCACTCGTACTTCATTGTGTAGCTGTCCCACCAATAGGTGTGTGGATTGGCTCACAAATGCTAGCTGTTGACGATGGTTCGCATCCGCTGTTGCCTCTAGGTGTGCAATGTATGCGTTGGCTTCGGCGTAAACGTTGTCCAATACAAATCGATGTCTTTGTTCCGCGCGAAGCTCCAAGGCACTTTGAATGCGGGGGTCATTCACGAACAAGTTCACCTGAGTATTCTCCTGCAACAAATGCAAGAAGTACTGGTTCGCTTCCTGCTCCTGTCTGCCACCAACACCACCGTCACCGTTGTTGCCCGCGGCCGTTGTAAACGGCACGATGTCCATTACGGAGCTAACTACGGCTGATAACCTGAAGTTTCCCAGGCTACCAGCTAGACACGGCTAGTTACCGGTAAGTCAACCCTTGTGACCCTTTTCCACGGGGGACTTGGGCCAATCACAGTCGCGTACAGACATAGCTAAGGACCATAGGAATAGCAATGGAGGCAGGGTAAAATCTACAGACATTTCTGAACCCTGCGCCCCAGAAAACCCTCATGAAACCCGGAAAGACCCTGTAGAAAGCCGATATGGGAGTTTCCAAAAACAGGGGACCCAAATGTGGTACCCTAAATGACAGGACCCTTATTATAAGGACCCCAAAACCCTAAACCCTAAACCCTAAACCCTAAACCCTAAACCCTAAACCCTAAACCCTAAACCCTAAACCGTATCCCTAATTTTCGGCAACTCCCATATGGAACTCTTCTAACCCGAAAGCTCCTGAGCCCGACTCCTCGGAACACTCCACATGGAAAACTACAAGCCCTTTAAAGGGATCTATATGGGCTCCTTTAAAGGGATCCATACGGGCTCTATAGGGTTTAGGGTTTAAGGTTAGGGGGAGACCTCTCAGCAAAAACTCAACGCTGGAACCACAAGGACGCCAGGCCTCAACATCCCCTGAAACCCTAAACGACTAAACCCAAAACCCAAAACCCTAAACCCTAAACCTTAAACCCGAGACCCTGAACCCCTAAAACCGTGAACCCCTAAAACCCTAAACCCTCAACCCTGGGCCCCAATTCGCCCCAACCCACGGGCCCCGAAAACCTTGCCAGGCCTCTTTCTCAGAGTACGAAGGGCCTGCAGTGGCTTCACATAAGGATTGCATCAGCTCCGGTAAGAGTTCAGGGTTTACGACATCAACTCCAAAATTGTGGGTCTTGCAGAGCCCATGCTTAAACCCTAAAGACGAAAGGGTTTAGGGCTTGGGCCCTAAAGCCAAAACCCAATAGACCCTAAACCCTTAGCCCTACACCCCGAAAGACTTATGCTGCCGAAACAAATTCATAAACGGGGCCTTAAGGATTTCAATAGGACTCCTGGAGGATACCTGTAGAGTGTTCTATAATAAGGGCTCGAGAACGGCTGTATAAAATAGGGGCCTTAACAGTTAGACCAGAGTTTGGAGAATGAGTATAGTCTAAGCGCAGTAACGGATCCTTCTCGACTAGTACTGTAAGAGAATTTGTTCATCGTTCTCTATTACCCTAAGCAAGCCTTTTCCCTGAAGGCCCCAGCCCCCTCTTTTACACGTTGTCAGCAAACCGGAAGTCCACCCACGCGTACAGTATCCTGCTATATAAAGTTTACAGACATCACGAATTACTACATGCTAAGCACAAGCATGCACAACACTGACGACGACATCGGCAATCGAAATACCCAAAATAACCGCAGTCAGAATCGCAACTTCCTTTTGATACACAAGTGGGCAAGCACAGGCAAACGGTCTTCCCGTGGTATCTTTGAAGGCCGCCGCCACAGTATGGAACGTTGTGCTGCTGATGATGGTAGTAGTGGTGATAGCGATGATGACAGTGAGGATGGTGACAAACATGACGTTGATGATTTTGAAGATGACGGTTAACGTGTTGAAGATGATAACGATGATGACGGTGCTGAGGAGGCTCATGGCAATGATAATGATAATGATGATGATGATGTTCATGTTCGTTCATGTTCATGTTCATGTTCATGTTCATGTTCATGATGATGATGATGATGACGGCCACGGTGATGGAGGAGGAAGAGGAAGGTTTGCTCATGCAAGTTTGACTACGACGGGGAGGAGGAATAGAAGACACAGCAAAAAGCAGCCACAGCCGACCGAAGAGAGTCCTGACCGGAAATGGTGAGGACAAGGGCTTTCCAGTGGCTCGGGCTCTCACAATGTCAGATCCTTCTGCGCGTACCCGAAGTAGACGCTGCCGAACTTCTTCGTTGCCGGCACCTGTGGCTTTGGGAAGGCTCACTGGGATGTGTGCTGCTGCTTTGTTTTGGGCTTAAGAGTCCTTCCCCCGCACCTTGTATCACAAGCACTACTACTGCGGGGTCCAGAGCCCCCTGTTCCTGATAACCAAGGATGGTATAGACTGGTATAGCAAAATATACGGTATAGCACAGTCAAGTATACTGTAAGATGAAATCATACAGCATGGTGTCATGTGTCATGTACAATGCTGTAACATAACATCCTACTATATAACACATTCTACGAGATAGCACAACATAGCGAAATACAACATCGCATGATGCCATACCATATGAAATATCCTAGTTTTTCAGATGAAATAGTACAAACCAATGCAATGCAGGAAACTACAATTAACACAACAGAATGCAATGGAATCTAATATAGTACAATACAACATGGTAAAATAGCATAATATCGTGTTCTGCTATTCAATAGTATGTAGGTAAATTAAACTTAATTCACCCATAGTACATCTATGGCAAAGTATAGTACCGTATAGTGTGGTGTAGCACAGTCTAGACTAGTATAATATAGTATAACATAGTAAAATATAGTCTAGCGTAGCAGCGTATAGTATAGTACAATGTAACATTATATTATCTAATGTAAGTCGATATGGCCCAGAGTCTCCGGTATCTCGTGTAGTATCCAGCCCCTCAGTCCAGCATTCTGGAACTTTGGGGGTTGGGCGTCCGAAACGTTCCCATCATGGTGAATACTGTAGGGGCCTCAACAATAAGAAGAGGGTGTTGGGGCCCATGCTACTATAAACATAAGGAGGGGCTCAGCATAGTATTGGCAGTTATTTTGGCCCCTACAGCAATCACGATCAAGAGATGCAACACAGTGCACTGATGAAAACTCATGAAAAGTGAAGATGCTGATACTACCAGTAGTGTGTAGTCGTCGTCGTCATCATCGTCGTAGTTGCAGTCGCAGTGAGTGTTCTGGAGTTTTCGGGGTGACGACGAATCAAGTGTCACAAAAGGATGCATTTCGCCGTGCACATACCTGGTTCAGGATCAATGGCTCACAAGCAGAAAAGTTCACAAAAGAGGCCAACTCTGTCGAAGACGGCAGCAGCACATGCCACACGACTATAACTACCAAAACAAAAAAACCGTAAACCCCAAACCCTAAGCCGTGGCAAAACTCCACAGAAATCGAGACCACACCCCTCAACCCTAAACCCTAAACCCTACACCCTCAACCCGAAACCCTACACCCTAAACTAAACCCTCAGCCCTGAACAGTAAACCATGCCATCAGAGACCCCGAGGCCCCAAGCGTGGTAAGCGATGTATCCAGGCCAGTTCAGAGATCTCACGGTGACCAGCGACTTGGTTGGGTCCTGCAAGGGTCGGCTTAAGGCTTTCGAGGGTTGAGGGTTCCTCTAAAGTGGTCCTTGAAGGGGTTTCTATAACGGTTCTCATAAGGTTTGCTATAGGGTTGAGGTTTGGGGTGTAGGGTTTGGGGTTAAGGGTTCGGGGTCTAGGGGTTGGAAAGTTTTTTTTTTTTTTTAAAGTGCAATGGGGCCTTTTCTCGCAGAAGGTCCAGCCAATTTCTGGCCTGCACTACTTTCGGGCCTCTTACGGATCCGAAAGAACAATAAACTCCCTGCTCACACTTTCAGTAGGCGAGGCGATGCATCAGTCCACGATTTCAATGTCACGACGACGAGAGCTGAGTACCGGTGGTGGACGAGAGTCAACTCCAGGCGAAAACGACAAAGCCGTAGTGCTCGGATGTGAGGGCAACACTGGGTTCGAGACAGGCTCCAATGAAGAGGAAGCATTTCCAGCATGATCTCGACTGCGACTACGCTCACGACTTACACGGGCACGATTGTTCCGAGACGGTCGACGATCTCGAAGCTCAGCAGCAGGAACCGCTTCAAGAACATCTCCCAATGAGCCACCAGGTAGAAGACGAGGAGGTGGGCGAGGAGCATGAAGACGTCGTCGATTGCGAGGATGTCGTCTGTCCGGCAACTGTGGCAGAGTCTCATGACCAGGAAAATCACCAACTGGTTGACTTTCATTCGTCTGAATAAGATAGAGAGTCTCATCATCTTCAGCTGGCCAACCTCCCTCTGGTACTGGTCGATCTGCCCTGACATGTAGTTCACGTGCATGTCGCCTCCAAGCTCGGCGTCTTAGTCCCACTATCACATGTGGGGCCATCTGAGGCAAGCAGTTCCATAACTCTGTCAGGTCAACCGGGAAGCCGGGTTGGAGAAGAGCTGCTGCAGATAGTGTGACTTGAGTCGTGCCACTGGAGGAGGAACGCATCCCGTAGCTCGCCTCATGGCTAATGCAGCCCCAGAGCGAGCTCTCCATGGTCGGTGCGTTCAGAGCCAAAGAGTTGGACGGGATAGGCATCCATGTAAGAGTTTCTTCGATCGCCACACCAACCAGCCTAGCCAAATGTAAAAGACGACGTTGTCGAGACTGAAGGCGATGTAGTGTTTCCACGACGTCTGCGACATTGGCGAAGACCATCTCTCGATTGACCGCATCCCGGACAACTGTCTCTGGGGATGGAAAGTTTTAGGGCCCAGGGTTGGGGCTTCGGGTTTCGAAAGCTTAGGGTTTGGAGGGTGTAGGGCGTAGGGTTCGAAGCAACAGGAGTCTTTCTAGGCATAATTTGCGCTTTCGGCTTATTGAGGGGGGATGCTTTTCGGAATTTGGTAATGTCTTTTTTGAAGGGTAGTTTAGGATATGTGGGTGTCTTCTTGTTTAGGGGCTTGGTGTGCGTTTGAGGAGGTTTAGGGTTACAGGCCATAGGCCTCCTTAGGGACTCCTGGCTTGAATCAGGGCTTGCTAGCAGCTGACTCTGCCGAAGTATGGGTTTAGGGTTTAGGGTTTGGGGTTTAGGGTTTAGGGTTTAGTCAAAGTGCACAAGCATCGGAAATCAGAAGATCGACACAAAGCGATCAAGATCAGACAAAGAGGCACAGCCCATCTGGCAGGAATTTTTGCACCGCATGCAACGTAGCACGAAGTGGATACCCGAAGGGGACAGCAAGAGCTGGTGGTGGCAAAGGGCCCTCGGCGTTTTGTGGAGGCCTTCCTAGGTTCCGCTTTGTGCTGGCAACACTCAGGTACAGCCAAAAATGATCGACGCTTTGGATAGACCGACTCACAGGAAAAGGCCACGGTTGAGGGTTGAGCGGAGTTCGAAACACGTACAAGCTATAAACTTACTCTTTGGTTTCTTGACAAAGAGCAGCTTAAAATTCCGACTAAAATCTCCAACCCTCAAACCTCAAGCTCTGACAGACCCCTGTAGAACCCTTTCAGTTCGACTTAAGGAAGCATTCCCTAAACCCTCAACCCCAAACCCCGAACTCTCTAAACTCTAAACCCTCAAGCCCTCAAACCTCTACAACCTTAACCCTCCAAACCCTAAAACCCTCTAAACCCTCTACAGCCTAAACCCTTGACACCTTTGAAGCAAACTCTAAACCCTCTATATACACCCTAAGCCCTTCAAACCTATAAAACAAACTCTAAACCCTCTCAACCCTGGACACCTTGAAAGCAAATTCTAAACCCTCTATATACACCGAAAGCCCTTCAAACCGAACCATCGGGAACCCCGCCTTTCGAAGTGCCCAGCAGCCCTTGGGTTGATCTCCATCCAGGCCATCGAGGATCTGCGAACTGTAAACCTCCCCGGCGTGAGGTGTAGGGCTTAGGCGTTTGGGGTTTTTTAAGGCTCGTGGCTTAAAACCCATTTGCTGAGTTCATAAGCCCCAAAAAATCTACACTTTCAGTTTTTTCGTGGGTAATATTATCCCAAAAAAGTGCAAAGTGTATCCACTCAGCTACGAAGAAAATGTCAGCCTTGGGGCTTCCATTCTACGGTTTGGGGCTTAGAGCTCTCAAGGTCTGGGGTTTAGGGTTTAGGTTTAGGGTTCAGAGTTTAGGGTTTAGGGTTCAGGTTTAGGGTTTAGGGTTTAGGGTTTAGGTTTAGGGTTCAGAGTTTAGGGTTTAGGGTTCAGGTTTAGGGTTCAAAGTCTGGGGTTCAGGGTTTAGGATTTAAGCTCCGGGGCGGGCAGGCCGGGGGTTTCCGGTTGGGAGTTTGGGGAGAGACGATCATCACTTATTACTCAGACTCTCTTCTTCAATGACCGGGCCCCAAAAAACTCAGGGTTTCAAAGAGAGACTACATATGTGAGCGCGTGGGCCCATTGGCTATCTAAGCAGACCTCTATGGAACATGATCGCTGTATACCCCCTTAGAACCATAATAAAATAGTAGTTCGAAAATTCTCTTAGGGTTTATATGAGCAAAATCAAACAATCCTGAGGAGACTATGGCGCGTATTTCATTGCCCCACAACGGCCTGCGCATCCTTGCGCGCCAGGGTCCGGAGTGCCGCAATGCCTGCGGGTGCAGGGACTCGACAAGCACTTGACTCCAGATTTAAGGCTTGAGCTCAGGAGAGGAGGTGGAGGTGGGGGAGGAGGAGGTGGGGGAGGAGGAGGAGGAGGAGGAGGAGGAGGCTGCGAGAGCCTGATGAAGCTGTGGTACTCGATCTTCAGGCTATGTAAGAAAGTCCGGACTGGACAAACCGGGACCTCCGTGCTTGGCTAACATGCGCCGCATCCAAGCCCAGATGATGAATAAGATAATTCCAACCTAATCTTCGGCCCTTCCAATACCCACAGCATCTGGTGTGCGGACTGCTCAGGTCAGTTCCTTGCTACGGACAGGATTTAGATCCCCTGAGAGGCCTTCGTCACAGAAGCCGCCAGACCGTCTAGTTCTTGCCTGCAGAGCATCCTAATGGTGGAATAATTCATCAGCGGTCGAGATGAACCGTACACCCTAAACGAAAGCCCTAAAACACTGAACCCGCAAACCCCAAGCGTCTGAAACCCTAAACCCCTAAACCCTAAACCCTACTAAACCCTAAACCCCCAAAACCCCAAACGTCCGAAACCCGAAACCCCCCCCTGGAACCCAAAAGCAGCGAGGACCCAACCTACGGGTGCACGGAAGTGGACGAAGCTCGTCAACGACTGAGCTTCCGCGTCTCCAAGCCCTGTTTAGGGCTTAGGGTTTACGGTTGGCTGAGCTAACTTATCACAAGGCTTCCTTAAATCTATTAGGGCACTAGGGTGTAAATATACATGTGTGTATATATATATATATATACATATATGTATATCTCTCTCTCTCTCTAACATTAGGGTTTAGGGTTTAGGGTCCTGGGGACCCTAAGCTCCAAATCCTAACGCCTAAGCTCCACGCTGAGGATCAGGGGCGGGAGTCGGCAAAGCAAGGGGTTCTGAAGAGCTTCTATTTTTCCTATAAGGGGTTCTGGAAGGTCTCTTTGAGGGTTTGGGGTTTAAGGGGCTCAGTAAGCTTTGTTTTAAGTGCCTTAGCGGGGGGCTAATCTTTAATTCGACCTATAGTGACTTGTTTGATAGTCCTATTTTGTCAAGTCTCGTGATCTGTCAGGTAGCGACGCTTTAGAGGTTCTTCTACGGACCCCGTGAAGGGTTTCTTCAATGATTCCTCTCAGGGCTCCTATAAGGATACCTTTGAGGGTTCCTGCTCGCGGGTTAATTGGGGTCCTCGGTTCTATATGGGTGGTTGTCAGAATTCGGGTCCCCTTTTGGGCACCCTAAATAATAGTGCTGTATTATATAATAGGGACCCAAAAAGGGACCATAATTTTGGCAACCACCCATATGGGGTTTAGGACTTTGGGGTGTTTAGGGCTTGGGGTGCAGGGCAGGATGTGGAGCAAATGATCTGAAATTGTGGAAAGGTGCTACATGTCGACCTCCCCAAGATCGTAGAGCCATCGGAGCCATGAGATGGACGGCGTGGCCTCTAGCTGTTCATGCTAACTAACGGAAGCCTTCCTGAGTGGCAACCTTGAAGGAACCGTTAAAGGAAGCCCTAAAGGAAGCATTAAAGGAACCGCTCTAGAAACCTCAAAGAAATCTCGACAAGAAGCCTGCAAGCAATCCCCGAAGCTGGCCTTTGAAGTCCTGCGCGGGTACGATGGTGTGGCTCTCATCAATGCAATAGGCACCTGGCGTTTCAGGTTGGCTTGCGTTTGGGGCTTCGGGTGTAGGACTTAGGGCTTAGGGTTCAGGGTTTAGGGTTTCGAGTTTAGCTAGGGCTTTCGGGATTTAGGACTTGGGGTTTCCGTCCAGGTCGAATTGCTTGTAGGACCCGCGGATTTAGGACGAGGGTCTTAGATTAGACTCAGAAGGATCAAGGTGGAGGACTGCTAGGGCAAGGGACAAACACTTGAGGATGCCAGGGTCCGGCGCCATGAAACCTTATCTCTAAACGCCACATCCCTGAATACTACCCCCAGAAATCCTATATCCCAAAAGCCCACATCCCTGAACCCCCCTATAACGCAAATCCCTGGCAGTCCTGAACCAAAGCGCCTCCATCTTGGTCCCCAACATCTCAGAGATCTAAGCTGCCCCCTCAAACTCGAACTCCTAAGCTACCAAAACCCATGAAACCCTACAAAAACTATTTCTAAAAAAAGAGTAAGCATATATGTAAATACATATGCGAATACATACATGCATACATACATACATATCCTAACCCCAAGCCCAACCCCCCAAACCCTAAGCCTCAACTAAACCCCCCCTAGACTAAACCCGAAACCTAAACCCTAAATCCCATATATATATATATATATATTTATATTTATTTATTTATTTGTTTGTTTATTTATTTATATTATATTATATACTACTTGTTATAAACTCTACATCCTATAGTATATATTACATATTAAAATTTCTGTGTTATAAAATATGTACTACATATTATACACTGTATATTGTATTATATAAATACCCCAACCCTAAGCCCCAAACACCGAGCCTCTGGGGACGCAGGACGTCTCGAAGTCGATCTCCGCGATCAGCTGAGCCAGCCGATCGGCCTCAAAAACGCAGAAACAAAAGAGAGTCTAGGGTTTAGGGGGGTCTAGAGTTTGGGGTTTACAGTTTAGGGTAAAATTTCCAAGTCTGAAACTTCGGGCTTAGAAGAGCTACGATAAAGTTCCCATAAGGGTAACTTAGGCGTTGAGGTTTGGGGTTTTGGGTTAAGGGTGTAGGGGTTTGGGGTTTAGGGTTTTGGGTTAAAGAGTTTCGGGTTGAGGGATTGGGTGGTTCCAGGGTTTACAGTTGCTTACAGCAATGATTGTTTGACCGGACTTTGTTGAGGGGCTGTTGGATAAGCTGCAGGGTAGCTAGAAAGTTCAGGGCGCAAGGGCTTCCACTGTTAAGGGGTCTAGAGCTTGAGTCTACAAGGCTTAGTGTCTGTGCGTTGGGTCCAGGATTCCGTGTTAGTCTGCCATGCAAAGTAGGTGTCTCGTACGCGGAGTTCTGACATCAATGTTGAAACACTAGTTTTCATGGTGTGCTATTTCATCAAGCTGTAAACACAACTATCAGATGAAGAACTGTTGAAGAACATTGCAGGCCCTCCAGCTCTCCTTACCACGGCTACATAGAAATAGAAAACGACCCCAAAAAAACTGCTTAGAGTTTTGGGCTTAGGGCCCAGGGTTTAGGGCTTAGGGTTTAGGGTTTAGGGCTTAGGGTTTAGGGTTTAGGGCTTAGGGTTTAGGGTGGCCTGGCCTGGAGGAGCTTCCAGGCATCAAAGGTGGGATTTCGGGGTTTTGGAAGGGGAATCCGACCACAGTGGGCCGCGGACTTTGCATTATGCATTCGCCAAGAAAGGGTCTTGAACTTTAATGCTTTCTAGCTAGTCAATGGAGAGAAGTCGTGGCAACAATACAAACTGCCGCAGCTAACCCCAAACACTCCTACACGGCTGAACGGTAAACCCTCAACCCTTAACCCCAAACTGTAAACCCTAAACCCAAAAACCCTAAACTCCTAAACGGTAAATCCCAAAGCCCTAAATCCTGCAAACCCCAAACCTTGAAACCCCAAACTCCAAAACTCAAAACCCGTAACCCTGAACTCGCAAACCCAGAAACCCTAAACCAATAAACCCCGAAACCCTAAACCCCTCAACCCAGAAACCCTAAACCCGTAAACCCAGAAACCCTACACATCCCTACACCCTAAACTGTGCTTGCGACAGCCCCTTGGCCGACCTCACTGAGCTTCTTCGGTCCTTCGGGAACTGGCCTCAGAATGGTTTATACAAATTGTTAAGGGTTTTTTTGCCAATAAGTTTTGACCGAAACGTTTTGAGCGAAACTTTTGCGCTGGTTTACCTTTTAAGCTTGATTTCGGAATTGATGGGCCGGGCTGAATCAAAGTTCAACTGACCGAAAATTTTGACCGAATAGTTTTGTCAGGGTTCCCTGCTGAACCTGATTTTGAGTTGGTGGGCCACGGTTGTAGCGAAACTGAACCCTAAAACCTACATGCTTAAGACTAACACTTTTCAAGCAAAGTTCAACTGCTAGTGATAGTATAGCAAATACTGTAATTTGATGTTGCAGTATGCGTTTTCCCAACGACTTTATTGAAACTGAACCCTAGACCTCAAGCCCTTTTCTATCAAAGCTCAACTGGTAGTATCACAAAGAATATGATTGTCCCTATTTCGCTGGGTTGTAACACAGCAGAGACCGAGACAGCCCACAGGGGGAGAGGGAGGATATCTGCCTTTCTTCAAGTGCCTGTCGACTGAGTTTGTCCTCAGATTGTCAAAACCCTGCTCGTCGTACCTGTGTTAGCTGCAGCTGTAGCAGTGCACTTGCTATGGCATCTGCTAAACAGAAACCCATGTGAAGTTCATCCTCTCTGCGCTTTGCACCCGGCCACGGACCGACGGTGGAAAGAAGCACAAGCAACACGGTGTAGGGCCAAATTCGGTCGGCAACGCGACGGCTGAACCCATGAACCCAAGCTACGATGAATCCATGTACCCAAACGCCCCAACTCATGGGCAGTGCTTCCGGATCGTTGAAAGACCGTGGAACAGATCGCGGTTCCTGGCAGGAACCGTAGAAGAATAAAAAACACGAAACCCTTGACCTAGATCCCTCAGCCCAAATTCCTCAATCCTCCAAAGTCCCAAACCCCTTAACATTAGACCCTATGATCCACAAACCTTTCAACGGTGAATCCCTCAACACCCCTGTGGACCCCATTGACACCCATCTAAACGATGTCAAACTCGACAACCCTAAACCCTAAACCCTATAGCGAAACCTGAATCTCCACCGGGGCAAGAGGGCCCCGCTGACCGTCGTCGTCCACCTCGGGTGGCGGCTCCTTGCACGGTGGGGCTCGCCGAAGGTCGTAGGGTTGCTTAACGGTTTTTCATGGGTCCGCAAGGGTCTTTAAAAGGCTGTAATGGCTTGAGTATAGGCGCCTTAATAAGTTCAACAGGGCTTTATACTACAATCATAATAAGGAACCCCCACAATAGTATTGGTATTTACTAAGGCCCCTATATTGATGGCTTTAGGGTCTTATAGGTCTTCATAACAGAACCCAGTGTTGTTTTACCATGGTTTCCCGATCCTTCCATGATATGCTTAACCCTTGTTCAGTCTAGCTATTTTTGGAACTAAGGGTTTGCAGCTTTCTTCGTGTCACAGATTTCTGGTTTTGGCCCATGCAGGTACACTCCTTCTCATGCCAACTGCACTAACGGGAACTCCAGAAAGTTGGAATATGGTTTCAGGGTACGATACCTTATAATTTACCATAAAGGGTTTAGGATAATCATATTCCAACTTTCTGGCTTTTACTTTAGAACCCACAAAAGCTAATCCAGAAACCCCAACTCCCCCGAGCCCCGAACCGCAAGCCACAAACCCCTCAACCTGAAAATCCCCAAAACCTACCTACTCCCAAACGCTCTAGCCCTAAAACCCTAAACCCCGAAACCCTGAACCCTAAACCCTAAACCCCTGAACCCTAAACCCCTAAAGCCCTGAACCCTAAACCCCTAAACCCCTGAACCCTAAACCCCTAAACCCTGAACCCTAGACCCTAGACCCTGAACCCTGAACCCCTAAACCCCTAAACCCCTGAAACCTTAACCCCTTCACCCTGAAAGACCAGACCCAAGAGCCCTCTAGAACCTGTTTAAACCCTCCCCCCAAAACCAAAAGTTGTAAACCCAAAACCCCAACTTTTGAACCCAAGACCTTAATAATTGCCCATAATTTTTCGGGGGCTCCTTATTATGAATAGGCGTAGTACAGTGGACCCCAAAGCCCTTTTCTAATTATTAAGGCCCTACAGCAGGCCCTAAACCTTACACCCCTCCCCAGTGCTCCGCATCTTCAGCCGGGGGCTCGAGGAGGGTGCCTGCGACTTCCCACGATCTCTGCTGCAGGGCTGTTCGGGTTTAGGGTTGACGGCTTCTTTCTGGGAAACTATTGTAGTATCCTTAAGGGAGGGGGGTCCAAGGGGGGTATATAGCCTAGTGATCCCTAGTTCTCCCTAGTACTCCCTAAGGTTCCCTTACAGTCCCCTAAGGATCCCTTATACCCTCCCCCCTTGAACCACCTTCCCTTAAGGATCCTATAAAACTAAGAAGGGCGTCTGCGGCTTTCGACATGGGCTTGGGCTGTGAGGTTTAGGGATTGGTGCTTAGGGTTTAGAGGTTGGGCATCGGGTTTTCCTGAATCCCCCCTTCTTTCCGAAACCCGCGCCACACAGCTCTTACAAAACCATAGAGTCCTCAAGACCCCCAAACTCACGCTTGAACCCCTGCTGAACACTTAGAAGAGCCCTAAAGCCCTAAAGGGAACCTAACATACATCCGCAAGAACCAACCGTGATATAGGGGCCTTAATAATCAGAACAGGGTTTGGGGGCCCATCATGCTATAATCATAGTAAGGAATCCCCGGAATCCCCAAAAAGTTATAAACAATTATTAAGGCCTCTATATCACAACCCTTCCACTGAGCACCAGACTGGCCACGCCAGTCAGCGGCTTCTCCCCACAGAGCTCGGTGATGCGAGCTGCTTCCTGCATCGGGATTTGGGGTGAAGGTTTTGGGGCTTGGGGACTACAGGGTTCAAGGTCTTGGGTTTAGGGTTTAGGGTTTAGGGTTTAGGGATTTGGTTTATTTTTGAACTCCTTTTTCCGCCCACGCATATCCCGACAGGAAGGCTACAGAAGCCAGGAGTTTGGGGGTCTTGAGATTGGGGCCTAGGGGTTTCGCGGATCAGGTTTGAGTTAAAGCTCTTACGGTTGAAGAATCTAGGGTTCAAGCGCTGAGGTTTCGGTATCGCAGCCTTTGGCGGTCAAGATGGCCTAGCATTCGGGATTTCGGGCTTTGTTAAAAGGATTTAGGGTCTAGGGAATCGGCACTATAGCGAAATGGAAGGTCACTACAAGTCTAAGGTTGATTTGGGACGTTTTGGGCTATAGCCTCCCCTGTAAGACCCCATGAAACCCCAAAACGACAACCCAAAACAAAGCGCGGCTCAGTGCGTTTAAGGGCTTAGGGCACAGATGGTTATGATTAGAATACGGTTGTGGGGGCATGTCATGTCGTAACTCTATGGGAACTGGGTTCACTCATTATTCCCATCCCTGCATTACCCCCAGGCGCTCCAAAGATAAAAGCATGCACCCGAATGCCCAAAAACCTAGACCCTAAACCCCCAAACCCTAAACCCTAAACCCTAAACTAAACCCTAAACCCTAAACCCCTCAACCCTGAACCCTAAAAGCCCAAAGCCTCCCCGAATTTGAGGGTTCAGGCTTGACTCAGCCCTGAACCCTCAAGTCGCAACCCTGCAAGCCCTACAGTAAACCCGGTTTAGGGTTTAGGGTTTAGGGTTTAGGGTTTAGGGTTTAGGGTTTAGGGTTTAGGGTTTAGGGTTTAGGGTTTAGGGTTTAGGGTTTAGGGTAATATGGATCAATGGTAGGATCCCCTATAATTTACCTTAAAGGGGTTACGATAATGATATTCCAACTTTCTGGCTTCGACTGTAGATAGAATACAGTAAACCCCATAAAGTTGGAAACCGGATTAAGGACAAATAGTGCTGGGATTCCCTATGCATTACTCTTAGGGATTGAGGCTATCGGGTTTCCAACTTTCGGGCTTCGACCGTAGATAGAATAGGGCATGGCGGGGGCATCGTATCTTATAGAATGTTGTAGCATCTTTTAGCACTTTATGGTATGCTATAGAATCTCAAAGTAAACTCTGGCAGATCATAGTACGTAATGGAACTCTAAGAGGAGATTTTTACTAATTATTCAGGCCCCCATATGGGAGTTTCCGAAAACGGGGACCCTGATATAGTACCCGAAATAGTAGGATCCTCATATAAGGGCCCCAAAATACGGGTACCCCTAATTTTTGGAAACTCTAAACCCTAAGCCCTTTATAGAACCCTTATAGATCCCTTTAAGGGGCCCTTATGGATCCCTTTAACGGTACACAAGGTCCTAGTTTTTGGAAACTCCCATAAACCCTAAACCCTAAACCCTAAACCCTAAACCCTAAACCCTAAACCCTAAACCCTAAACCCTAAACCCCAAACCCTAAACCCTAAACCCTAAACCCTAAACCCTAAACCCTAAACCCTAAACCCTAAACCCTAAACCCTAAACCCTAAACCCGCAACCCCGAAGCCCCAAACGGCAGAGCCCTCGACTTCCCTGTCCTCGGGGGTCGGGGGCTGCAGAGGCGAAAACCTGTCAGTCGACTGCTTGGGTTTAGGCTTGAGGGCTCTGGGTCTCAGGGTTTAGGGTTTAGGGCTTTGGGTTTAGGGTTCAGGGGTTTTGGTTTTAGGGTTTAGGGTTTTGGGTTTTGGGTTCAGCGTTCTTGGGTTTAGGGCTTAGGGCTTTGGGTTTAGGGTTCAGGGGTCTTGGGTTTAAGATTTAGGGTTTAGAGTTTTGGGTTTAGTATTTAGGGTTTAGGGTTTGCTTTGCGATTGATTACAGCTGAACACCAAGGATTCAGCAGCTTGGATGTTGGTTTAGGGTTTTAGGCTTTGGGGTTCCGGGTTGGGGGCTTGGGTCTAGGATTCTGGGATTAGGTTGCCCAGTCGCGCTGCTGCCAACTTCGGTCTACGGGCCACATGAGCTCAGGACCAATCCGAATGGAAGTAAACTATGCTGACAAGTGTCGTCCTGCTGTCGGGTTTCGGATTTAACGCTCAAGGATGCCCTAGACCCTAAATCCTAATCCCTGAACCCTACGCCCAAAATCGAAATCGCCAGACCCTAAACCGCCTTACTAAACCCTGAAGCCTAATCCTGAACCCTAATCCCTGAACCCTAAACCCTACATCCTAACCCCTCATCCCTGAATCCTAACCCCTAATTCCTAAACCCTTAACCCACAATTCCGGGCCCGAGGATTCGGGGATCGTGGAGTTGCCTTCAACTGCCACACACGAAGCTCATCCCAGAAGCACTCAAACGCAGGATCGTTGCCATGACCATGCCGCCACGGTCAGTGTAATCATCGCCATCCTCCTCATCATCATCACCGCATTTATCACCATCATCATCATCACCATCAACATCAATGTCATCATCGGCATATCACCATCATCATCAACCTTCTCTGCATCCGCATCTCCACCATCACTATCAGAAGCGGTTTTTCAACAGAGAACGACTACTGAGAAATTCAACAGTAGCAGCCATGATGAACACAGGCAGAACAGGGACAGGAATCACAGCAAGGCAAAGCACAAGCCATGAAGCAACACCACCGAAGCAACACCACCAATCCAAACATTGATGCCAACATCAACATAGTTGGCACATTCTCCGTACACAGAGCACACATGTGGTTTAGGATGGTTTAGGAGACACGGCTGCGGTCTTGATTCCAGGTCCCATGCTCCAAAGGCATATCCGGTCGGTATTCATGAAGATATGGCAACAGTTGACGTGAAACCGCTGAGCCTGAACTTGGACAAGCACACTCCCCTCCAACTATCATCTTTGGGCAGAATGCAAAGCTTGCAAAGTCGAACTGCTTTGTGGCTCCACAGGAGCGCACAATCTAGTAGAACCCCGTGTCAAACTCCTGCTCCTAAATCCTAACCCACGGACCGAACTTCCTGAAAGTATCTGCGAGCGGCTGGAAGTCTTTGCCGGCGAAGTAGAAATGCTTGGTCGGAAACTCGAAATCTCCGGCGCGGAGGCCGTAAGCCTTGAAGCTGAAAAGATTACTTAAAGGTTCATGGGACTTAGTAACTATGGTTATAAACAAGGTAACTATACTTATAATTGGATATAACCCCACTTAGGGTACTTATAACTGGACTTACTAAGTCCCATGGACCCCCAAGTAGGGCTCAGGCGGTTGAGGGTTTGGTGGGGTTTAGGGTTTAGCGTCTTAGGGTTTAGGCGCGTTAGGGTTTACGGTTTAGGGTTTAGGGTTGAAGCAGCAGGGGTTGACTCGATGGTGCTTAGTAGGGAATGGGGGAATGGATCCTTATAGTAGCCCCTATATAATCCCTAATAAGCACCAGGGAGTCTAGCGGTTTAGGGTTTAGTGGGGTTTAGGGTTTAGCGTCCTAGGGTCTAAGCCCTTTAGGTTATAGTTGGGTACAAGGTTTAGCGTCTTACGGTCTAGGCGGTTTAGTGTTTAGGGATTAAGGTTTAGGGTTTGGGGTTTAGCGTCTTTAGGGTCCTAGGATTGAGGGTTTGGGGCGTTTCGGGCTCAGAGCTTATTGTTTAGGGTTAAGGGCTGCACCCGTAAAAAATGCTAGCATCGCGCCTAGACGTTTGGAGGGCGATCGAGCGAATAAGGTCAAGATCATTATTATTCCTCCTGGAGTGTACGGCGCATGACAGACCTTCGCTTTCGCATGCGTGCCTTGCAAGACAGACTCTCATAAACTCTCAGATCTAAACGGAATTTGACAATCGTCCGCTAGCTACCACCTCCACAGAGCGGCACAGCGGAAAAGCCCAACATCCGGACACACCTTAGGGCTTACCTGTGGCCGCAAAGACCTGCCTTTTCGCGGGTTCCTTATTATGGTTTCTATATATCGTTCCTTAAAAAACTAGGTCTTTTGGGCCACAGGTATAGGGCTTGGGGCTTAGGATTTGGGGTTCAGGATTTAAGGTTTCGGGTAGAAAAACTCGCACGCCCCAAAGCCCGATCGCTGAGTCCGTGGCCACGTAGTAGTCCGCAGAAAGCCCAAAGACCTGGTTTAGGGTTTAGGGGTTTAGGGTTTAGGGGGTAGGGTTTAGGGTCATTAAGTAGAATGGGGACGTAGTATGGCTAATAAATTCGGGCCCAAAGGCCTGCGGTCCAGAACTGCCTTGGCCACATGAGGGTCTAAGAGACAAAAAGTTGCCCCAAAGTGCTGTCCTTGTAGTAAGGGTCTGAAGGCCCAGAGTCCGTGTGTGGGGTCTCCTATCTTCTGAGACTCCCACATGGTTGCAAGGAAGTGTAGAGAAGTAACCCTCCACCCTAAACCTCAAATTCGCAGCAGCAAGGCCAGCGCGGTTGCTGTTGTTCGCTCAGCATTCAGGTTACGAGCCCAAGTTGAAGCCGTCGGAATAAAGTTCCGGTTCTGGTCGTCTCCAAGATTGCTGTTTCCTCTGCGGTGCTGCCTCCATAGTCTGACAGCCTGAAGCCGAGTGCGTGCGGAAGCAGTAGCAGTTAGGGACCCAAAAAAGCACATAAGCATGTTATAGGGATATCCCTACCTTAATGGGCTTCATTATAAGGGGGTTTATATGGGATATCCCTATCCTAATTTTTGCTTATGTGCTTTTGGGGTCCCTAAGCAGTAGCAGAAGCCGTGGAAGTGGCAGTCGCGGTAGCAGTAGCAAAAGAAGCAGCACAAGTCGCATGTGCTGTTGTTGTTGTTGTTGTTGTACTCGTGCTAAGTCTGCTAAGTGTTCCTACGGTTTCGTGTATACGCCAATATCCGGGGCTTAGGTTGGTTTCAAGCCGATCTTTGAGGGTTGTGTTTGCGGCCGGTTGCAGACTTCTCTGAACGGCAAGCCGATCAAAGATACCAGAGATGTGGCACAGTCGTACAGCATACAGCACGAGCCTTCTTGGCTCGATCTGGTGTCAGTGGCTCAGGCTTGTGAGACGCATTGCACTGCTTTCGGCTGCGCATGCGCTTGCACAAGCTGTCAGAGCACTCGCACTTGTCCCGTACCACACCAGCAGCAGGAGCACCGGCAGAGCAGCTGGAATAAACTATTGCTGGTGTAGGAAAAACTCGCTCCCAACCCCGAACTCCTCAAGCTAAACTGCCAAACCCCTCCACCCTCGGACCCTTTTAACCCCTCCGGGCCTTGCCCCAGAAGCACAGATGGGGAAATTGTTCCTGGCTCTTGAGGAGTGCGAGCCTCGGTGTAAAGGTGAACATGCAACGGCCGAGCTTCCCAGGGTCTCATTTCTCCTTATGCGGTGTTAGACGACTTTGATATGGGTTTATAACGTAGGGTGGTGGGTCTCATTTCTCTGTATGCGGTGCGAGAAGACTTTGATACGGGTTATAACGTAGGGTGGCAAGACTCTTAGTGTCAGGACATCGTGGCAGTCCCCTATGCCGAACATCGCAGGCCAACCGCAGACTCTGAACCGCCGTATTCTCCGATAAGCAGCCGACCCCTTCAACAGCCCTCTAAACCACGCCACATAAAACGATCTCTGTTCAAGCAGGGTCCTTGCCAATCCCCCCAAAAAATGCCCGAACCCTGAACCCCCCTCTCTCCCTCCTCCAGCTTACTGAGAGCTCCGCCCTGCTTGGATGCCAGAGAGCTCCTCTTCCCCCCGAACAGCGGGGGTCCAAGGGGTTTTTGGGCTTCAGGGGCCTCCTGAAAGGGCTCCGTAAGGATTTACCCCAAAACCCTAAACCGATTCCTCTAAACGGGGTTCTACAAGGGATCCGAATACAGGGCTCAGGGATTTTTGAGGGTTTGGGCTCCTGTACAGTTTCTTTATGTAAGAGGTTCTGTAGTGGATTGTATAGGAGTCTTATAAGGGATCCAGATTTTAAGTGTGGTTCTTTGTGTTTTGGCTCAGGTTTGCTTTTTACAGGGTGTGCCGAAACCCTAAACCCTCAACCCTATGTCACTTCAAACCTAAAATGCGATACAAGACACGGTAGGTCGTGTTTAAGATATGATGAACCGGTATAGCCAAAGGAGGGGGCGTGTTTGAGACATATTATGACACCCTAAACGCAAAAACCCTTCCATTCCAGATCTAGGCACTTGAAGGGTCAGGGAGGTCGGATTTCACTACTTGGGCTGTCGAAGCATTTTTAGCCCAAGCCAGCTCCTGGCAGTTCAAGACATTGCCGCCAGACGCCACGTGCCTATAGCTACTGGCTGTTTTAAAGGGTTTGGCTTTGGGGTTTAAGGCTTTCAGGGGAGAAGGCTGAATTTTTATGTTTGATGATATAGGGGGGGGTTCGCGCTCTTCGAGAGCTGCGCAGGTAATTGGCCACCTCCCTCGTGAACTTTGGGTTCCAACCAAACAAGGAAGCTCAAGACCCTGAACTACAAACCCTGAAATCTAAAACCCCAAAAAAACCCTAAACCTAAGCCCCAAACCCTCAGCCCTAAACCCTTGAACCCTAGACCCAAAACGCGCGGCTATTGTCTTGGATTTCACCCCCGATAAAAGCAGGTGTGCTTCCCAAGCATCAATTTCGAGGCGAAGGAATACAAATGGGGGTCGGGATAATTCGTAGTACTATCTCCGTACAGAGTGAACGAATCTGTGTAGCACAACATACCCAAAAACCCTGTTCGAGATCGTGGATCCTGCGTAACATTCCAATCCAACGATGGCTCCGGGTTCATTCTTTTAACTTGGTGTGGGCCCGGTTATTGAAACCCCATTAAGCCTTAGAAAACCCTTTCACCTCCTGTGAGAGCCTGAAAATACTTTAACAAAACCTATAAATCCCCATCGACGCCTACATAAACCCTGTGGAGCTAGGCTGATCCAAGGCAAATCTAGGGCATCCACTGGAGACCCGTCTCCAGGTCGTGAAACTCCATATTCTTCACGCACCTCCAGAGTTCAATATCAATTTATACATATATAACAATATAAAGACAGATAGACAAATGGATAGAGTTTGGGGGTTTCGGGAACTCTATGAAAACGACCGTTTGTTGAATCGCAGGTCCTTGCTTCGACCAGGACTGTGTTCGAGCTTTGGTTGGTTTAGACTCTGATTACTTCTGTAGAGATTCACTTCAGGGTTGGGGTGGTGAGGAACCTGCAACATGCGACATCTTGCGTAAAACATGTTGCACAGGGTCTGTAAGATCTTTGCAACATGGGAATGCAGAAACAAAGAACCCGACAGCGGAAATAGATCGTGCTTTTGATTTTGGTTTGGTATCTTGCAAAGCGGAAGATTGAGAAGTTGTCCGCAAGACCCTTCAGCAAAGGCATCTAGAGTGTACCTGCAGTACACCCCGATTTTCTCATCCCCCAAAAATCCCATACCGCCCTTCGACCCTAATCCTTAGGCTTAAAGCCTAAACTTTAAACCCTAGACCCCAAAACCCGAAACCCTAAAACCCTAAGCCCCAGATCCTCAGGTACCAGAAAGCAAGAAATGCGCCTGTTGCTCCCTCCGGGGGCTTCAGGAAGGCGTGTTCTGAGCCCAAGACGTGGCCGCGCAGTCGGGGTGTGGGCGGCTGCTCTTGGTTGTAGGGTTTAGGGCTTAGGGCTTAGGGTCTAGGGCTGAGGGTTTTAGGGTTTCGGGTCTTAGGTGGTTACGGCTGCGGTTGCTACTACTGGTACTCCTGCTCCTGCTCCTACTCCTCTCACTCCTGCTCCCACTCCCACTTCTGCTTCTCTGTAGCGACGACGACCACTGCGACTGCAACTACTACCACTAACGCTAGCAGTCACTAGCACCTGGGCCTGTTTGGGTCCCTATGATAATACGGCACCTAGTTTTCAGGATACCCAAAAGGGGACCAAAATATTGACAACTACCCACCTCTGCCTTTGCCACTACCACCTTCCAATGTGTGCCGGGCTCCAGCTTTAACCCATTTCGGAGTTTCCAAAAACTTGGGATACCTTATTTGGGGGATCCTTATAATAAGGATCCTACTATTATGGTACTATATTAGGGTCATCTATTTTCGGAAACTCCCATTTAGGACGAGATCCTACACGCCTCGCGACTGCCAGTGGCCCTACCCGACCAAACCACCATGACTGCACAGACAGCGACCTACCAGAGCTCAGACGCGCCCAGAAATTTGGGACTTTCATACAACAGGGGACCCGAATATGGAATCAAAGTCATAGGATCGCTACGATATGGACCCCCAAACAAGATACTCTCACATCTTCAACCATCACTCACACGCTGTGCAGATTTTCGAAATCGAAGCCAGCAGTCTGGCTTGTCAGCAGCCGTCACTGATCCTCTGACCTGGAGAGCATTGGCATCAGGAGTTCTCTGGATCATAGAAGTCTTCCGGATCTAGTGGGCTCATTTCCAGCTTTGGCTCAAGCTCATCATGGCTTATCTACTTCAAATCTCGATCAGGGAAGTTCCTCCTCCTTACGAACAGGATGCCAGACCGAGTGCCTCACCCCTTGCTCGGCGGCCTCATCTTTGCCGGTGGCGGCATCCTTGGTTTCAATGATGCCCCCAACAATAATGGTACCTTGTTTCCCTGTGTTCAGCTTCAAGAAGGCCTACCGAACCCCTTCTAGATCCCTGAGATGACCCTTGTCAGACCCCCAAAAAAAACCCAATAATACAAATCTAGCATCCTCACAAAACTCTCAGACCCTGAACCCTAAACCCCCAAAAAAATTGCAGATCCAGCATCTTCCACGGCGGCACCGGTTTTGTGGGGACCGGCCCCGGCCCGGGCCCCTCCGGGGGCCCTGGCGGCGGCGGAGGCCCGGGCCCCGAAACGCCCTCGGGTATCTCCGGAGGTGGCGGCGGCTGCAAGGCCTGCCCCCAAACGAACAGGGTTTAGGGTTTCAGGGTTTAAGGTTTAGTGTTTGAGGATTTCGGGTTTAGGCTTTTGGCTTCAGGGTTTAAGGTTTAGGGCTCCGGCTTCTGAGTAGGGAATGCGGGAATGGGTTCTAGGGATTGTAGGAACTACAAGGAACCTTTAAGGGATCATCGCTAGGGACCAGAGTGCAAAAGACAAGGTGGGAAGGCGCAGTGGTTTTGGGGGCTCTAGGTTTCAAGGTTTGGGCTGTTGGTTGTGCAGCTTCCTAGCTTCAGTCTTAGGTAGAGTTCCGTCTTCGTGTGACGATGCTAGCCTATACTGGCACTGGGAACGGAAGCTTACGGCGAGAGATCTCCTGCACTAGTCTGTGGAGTCTTCAAGCTCTTGAAATCATGCTGCATTCTCAACCCGATTCTCTGGGCTGTGAAGTAACTAGGGAAAAAAGTAGAGACTTTTGTCTCTTCGTTGGTTCCCTGTAAGTAACAGGTCCCAAAAAAGTATTAAGGTATGGCACTTAAACCGCAGGAACGAATCCCAAACTCGCAGCCCTGAACCCCTAAACCCTAAACCCCTAAACCCTAAACCTTCAAACCAGTGCGACCAGAAGCAAAGACAGCCTTCCCACTCAAGATCTGTCTCAGCTGCGCCAAAGAGGCCTCAAACGCTGGGCTGTATCGATGTTTTTTTAAAGGGCCTCTTTCTATTCCGCAGAAGGTCTAGAGAGCCTCGATTGAGGCTGTCTCCATGGATTTGGGGTTTAAGGTTTCGGATTCAGGGTTTGGTGCTTAAGGTTTCAAGCTTGCGGTTTGGGGGTTTCGGGTTTGGGACTCACCGTTTCGCATCTAGGAGTTTAGGGTTTAGGGTTTAGGGTTCAGGGTGTAGGGTTTGCACAGTGTCTGCTGCAGCTGAGCACTGTCTACAGGCTCTTAGTCTTGGCCGAAAGACAACCACACGGTCTAAAGCCGCAACCGACCACAGACCTCAAAACTTAATACCCAATACCGTCGAAACCCTAAACCCTAAACCCCGACTTTCCTAAACCCTAACCCTGAAACCCTCTTTAGGGCTTTAGTAAACCCCAAAACCCAAAACCCGAGTTTCATGCTGTAGGAGGGTTCAGCTCGAGGCAGGGGTACGGAGGTGAGGGGCTTTAGGATGCAGAGGCTTAAGCGTGAAAAGGTTGAAGGGGTTAGGGTGTAGGGTTTAAGGGTTTAACGGTTAATTGTTTAGGGTGTAGGGTTTTAGGGGTCAGGGGTCTAAACCCTACAGTAGACCCCAAAGCTAAAACTCGGAACCAGAGTAATTAATGAACTAGAGGGGGCTTTGGTTCGAAAGTGTGATGGGGCGTGATCTGTGCCCGTCAATGCCCACCCCATAGATTCAGCCGAGTACGTGTTTCATGCTTCAGGGCGGGCGTCAGGAGTTGCTGTTGGCTTTCGGGATTTTTACGGCTTAGGCTTCGGAGGTTCGGACTTTCCTGGATCCCCAAACACCCCAACCACCAAACGGCCCTAAACTCGTTATCCTATCTCACAATCACAGAGATCGCGGAAGTAGAATTTAGGTTGTGTGGTTTGTTGTTTTGGGCGAGGGTTTCGGGAAGGACATTCTAGAGCCCTTGTAGTATCCCCTATATTTACCCTTATATAGAGCCCTTGCTAGGGCTTCGGGGAAAACAGCGAAAAGAACCCCTTCCTGCCGCCAAGGTGCCGCGGAAGAATTGGCTGAGGGCTGGGTTGCATTCGGCACCGAAGGGGCCTCTGCGTCCTGCTAGGCTCCGAAAGACTTCAAAAGTTGAGGGTTTAGGGTTTAGGGTTTCGAAATACTTTTTTCAAGGGTTGTTTCCAAGACCCTATAGAGACTCATCGGAGCTTTTTTTGAAGGTTGGGGGCTGATGTGTTTTCAGGGCGTTTGGGGCGTTACGGGTTTAAGGCTTCGGGTCTAGGGTTAAGGTCGAAGTTGTACCCACTAGCTTGTAAGGCTGAAGTCAGGCTCCAGGGCTTAGGGTGTAGAGTGTCGTAGGCTTCCAACGATTTCGAGGCGTGGCGACCATCACCCACTCGCATCAGCTACCCAGGCCTGCTGTTATGCAGGCCCTCAACCGTAAACCTTAAACCCAAATATAGGGGCATTAATACACAGAATAGGGTCTAGAGGAATCCTATGTTGTGTATTTTTCAACAAAGGACGATATAGGGATAATACTCCTACTTATTCCAACCCCGATGTTGAACCTTAAACGGGAGGCTGCGTCTGGTCGAGGATGCCCGGGCACTATTTCCGACTGAGCAGGCAAATTGTCCAGGCGTGCTTCGGTTTGTCTGTCGGGAGCCACCGAACCCACCAGGGGTTTTCCATGAGCTCTTGCAGCCACCTCATGCAATCGAGAGGGGCCTGAACCTCAATCCCAAGAACTCTCCCAAAATCACCAAACCAAGGCCCCTTCCAGCTGGCAGCGCTCCTCTGCGGAAGGCTTTGACGATGGCGCAGAACCTCCAGGGTTTAGGGTTAGGGATTTAGGGTTTAGGGTCTAGGGGTTTAGGGTTTAGGGTTTTGCAGGTTAAGGGTCTAGGGGTTTAGGGTTTAGGTCTGAGGGGTTGCTCGGGCCGAGGAGTTGGAAGATCCTAGAGGTGACCAATATAGGGGCCTTAACCATTAGATTTTGGTTTTGGCGGGCCACTATACTGTAGTTACAGTAAGGTATAGTAAGGAACCCCTGAACTAATATGGGTAAATATAAAAGCCCTTTACTAGGTCTGCTTGTCATCCTGCTTCAATGTACAAACCAGCAACACACTAAGAGTACTGAAAGAACGAGCAGTACTAGTAGACCTCGGAGTACCAGTAGTACAGCGAGTAGGAGTACTACTGGTACTACTAGCACTCGCAGTACTAGCAGTACCAGAAGCACCACTAGCACCAGCAGTAGTGCTAGTAGCACTGATTGCTTGCAGCATCCGTAGCTGTAACAACAGTGGCAGCAGCAGCATTAGCAGCTCTAGAAGGGTAGTGGTGGTGGTAGTAGTAGTGCGTAGTAGTAGTAGTAGTAGTAGTAGTAGTAGTAGTAATAGTAGTAATAGTGGTAGCAGTGGTAGTAGTAGTAGTAGTAATAATAATAGTAGTAGTAGTAGTACAATAGCACCAACAGCAGGAGTGGTACTCGTAGCAGTGAAAGTAGTTGTAAGTACTAGAGCACCTGAACCGAGCCTGGAGTAATAGCTTCTTGTGACGACACTGTTCCATGCAGCTTCTTTGCGTGCTCAGACGAATCGTGTGAGGACCCTTCCACCGGGCACGGTCAGGTCAGACTCATCTGCCATTTCCGGCAGCTCAACTGTGCTAAACGCTGGAACTGAAACAACCTCGATACATGTTCAGTACTTTTCAATCGCATGAACCCTGGAGCCAAAATCGCCCTAAACTCCAAACTAAACACTGAAACCCTAAACCTAAACTTCAAACCCTCCGGAAACTTCCCTGGATTCCGAACATCTCGAAGCCAAGATCTTCGACGCCCCAAACCCCAGGACAAACTCCTAAAAACATTCTTCGAACCCGGCGACCCCGAAGCTCCATGAACCGTGTGTAGCAGCACCCGCTTATCGCCCCTATACAAGATACAGTACTTGTCGGGTATCATGGGGAACTAAAGGTAGCCCTTTCTGTAACCTTTTTGGTTATTTAGGGACTATATGGGGGCGGGCGGCCTGGTTTTTTAACCCCCCAGCCTGTTTTTTGGACACCCCTCCGTTTTTCTGACTCCCCTGGCCTCTTTTTTCTGACCCCCCTGCGGCCCCCCCGCCCACAACCTGTTGTTCTGTGCCACCGCCTGTTATTCTGACCCCCGGGGCTTGCTTCCTTGCCCCGGAATCCTGGCGCCTAGGGCCGCAGCCCCCTTCGTTTGCAAACACAAGGTGTGTCCTCTTCCTGCTGATCCCAGCAGAACATGAAAATCGCGAAGCAAGCTCCTTGGGATTTCGTGGGTCAGGCCTGAAGGACCTTCCCGATCAGTTCTGGGTTGAAGCCAAGCACGTGCTGTGTCCCGAAACAAAATGAGATGTGGGCAGATGGGGCTGAAGGGGCTTCTAAGGCCCTCGACACGGGCCAGGTATAAGATAATCATGCTTCTCCGTGCTTTGTCGAAACAGAAAAGGATGGCTCTGAGTCGTATGATGCAGACTTGAATGCCCGAGGTTATAGACTTCAACCGAAGTCATCAGCCCACGCACAGCCCTACGCGTGCCGCGTTTTGCAACATCAGCAAAACCGCTGGGATTCAAAGGTGTCTGTCCTGGATGCGCAGGCGGCTATCGGTTTCACTTCCATGTTGGTTTGGGTCAGCTCCACAGTTGCACAGGTGCGGAATTATCAGGATGGCGAGCTGCACACTAAAGTAGTCCTGTGTTCGCAGCCGACAATCGACTTCGCTACGATAATGGTTTGGGTTAGCTCGACATCTGCACAGCTGCAGAAGTAGGTCTACAGATTGAGCTTCAGCTTTGTGGCAACTCACTACTTCGTTCGGGCCTAGCAACACAGGGTGTTTGGACACAAGTTCATCGTCTGTCGCAGGTGGCACTCGACGTCACATCGCCTTGGCAGAGCTTCCCAGGTCAGCAGTGACGTTCGAAGTATGCTCATTTGTTGCAGACGGTTTTTGGCGCTTAGAACCAGAACCTTTACAGGTGGCCATCTACAGTGGGCATGGCTCGGCCAGAGTCCAGGCGCTTTTCTTCCTTGATGTTTGGAAGCCTAGTCTCTTAGTGCCGATTCTGCAAGAGTTAAAACCCGGACAGGTGGTTCCCTCTTTCGTGCACCATCGTGCCCCTGCTTGTTTCATGTCCAGGGATGTCGGAGTGAGATTGTGAGACTTATCAGTCCATGAATGCCCCTTCTTCCATCTGCTGATCTTAAAAGGCACAATTTAGCGAGTCAGTCTATATTGGGCGCTGTAGGCGCCATAGCTGATGAAGCCCAAAAGCCTGAAATTATGAGGAAGAAAAGCTATGCATCAAAAAGGCATGTTAATGGACTTGCGACTGCATGGGCCGATCGTGAAGCACGCGGAACACAAATCCCGAAGGGTCAACCCCTTCTCAAGTGGCCTGATCCTCTGCGAACAGGCATAATTATGCTTTTAGAAGGCTCGGAATCTCGACAAGGCTGCGATGCTATCAGTGGCATCCAATCTGTATCCACAATGCAAGCACAAGCTGGGCCTCACTGTCGACACCGGTGCTCAGAGCGCCTGCTTATGGCCTTCGGATCCTGCGCCGGCCAGGCCCTGTCCCTCTCTCCTCATTCCTTGTTGTCTTAATCTCTCTCTCTCTCTCTCTCTGTCTCCCCTTCTCCTTTCTGTTCATGTCTCTGCCCCTCGTCTTCCTCGCGCTGTGACTGACATTGGAAAATGGTGCTGCGCCACTAGTCCTGGGAGCGTTGGCTCTTGGTCCTCGTGTCCTGTGCCGGCACAGTTCGCAACGCGCCATAGCATGTTGTTTTTCATCGCAGTAGATGCCCTTCGTATAGTTTCGTGTTTAGTTTAGCACCTATTAGTTGCCTCTCACAACATGGCACACAAGGTCCTAGCTCTTGCCCTTCTTCGTCGGACCGGCGAGATCCGGTAGCTCGGCTTTCCGTTTGCGGCCGGGTTTTCGGACGACGGGAATCGCCGCAAATCGACTTTCGTGTCACCATTCAGCGCCTTCACAAACGCGACATGCTCGCAGTCGCCATGTAAAATGAACTCGAGGCAGGTGCAAATGATGGATGGCATCGCTGTTTGCAGGTTTCTTCGGGCGCGTGGCCAGACGCTGTCGGGCAGGTGTCCCTTCATGACACAGCAGTGCTTCGATGGGTGATGCGTCAGGGCAGCCACGCCCAGAGACTCATGGCCGTGCTCATCTGTTTTGAGAATTCCAACCTTCGACATCCACTTCTTTAACTTGGCGCCGTCGGACACGATGAGACCAACGATGATCTCTGCCAGCTCCTTGGAGATGGGAGCTTCGGCTGGCTTCAGATCTCCAATCATCTCCAATCATAGCTTGGAGACTGCCAAGTATTTGCAAGACACGTACTTCATGCATGCAGAGATAGAGCAGCTTGAGCGTCACTTTTGGTGTGGCCGGCCAGTGTGGCACGAGAGTCGTAGCTGGTTCGCAGGCTTCTGGGCCGGCGTCACCGGAACGTACCCGGGTAGCGGCTCGGGCACGCAGCCACTTGAGAGCTTCCACTCGTACTGGCAAGATGCCATCAAAAGCAGCGTGCGGTCGGAGGCCAGACGAATCCACAGAATGGAGCAGCTCTACGAGGAGGATGGGTGTGACAAGTTTGCTTGGGCAGAGAAGCGAGTCTTCCAAACTTGGCCCGAGCACCCTGCCCAAGAGCTACTGAACGGCCAAGCGGTGCGCACGGCCGGGCGTTCCCCGGCGATTGATTACTGGAACAATCGTGAAGTGGCCGACGGAACTACTACAACTACAAGGCTTACTGGCGCACAGACAGAACCACCAAGGATGCAGACGGGGCACAGGGCATGACAGAGTTCTATGTCATGCAATGCCTGAACCCACGCAGCCAGGTGAAGGTCAGGTGCCACACTGCATCAAACAAGAGGACTGTTGGCAGCTTTCGACTGCTTCGGATGATCAGATCCAAGGCGTCGAATGACTCTTGGCCTCCTTTGCAGCCTTTCCTTTTCCTTAGACGTGGCACTCACCGAAACAAGCAAGAAACAGAGCCAATACAGACAACGAATTTTACGCAGCCACATCAGACTGAGCCCTCCGCGAACTGCCGACGCCTAACTTCTCCCGCAGCACCTGGTAGGAAGCCCGCCGCATGTGTGGATAATCATCGCAAGGCCGCGCGAAAGGAAACACGCTTCTTCTTGACCCCTCGATGCCCTTGGCATAATCCTTGTGCACCTGGCAGACCTGGTTCCTCAGATCAAGGCCACAATGATCTTCTGCCACTTTGCACACGGTCAAGAACACGTCCGTGATATTCGCCTCCTTCTCTGTGTTCACCAAGGCTTGCACGAATGGGCGTTCCATCGACGCGCACCATACCGGCGAGTAGCAGGAAAGGGTCCTGCATCAAGGCGAAGCCGGGATATGCCAAGTGACGAATATTTTGGTGATCGCATCTTTCCAACATAAGTCGGCCGGTACCCCCTATTCTATATTCTACCTGCTTCAGGATGCCAAAAAAATAGACACTGGTGAAAACCGGTCTGACCGCGAGAACTTCCTCTTGCAAGGCCATGTTTTCCTCTTGCAAAAGCTCGACTTCCAGCCGTAATTCTTGGATGTTATCCCCGATGAATTGCACCTGAGCGATGACTTCTGGGTATCACTCGGGTTACGTCAAAGTCTACGATACTCATTTTTAATCTGGCTCACCTGGTGTGGTGGTTGGGATGCGGCTATTAAATCTGGGGACCGTGTATTATTCACCTCACGTGTTTGAATTCATGTTGAATTTTGTTGCTTCATGTTGAAGATTTGGGCAACTGCGCTCAAAATTCAAGGGCTTCTTGTCTTCATCCTTGATTGTGTGAGCAGTCTTGGCACTCTTTGCGCAAGTCTGCAGTCATGAGCACGCCGTTATTCCGTGGGCTGCTGTGAGAAGAGTCTTGTCACCCAAGACCCAAGGTTGAACCAGTCTGTGCGCGCGAGACTTGCGCATGGCCGGGGATGGAAAAGCCTGTGCGAATGGAACACTTTTGTGGGCGCTACTGTTCTGGACTGAACGGCTGTTCTGGAACCTGCGACCAAATCTGTCTGAGGGCTGAACAAGCTCTGCTCGAAGCCTGCGCACACGATCTTGATCAGGCCTGGCATTCAGTATGCATTCCAAAAGCGGTCAGTATGCATTCCTTGGGTGGACCATGCCACGGCAAGTAACTATTTTGCATTCCAACAGCATTTGAATTGTATTCTGGTTTTGCATTTCAAAACCAGCTGTTGTGGCCTCGCTTCACACCGTGACCATGTCTTACCCGATTTCGATATAGCAACATTGCCCATGGTTTCGCTGCAAATTTTGCACACGTGAATGATTAAAAGTAATGCTCCATGGAATCTACTCTAGCCATCCCTAGCCCAAGAATTCAAAAAGCATTAGAGGAAATGCGCTTGAAATGCGATTGGGATATGTTGGCAGTAGTAGTAGTGGTAGCAGAAGTGGTGGTAGTGTGGTAATAGTAGTGGTGGTAGTAGTGGTGCTAGTAGTAGTGGTAGTAGTAGTGGTAGTAGTAGTAGTAGTAGTAGTAGTAGTGGTAGTAGTGGTGGTAGTAATACGATGCACCCATCTGGACCCAAAGGTCGTCTCCCCTGTTGCTTATGATCCTGATGTTGGTAGGGCCCTTTTCAAGGGCTTGAATCGAAAGCGAACGCCAAAGCCCCACAGCCGCGCGATGTTTTTCCAATGCCGGTAACCGTTTGTCTTTCCCTGTCAGCTACGGTCGCGGCTGCTGTGCTCAAGATCTTGGTGGGGCGTGCACCCTCAACTCTATCAATCCGCCCCTTTGCATCCAGGACACACGCCCATTTCTGGCAGCCCGCCTCCCATCCTTCAAAGACTTGTTCAACCGGGCCTGTCTGGCAGTCAACACTGCCACTCCATCGGCACCAATTCGAGCTTCCATGCCCTCCCAAGCAGCTGACAAATTCAAGGCTGCCATGCAGAAAGCTCGTTCAGGAACCGACCATTCCTGAACAAAGTTCGTACACAGCTCTCAAGAAACACACACACACACAGATATGTATATATATATATATATATACACATATACACATATGCACATATACACCTATCTATTTATTTGTTCATTTATTTCATTTTCTATTTATTTATGTATATATAAGGTGCACGGCTGCAAGATGCTGCATCTTGATGAGTGTTCACTGGTGGCTGGTAAAAAGGCATGTCACTGAACAGTTTGGAGAGGACCGAGCACAAGGGTATACCAGGAGCACGATTCTGGCCAAAACGCATGTCAAACTTTGGCGCAAGCACGAATTCAGGCCAAAGCGCTCACCGCGCTATGGCAACAACGAGGTTCTCGCAGAAATGCACGGGACTGTGGCAACTGCACAATTTTTTTTGATGAGACATGAACACCGCGTTGCGGCAGGGCGACATTTTCCAAGATGCGAGCGGGGTATTGGGAGCACGATTTTGGAATTTGTTGCGTCTACCTAGAACGCACCCAAAACAAAAACAAACCGTATTTGAGTAACAATCGCGGTGTGGTGGTTCTCACGACACCCAGTCCGAAACCGCAGGGTCACAGGTGATCGGCGTGCCTGCTGCCACGGGCGGGACGATCCCGTAAAATTTGATAAATGTCATAGCTTGGGAAAGGTTCGCTCTCTCTCTCTCTCTCTCTCTCTCTCTAAGCGCGGATTCATAAATTGAGCTGCTGCTTATTACCGGTGTCACCAAGCCACGGACCACCTGGCCTTGACCGAGTCAATGAAGTTCAAAACGCGAAGCCGATCTTGAATCTGGCGTTTTTCAGCTGCTGCAAGTGTTGCGAACAGAAATTTGTTGGGAGCTGGTGCTGAGGCATGAGAGAAGCACGGCATCTCGCGGGCGACGAGGTACCGCTGCCAGGAACAGAACACGACTTGGATCGCATAAAGCCTATGCTGCACTTGGAAAGTCTGCTGGACCCACATTCGGATGGTCCGAAGATTAGCCAAACAGCGTCGGTAGTAGCTTTGGTTTCTTGGATCACCCTGTAAAGTGGCAAGGAAAATGCGCGGGGCCGACCCGATGAAACTGCACTTGAGGTCAAACTCTGCGAGCCGCGCATCTGGAGCCGGGCAGAAGGTCCGCAAGATCAAGCCGCAGCAAGCAAACAAGACTTTGCTCCAGTAGCAATGGATTGCATCCTTGAATTTTGCAGATTTGATTGCTCTCGGCTGGCCCATCAGTTCGAATGACAAAGGAGACCGCATAACTCTCCGAATGCATTTCCGGAGTTCCGTGGAGGGCACCTCCAAAGCCTGGAGAACCGTGACCAACTGCCCAAAATATTTGGCGAAACGTCCAGCTGCGCATTCCATCCGCAGGCTGACTTGCGCACATGTATGGGGCTGTCAAAAGACCTGGAAAAGGCAGCAACGCGTTCAGCATCTCGACGCTGCAAGCGCGAGCCATCACCAGAGGTGAACAATCTGCGTGCCGATTGCTTTGTCAGAGCATACAGCTGGTTCCGTCTTAGGGGGGGGTCAAGCGAGCATGAAGAACAGGAGTTGAGTCAAAAACACAGGTTCCGGGGGTGAAAAAGGCATGCCGCTGGGGTGGATGGAGCAGAATGGGGGGTCAAGAAAAGGGTTTCCGATCAAGATCTGGACGGTCAGAAAGGGGGCTGCGTAGGAAACCGTGCAGGCGGGTTAGGAAAACAGGTACGAGGAGGAGGCTGAAAGTGGGCTCAGGCAGAGGTCAGGAAAGCAGATTCTTGTGGATAGGGCGCGGGGCCTGGGGGCTTGGTGTCAGCACGACAAGCCCAGGCGGGTCAAAAAAAATGGAGCAGGGCTGAGAAAAGCAGGTTCTTGGGTAGGGCGCGGGGGCCTGGCGGGCTGGGGTCAGAACAACGGCTCAAGGGGGTCAACAAAAACGGAAGGGGGGTCCAAAAAACAAGGTGGGGGGGTCAAAAAAATGAGGGGCCCGGGGATCCTATAGGGACTGTACTACCCAAAGAAGGTCAAAGGTTGGCTCCTCTACCACTAGGACAAGATGCAGCGCCCGCTACCTCAAAGCCCTGCTCGAACTCCTCAGGCCCCTACAGTATCCTGAACCAATAAATCCTAACCCCGAAATCCGGACATCCCCTAAACCCCTGGCCCTAAACCCTGAAACCCTAAACTCCTAAACCCTAAACCCCTAAACCCCAAAACCCATCAACCCAAAACACCCAAACCCTACACCACAAAACCCCTCAACCCAAAACCCCTAAATAAACCCTACAGATCCCTTAAAGGAACCCTTATAGTAGCCTTTAAGGCTTCCCCAGTGTGATCAGCCTGCAGCCCACGGGGGCGTCGGCACGGGACCCTTCTTTGGGGCCTGGGGCTCCGCCTCCTCGGAGCTTCGCGAAGCTGAGGGCTCGGGGTTTAGGGTTGAGGGAGTAGGGTTGAGTGTTTGGGGTTGAGGGTTGAGGGTTGAGGGTTTCGGGTTGAGGGTTTAGGGTGTTGAGGGTTTGGGGTTGAGGGTTTGGGGTTTAGGGTTCAGAGTTTAGGGTTTAAGGTTTAAGGAAATGGGCCTCGAAACTGTGGACGGGGATTTCTTATGACGCAAATGTCTGCAATGTACAGTATGTGTATACAGAGAGTGAGAGAGGGAGAGCGAGAGAGCGAGAGAGAGAGAGAGACAGAGACACAGAGAGAGAGAGAGAGAGAGCGAGAGACAGAGAGAGACAGAGAGAGAGAGAGAGAGAGATATATATATATATATATGTATGTATGTATATATATATATATATATAAATGTATATACATACACACGCACAAAGCTATGTAAACACATGAACGAAGGAGTGTACACAAGCGTACGCACATATCTGCATTACTGTCGGTTTGTCTGTCTGCATGCATGCAGTACAAGTATAAAATGTATATACACATACACATACGCATACACATATACATATACATATACATATACATATACATGTACATGTACATGTACCTATACATATACATACACATAAACACATACATGTACACATTATGCATATACATATACATATACATATACATATACATATACATATACATATATATATATATATATATATATCCGTATCCCCTAAACCCTAAACCCTAAACCCTCTTCGGCCTCGATGGAAGCCTGCAGTTCCTCGACATCCGGTGCGGTCGGTGGCCCTGAAAGCCAAGGCTTCAGAGCTTTGAGGGGTTTATCATTATCAGGGTTGCCCAAAACCCTAAACCCTAAACCCTAAATCCTAAAACCTAAACCCTAAACCTGTTTTGAAGTGGTTGTCAGGGTGTTTCGTCTCGAGGGTTTCGACCTTAGGGCTTGGCTTCAGGACTTGCTTGAGGTTTTCTCGAGGGTCTTACGCTACAATTCATGACTAGTATCACCACTGTCACTATTGCAGTTATTCCTGTTACTGCTATTGTTACTATTGCTGCTACTATTACTATCACTGCTACTATCACTGTTACTAGCAGTATTACTACTAACATTGGTACTATATCTATCATCCTTACTTTGTATTTTTTAATATTCTTCTTACTATTCCTAAACCCTAAACCCTAAACACCTAAATCCTGGACCCTAAAGTGCATCTCAGTTGCACGAGGTGTCTTCATGTAGGAACCTGATTAAGAAACCTTGGAATCCTAGTATATTGGGGTTATAGGCCCACACCTACTTGTAGGGTATCATAAAGGTTAGCCTTTTTGGTTATATAGGGAGTATAAAGGGACTATACTACCAAAAAAAGGTTAAAGGATACCTACTCTAGGGCGTAGCACTTCGACTCTAGGGCAGGACATCGGGCGCCAAGGATTTGAATTTGAATCTTTCCAAGGTTCCTGTAAGGGTTCCTTTAAGCGCTCCTTTAAGGGCCCCATTATGGGTTACCAGGGATTGAAGTGTGATCTTGGGCTTAGTGGGTGTTTCGGGCGTTTGTACTAAAGTCCGTCATGCGTGTTTCGGGTTTAGGGTTTAGCGGTTTAGGGTGTAGGGTTTCGTGCTTGTGGTTGAGGGTTTTGTAGTTTAGTGGTTTAGGGTGTTTGCTGGTTCCGTGGCTTAGTGGTTTAGTGGTTTAGTGGTTGAGTGGTTGAGTGGTTTAGCGGCTTAGTGGTTTAGTGATGTTTGGGCCTTGGGATGCTCAAAGAACAACCCAAACCCGCCAGCAAGCGCAGACCCAGCAAACCTGACAGTAGCTGTTGAAAGTTACCTCAACCTCGTAATTCAAGTCACAAACCCTAAATCCCCTAAACCCTAAACCCTAAACCCCAAACCCTTAAAAAGGAGAGGCCCGGCTAATCTGGAGACTCAAGTGTGTGAGACCTCGATGCTAGAACTAAAATTCCCGGACCCCCATTGGAGGATCCGAAAGGTAGATCCCTTAACGGGGGCTCCTATACAATACCCTTAGTAGTACAGGGCCCCAAAGAGGGGGATCGACTTGCTAGATCCTCCCGAGGGCCTGGGTTTAGGAAGCCTAAAGAATACCATCACTGATTGATGTAGGGGCCTCAGAAGGAACAGGGCTTAGGGTGAAATGTAGTATACTTGCAGCAAGGAGCCCTAACGACTAGCATCACTGATTGATGTAGGGACCCCAGTAACTAGGAAAAGGCGTAACTAGGTTGAAACGTAGCATAGTTGCAGTAAGGAAGCCCTGAGCAAGCGAATCACTAATCACTCAGGCTTCATTACCCAGGGCCATATACATCATATACATCAAACTCAGAATCCCGATCAACTCTGCGCTTGACGGGGCCGAGGGGCAGTTAAAGAAACTAGGGACACTGGGTGTTTGGCTTAGAGAGTTTCTGGTTTAGGGTTTCGGTGAATTTCAGCAGTTTAAGTTTAGGGTTTAGGGAGTTTAGGGTTTAGGGTTTGGGCGTCGGGGTACAGGGAGTTGAGCGATTCGTATTTATTATATTCCCATAGATTGTGACATACCAAGTACCCGTAATCATGCATGATGCTGCCCGACTATGACTATGACAAACATATGCACAAACCCCCTCTCGCTCCTGGCGGTGCTTCGTTGGCACCGGCAGCGGCGGGTGGCCTTGTCAGGAATAGGACTTGAAGTCGGCTTGTGGAAATCAGAGTTTCAAAAAGCATGATGGATTTCCTGTTTTGGGGATGCTTTGAAACTCCCGAACCTTACTGCAAATTCGAGAAGTCTTGCAGCAACCACGTTGACTGACCAAGCTCTACAGTACGCTTCAAAGGATTAGCTCCTCTGCGGGCTTAGGGTTTACGGTCTAGGCTTCGGGCTTTGGGGTGAGTGTGACTTAAGGTCTAGAGACTCGGCCCCATAAAACCAAGCGCCCAAAGCCCACAATCCGAGATTGTGATCCTTGCAGCCTACATTTAAAGACACTTGCAAAACCCTGAACTATACTGAACTTAGAACCCTAGCAAAAAATTATCATTTTAGCTGTTTCTTAGGGATTATAATAACAAAAGATTGGAAACTGTTTCTAAGTACCCCTAAGTGAACCCTACACCCTAAACCCCTCAGACCCTAAACCTGCTAAAACCGTTTTTCCAAGCTGTCTTAAGCAGTGCCATCCCCCAAGTTGCTGAACACCTGAAGAATCTCGGCCCTTCCAAACGAAAGAAACGAAATCCCAAGGATTAGAGTTTGGGTTTAGAGTCTAGGGTTTAGAGTTTGGGTTTAGAGTTTGGGCTTAGGGCTGAGGTCTCTCGAGGTCTTCCGAATCCAACAACTGATGAGCTTACGCCCCTGAGCCCTAAGCCCTTTGAAACAAGGAACCGAAAAAGATTCAGGGTTCCTTCCAAACACTAAAACCTAAACCTAAAGCCTTGAGGGTTGCCTGTAAGATTTTCTAGAGAAATTCCTTTCAGGGCTCCTCTGGTGCCCCTTAAAGGAACCCCTAAGGAAAGCTTTAAAGGAACCCTTAAACCCCTTACAGGAACCTTTTGAACCCCTTACAGGAACCCCTTTAAACCCCTTAAGGGAACCCTTCAAGGGAGAACGCTGGGCTCCCCCGGCGGCGCGGAGGTCGCAGCCGCCATAGCCGCCGCTGCTGCGGCAAACGCTGAGGCAAACTTCGATGCCTCCGGGCTCTGAAGGCTTCCTTTGAGGTTTAGGGTTTAGGGTTTTAGGGTTTAGGGATTAAGGATTTCAGGTTTAGGGTTTAGGGATTTAAGGTTTAGGGATTAGGGATTAAGGTTTTCGGGTTAAGGGTTTAGGGATTAAGGTTTTAGGGTTTAGGGTTTAAGGATTTAGGGTTTCGGGTTTACTTGGGGGTTCATGGGACATAGTAAGTACATGTATAAGCACCCTAACTGGGCTTCTATCCAAGTACCTTAACTAAGTCCCATGAACCTTTAAGTA
This sequence comes from Symbiodinium sp. CCMP2592, assembly GCA_905221615.1. Lineage (NCBI taxonomy): Eukaryota > Dinophyceae > Suessiales > Symbiodiniaceae > Symbiodinium > Symbiodinium sp. CCMP2592. Next base: position 863,133 of record CAJNDT010003334.1, on the reverse strand, counting down.
CTCCCTGGTTCTTTGTAATGGGGGAATGGGTTATGGGACTATTATTGGGGATTATATAGGGACTACTTTAGGGATCCATGACCGCATTCCCGACCAAGCACCAGAGAGTTTAGGGCTTAGGGCCTCCATGGGTTCAGGGTGTAGGCTTCCTTTGAAAGGTTTAGGGTTCCGCAAAGTTTCAGGGATTAGGGTTCCTTAGATTTTGCGTTCAGGGTTCAGGAGTGTAGGGTGTAGGATTGAGGAGTTGAAGGCTTTAGGGTTCAAGTTTTACGGTTTGGGTTTAAGGTTTAAGGCTCCGGGGCTGCAACGATTGAAATAAGATCTCTGTACGGGTTCGTCGAAGATTTCTGAAAGGATTACTTCGATGGGTCTGGAAGAGCTCATTAAGGAGTTCTATAAGGACCACGCTAAGGGTTCTACAAAGGCTTTTAGACATAGGAGCCTCAATACTCAGAATGGGGCTTTCGTGTATATCCGTATTTATGTATATCACATAGAATAACAACATAGGGGGACTCTATCAGGATTCTATTCGAAACTGTTCCGACCTCCTTTACTCTTTCTTGCGGGCGGGTTAGGGTATGGGCTTCGGTGCTAAACTTTGGAAGTCGGTAGGGTCGGATTTTGCGCATGCGAAGACTGCAGTAAAGACTTAAACGATATGGGACTGAGCAACTGTGGCTATCGACCACGGTGACCAGAGAGCTACAAGTAACAAGCAGTTATGACTCCAAGTACCGTACGTATATCCGTACGTACGACATTCCCTAATCCCCCCAGCACCCTCAGCCCTCATACCCTAAACCCTAAACCCTAAACCCTAAACCCTAATCCCCCCAGGCACCCTCAGCCCTCAGCCCCTCAAACCGTCAATCCTGACTCAAGGCCAGCACCGCAAGCCCTAAACCCTAACCCAGCCTCCTCCGTAACTCACTTCTCCGCAAATCAGAGGCTTCGGCATTCGTAACTCCGAACGCAACCCTTCCGGCCCGGCATCCTCACAATCTCTGACAGCGAACCCCAACCCTAAACCCTAAACCCTAAACCCTAAACCCTAAACCCCACCACTCCAAATCTGACAAACCCAGAACAGGGACAAAGACCGGAATTACAGACTCCCCGGTGCCCCGCCTTCGCCTCCGCTTGTGCGGCCTCCTCCGGCGTGGGCGGAGGGGCCTGCGTAGCTAGATTTTGAGATTGAAGCACGTAAAGGAGAGGACCACAGGCGGTCCTGCAACAGACTCCGTGTTCAGGCATCGATCGTGGTAAGTAGCCGTTTGAAATCCGGCGTGATGTTTGCAATTCTATTCGCTGAAGATGATTTTGATATTGACAGAAAATGATGTGAAACATGCATCAGACACTTGTTGGCACAACAGCACTTTTGTCGAATGTTGGGTCTGGTGCATGGTGTTTTCGCGACTTTGTGAGCAGGGTTTTGGGGACGCAACAAACCCCTAAACCCCCAAAACCCAGAGTCCGTCGAAACCCCGATAGACCTGTCTAAGCCTAGAAACCTCAATAGCCCTAGGCCCTAAACCCCAAAGCAGAAAAGTCCTAAAGCCCTGACATCTCCAAAGCCAGGATTCCGCCCTAAAGCAACTAATCTCTGAGACCTTTGGTGGTCTGCATTACAGAGCCTTGATAATCACAGTTGGGCTTCTTTGTGGCCTCCTTAAAGGATGTATAAGGGTTCCAATCAGGATTGCCACAAGGCTAACTATAAGGGTTCCTAAGGAGCTTTGATGATTCAAACAGGATGTTGGGGTATGCTATAGTAGAAGTATATAGTAACGAACCCTTAGGAAAATTATGAGTATTTGGCCAGGCCTCTATATTTAACTGCGCCGCGGCCCTCTGTAACTACTTGGAGGATCAAGGGACTTTGCAAAATAGAGGAAAATGTCCTTGATTGGGGCTATAAGCAATTGCAACTTTTGTTACCTTGTTTTCACCGTTGCGACATTCCCTGAACCTCTGTATGTACCCTACAACAACCTCATAGAGCCTTCATGAAAGAAACCCTATTAACGGAACCCTTAAGGGAACCCTGCCCTAAGTAACTCCCATATAATATACATACACATATATATATACACATATATATACATATACATATACTAAGTAACCCTAGCTGCAAAGCCCCATGACCGAACCCTTCCAGGAACCTTACTCTTAGTGATTCCTACATACCCGCTAAGCTCCAGAGTCCCTAAATCCTAAGCCCTACCCCTCAAAAACCTACCTACAAAATCCCAAAACCCCAAACCCTAAAACATACCCCTTGAAAACCTATTAACGAAGTCCCTAAACCCTAAACCCTAAAACATACCCGAAAAACCTATAAACGACGTCCCTAAACCCTAAAACATACCCTTGAAAACCTGTTTACGAAGTCCCTAAGCCCTGAAGCGCCTTATTTACAAAGTCCCTAAACCCTAAACCCTAAACCCTAAAGCGCCGAATTTACCAAGTCCCAGGATCCTTTACCCAATGCCTTGGCTGCTGCCAGGGCCGCCTTCTTTGCAAGCTTCCTGCGCAGAAGCCGTGGCTTTAGAGTTTGTGGACCTTTTTTTTTTAAGTGCAATGACGCTCCGTTCTCCAAAGCGCCTTGCGATTTGGGGATTTGAGGTTTAGGATGCAGGGTTTAGGGTTTCGTCGAGGTGGCCTCGCAAGTGTTCTTTCATAAGGGTTCTTTTTGGGCGTTGACACGGCTTCAAGGGCTTTCAAGAGTTTGGGTGGGTGGAAATCCTACCACGAAAGCCATGCGCGGCTTGAATTTTGGGCTTAAGGGTTTAAAACTGGCGGTATCAAAACTGATCTTGGTAAGCCGGGTTGGGGATAGGATATTGAACACCGTCGCGTGCTGAAACATCTGAGGCCCGAGTACCGGAGCTTGCCGAAGCTCCCTCTTTGCAGGGGAAGGAGAAGAGGTCCTATCCTGTCCTATCTATTCGTGCCGATATTATTGTCGAAAGTTCATATCTCCAGCAATATCATTATGGTTACCATTATTGCTATCATAACTGGTGCTGTTGCTATTGATGCTGCCTTTTGTCATTATTAGTACCGCTGCTAGTATTGTTAGCGTTGTTTACTACTGTCATTGTTGTTATTGCTACAGCTATGTTGACTGTTACGGCTGTGTTTACTGTGATTCTTGTGAAAGGTGTGATTACTGCGGCGGTGGTCCTTGTTGCTGCCAGTAATATTGTCTATATTAACATTGTTTTGATTCTTATGACAGTAGTATGGCTGTTATTCTTGCTACGGTTGTATCCTTGTACTTTGTGTTGTTACCGTCATTGGTGGTATTATTGTGAGTATTTGTGTTCTTGCTGGTAGTGCTATCCTTGTGATTATTGTCATTGCTGTTGTTGTTGCTGCTATTATTTATGATGTTGTTACTATGTTCTTCGTTTTATTGTTGTTGTTGTTCTTGATATTATTGTTGTTGCTTTTGTTGTTTTCATGTTACTGTGATTATTGTAATACTTTCTATTCTTGCTACGTGCTTCAGAGTTCTTATTCCGCTTACTAGGTGTATGCTGTTGATTCTTGTTGTCCCTGTTAGCCTTGCTAGTCTTGTCACGATGCTCAGTCTTGTTCTTCTGTTCCTCCAGTTCTTCCTGTCATTGCAGCCATTGCAGGTCTTCTTGTTTATCTCACGCTCTTCTCGGTATTTCTCCTGTCCTTGTGAGGCTCGTGCTTCTTACTATTATCATTATGCTATTGATTATCTTCTCCTTGGTAGTATTGTGATTGTGCTGTTTCTTGTGAGTTTGTGTTATTCTTTCTGTCAACGCTGTTTTGTTCAAAGCTTGCCGTTATTGTCGTGATTGCTGTTAGTGCTGCCAGTGCGGTTATTGTTGTTGTTGTTGCTATCGTTGCCACTCCCGATAATATTGATAGTAATGTTATTGTTGTCTTGGGTGTGATTCTTGTTATTGCTGTTCTTATTGTTGCTGTTGTCGTCATGTTGTTGTCACTGTTGTTATTGCTATGTTTTTAGCTGTTCTCATGGTTCCTCTAGCTAGGGCATTTTTGCGATTTATGTACTGATATCAAGTCTTACTACCATTACTGCCACTATTGCCACTACTGTTCTTACTGTGCGCATGGCTTATATTATTAGTGCCGCTATTGTTCTTGTTGTTGTTGTCGTTATTATGATTAATGTTAATATTGGTAATAAAGCTAGTATTGTTTATCTTTTTTTTGTAGCTATTACTGATAGTGTCGTTATCAGTGCTATCGTAGCATCCTCGTGGCTTTTGCGGCACCTTACAATAAACCTCAGAAAGTTGGAACATGGGATAAGTATGAGCAGTTCTGTGCTATACTTTTCCTTAGGATCATGAGGAAAACCCTAACACCCTAAACCCTAAACCGAATGACTTGCCGTCTTCAACTCCAAGCGGTCCAGCACTTTTCTAATGAGAAGCGATGCGAGCACTGGCCTCCGGCAAAGGCGAACACCTCTAAAGTAGGGCCTGAAAAAAAGCAAGGGTGTGGGTAGAAGATTCTACGCAGATCTTACGACTACAAATCTCTCTCGACGCCAACCTTAAGCCCTGTAAGCTTTAAGCACACAGAAACCCTGAACCCAAGGACCGGACCACAGGTCCTGAACCCTGTGTAAGCCCACCATAAGACCTCTCTAAACCCTAAACCCTCAACCCTCGACCCTCGACCCCAAACCCTAAGCTTGGACTCAAAAGCTTTTCGATTTCAGGCGTCGGGTCAAGAGCTTGGGGATGTACTACAGGAGCCTTAACAGTTAGACTAGGGTTTGGGGGGTATACTATGCTGTACTTATGAAAAGGAACCCCCACAGTAGTATTGGTCATATTTATTACTTAGGCCCCTAGACTACATCCTTTTAATAGCCCTTATAGCAGCCCTTATAGACCCCTTTAAAGGTACCCTAAACCCCAAGAGCCCCGGCATGAAGCTTTTATTAAGGCCCCTGGCCCCTAGGCTTCGAGGGCACCGGCCTATGATATCAAGACATTTACTCTAGGCTGGGTTTTGATCAGTAACTCGATGCCACCTGCTTCAACCCAAGTTGAATTTAGGGGTTTAGGGGTTCAGGGGTTCAAGGGTTTAGGGGGTTTAGGGGTTTAGGGGTTAGGGGGTTTGGGGTTCAGGGGTTTAGGGTTTTTTTGTTGAAAGCTCCTTTTCTTGGGGTTTAGGGTTTAGGAATTGGGGTTTAGAGCTTTAGGGTTAAGATTCTAGGGTTTAGGAAGACTAGGGAGGGATGAACGTGGGTAGGATTCAAGGATGGCGTATGCAAGGACTCGAATTTTCGTATACCCCACCTGCCGTTATCCGGAATTTGTCGCGCTTTGATACAAGGCGTTTAAGGTTTAAACTTTCAGCGTTTAGCTAATCGACTCGAAGGTGGAAAATGTGCGTGGGATACTGTTGATGGACAAAATCCTGCATGACCCTAAGGACTCTAAACTGTGGGAACTATGGTATATTCCATATAATGGGTAATGCAGGATTTTGGCCATCAACCGTAGGGATGATACGGGGAACCTTATTCCTCGCTACTTCGGCTCCGGCACGGGAGACTGCGAGGCCAGAATCGGTATACCCCGTCAGCCTAAGGTGTAGGGCTCAGGGGGAAGGGTTGAAACTTAGACCCCAAAACATGGCTTTGGTTTTGCTACTTCAGGAGTCGGGGTCTGCCAACGAATCGCAGAAAATGGCCCACTAAGAGCTGGCAGCATAGCCCGCTGGCGTCTCGTCCTTGGACAACTCCTCCTTGGCTCCCGAAACACGGAAGCTTAAACACTGACGCAGCAGATTCAGAAGAGGGCTTCTGTAGAGATTCCTGGAATTGTACTACTATCTTTACATAAGGGCTGTAATGATCAGAATAGGGCTTCGGGGGTATCTAGTATAGATACTATTTATGGGTTATACAGAAGATTACAGGCATTATTCTACTTCTTAGGCCGCAGGCTCGCCGGAACTTCGTCTTAGACCTCGACAGAAAGGCAGACTAGTGACTAGGACTCCCGAAAAAATCTAAGATCAAAACCCACCGGAAACCTCAAGATCCGAAGCCCCCGAAATCCTAAAGCCCCAAAGCCCGCAAGTGCGCAAAACCCTAATGTCATCGCGAGTTCTTAGAGGATCATGGGACTTAGTAAGTAGGGTTATAAGTAAATTAACTACAGTTATGATTACTTATAACCCCAATTAAGGTACTTATAACCCTACTTACTAAGTCCCATGATCCTTTAAGTTGTTCAGGCTATTTGACAAGCAGCCACCAGCTGATAAACAATTGCACTGGTGACCTCGCCGATTGCCGCCTTGTTTTCCAGATACTCCTCGGCGTCAAAGCGTGAAAGCCCAAACCCTAAATTCTAAAACCCCAGAACCCCTCCCTTGAATCCTAAACCATTACATATCCTTACACCCCAAACCCCAACGTGTCACCAAACCCTAGACGCCGAAACCCCTTTCCGCTAATCCCCAAAATCCTCACCCCCTAAACCTAAGCGGTCTTGGAACCATAACAAACATGACATGCTTTATGATCCCTTGCAGCTTCCGTCTCAAACGAATGAAAAAACATCAACCCAAAACCCTTCGAAAGCTAATCCAAGCTGTATGCATGCCGGAGGCTTGGAGCGCACCCTGGGGATGCATGCTCAGCCCGTTACCTGCTTCAGCTTAACGGAGATGGGGTTGAGGAAGTGTAAGGTTTAGCAAATTCATCGTTTCGGGTTTAGGAAGTTTAGGCTTGAAACAGTCTTTAACGTTTTAGGTTTGGGGTTTCGGAAGTTTGGGGCTTGAGGTTCAGCAAGTCTTGGATTTAGGGCTCGTGAAGTTTACGGTGTAGGGTTCCGTACGGTTCCAGGGCTTGCGGCTTAGTCTAATTAAGTCGTGGGGAACGGTGTGTACCCTCAGCGAGCTGTCTACAACTGTCGCTTCATCTACCACATCTGGCACTTTTGCGAGTAGCTACCTCCGCCTTCTCCTACACCCGCTCCCACTCCCTCTCACTCCGACTTCCACTCCCAGTCCCTCTCCTACTCTACTCACTACTCCCACCCCTCTCCCTCCTCCTTTCTCCCTCGCATCCTACGACAACAACTACTACTACGACGACGTTGCCGATGACGACGTTGACGGGCCTTCCGACATCCGAAGCATTTGGGTTGCCAGAGTACACTTGGATTTCCGAGATGAATGCCGTGGTTCACCGGCATAGAAATATGTCTTGGAATTCCGGGTGTAGAGTTGAGGGTTGCGGGGGAAGGAGATGACTCTGCCAAGCTGCAGGCATTGTCGCAGAAGCAGATCACAAAGTAGGGCACCTGCAGCTCCTGAAAGGTTCATGGCTGCAAGGAAAGAAGAGAAAGAAGACTCATATCCTTCTAAAGACGAAACCCTGAGCCCTAAACCCTCGTGGTTTAGAGGGTTTTTTTAATGCGTGATGACCAGAGTCTGCGACCTAGGTCTGCCTTTACAGGTACACGCAGGTGAGATCCATGCATGTAGAACAGAATCGTGTAGTCAAAGAAGTGGTTGACCCATGTTCGCAGACTTGTAACCGACATTCACAAGATACACTCTCCCGTCAGGTAGTCCAAGACGTCTACGAGTCTACGAGCACACCCTCAGTGGACAAAGCACAGGTAGCACATCCATCCACCATGTAGAATACAGTCTGGTAGTCGAGGAGGCACTGGGAATAGACAATGTCTTCCACATCCCAGTTGGACACGGAGTAGAAGATGTCAACCATGAAGAAGAGGTCCAAGCATAGGTAGTCTCACGTAGCTGTAGGACACAAGCCAAGGTCATCCATGTAGGACATGATAGAGACAACGTAGAGATCGACCATACAGGGCACACAAAGGGGACCGACCAGCTGGCAGCAGTGGTGCATGTAGAAGTCTTCCATGTAGGGCAGGATCCAGAGGTTGTCCATGAAGGGCATACAAGGCACAGCAACAGAGGCCTTCCAGGTAAGGCAAGATGTCGAGGTCGTCCATGAAAGGCATGATGTAGAAGTCATCCATGTACACGTGCACATAGAGGTCTTCCGTGCAGAACAGGATGTCGAGGTCGTCCATGCAGGGCACGATGTAGACGACAATGTTGTGGTGGTTGTACACGTAGAGGTCAATCAGGAAGGGCTTTAGTGCATAGGGCTTGGAGTTTGGAGCTTGGGGTTGAGTTTGCCAAAAAATCAGGTTCAGGATTGGGCGCATCGTGGCTTATTCAGGTGATGCCGGAGTCGGAAGTCCTATGTATGATACCGACGAAGAAACAGCCCGTTCTCCAGCCTGCCTGAAACTGTTCGCTTCGTCTGAAAGTTCGGTGATAGGACATCGTTCTCATAAGGCTCTCGTGTACAGGACATGAGTCCGTTGCTTAGGGGGTGGAAGGGCTCCTGTTTATCTCTTGCAGAGGCCAAACAACCAGGCCCGCAAGCCGAATCTTACCACAAGGATTTAAAGGTTTAGGGTTTATTTGGGGTTTAGGGTTTAGGGTTTGGGGTTTTGGGTTTGGGTGTTTGGGTTTTTTTAAGTGCAATGACTCTTTATCCACTCCGCATGTGCAGGTCTTGAGCCTGCCTTAGCCAGGCTTGCACTACTGCCACTCACTCCGGCTTAGGGTTTGGGGTTTAGGGTTTAGGGTTTAGGCAAGGCTTCGGGATGCATGCCCTCAACCTCCAATGGAATTAGGCCGACTGTTCTCTCCTCACACAAGATCCACTCGTTGCCGCAGGTCATTCCCACGATGTCTCCGATGCCTGGATCGTTGCAGTTGCGGCGTTACGCAGAGAGAGGGAGGAAGAAGCTTTGAGCGCAGCGTCACCTAAACCACTGATCTCCCAGGTGTATTCTACATATGCTACACGAGGATCCATGCGTACATCCATACATACCGCTGCCTGAAGCGCAAAGAGCCCTGGCATGTCGAAGGCAAATCTGCCCTCAAACCCTAACCCTAATCAAAGCTCTCGGCTTTTTTTCTGGGCCAGTCTCATTGCCCACTTAGGCAGAAAAAGTGAACCCGTGTGCACGAGGGGTGGCTTAGAATTTTCGGTTTCTTGCTTGCTCGAAAAATTGTTGATTGTGCACACCCACATACATGTTGAACATACATGTTGAGTCGGAGGATTGGAAGCGTTTCTAGGATCTAGACGATGCGATCTCCATGCGAACCCTAAGCCCTAAACCCTGAAACCCTGTACCCCGCAACCTTATAAAGCCCAAACCCTAAACCCCTAAAACCTCAACCCCTAAACCCTAAACCCTAAACCTTAAACCCCCAAACCCCCAAACCCTAAACCCTAAACCCTAAACCTCTAAACCCTAAACCCAATAGCAGAGCATTCGGAAGGCCTCTGTAGGAGCGTATCTCGGCCCTTGTCTCGAACCGTGGGCCCACGGTGTTGACGTAGACCGTCTCCTTGGGGTTTGGGGTTTGGGGGTTTGGGGTTTAGGGTTTAAGGATTTAGGGTTCAGGGTAGGGTTAGGGTTTAGGGTTTAGGGGTTTCGGGTTGAGAGGTGCAGGGTTTAGGGTTGAGGGGCGCAGGGAGCTCTTCGGTAAGAGACAAACAGCTGTAATCGATCGCAGCGTCGTCGTCACAGTGGCGGTGGCAGTAGTAGTCGTCGTCGTCATCGTCTGCTAGTGCTGCTACAGTCGCTGCTGTTTTCTATTGGCTCCTTTATAAAGATTGGAAAGCGGGTTGCAGCCAGTTAAACAGCACAAGCTTTACAATAAATCGAAATAATGTCCCCGCGGCGTTCCTTTCTGTTGTGTTTCCGTATTTGCTGCTGCAAAAGCAGCTTTAACAGGAGCAGCAACCATCATGCGGACAACAAAATCCAAAGCAAAAATAACAACATCACAGTCAGCAATATCTTTTATCACTCACCATCATCATCATCATCAACATCATCCTCATTGTCATGGGCATCGTCATCCGCATCATCGTCATCACCACCATAATCATCACCATCACCGGCACCATCGCGCTACAACCATCTCAGTGCGAGTAGGCATGCTCGTACTGCAAGTACAATCATCGTGTGGTTGTCTTCCTATGTTTTCAGTTCCGCGATATGCCATGGTGATGATGTGATCGAGGCATCCGGTTTAGGGTTCTGGCCAAAGCTGAGCGTCAGAAGAGACATGACAAGACTACTATAGATTCACAGGATTCGCACAAAGCCTCGTGAACCCAAAACCCTGGAAATCCAACAGCTTGTCACTGGTCCTTCTGCGGTATGAGCGGCCAGCTGGAAGCGGTCTGACCTACCAATACAGAAGCCTTAATAATTAGAATATGGCTTTTGGACATATTCTAGAATTATTTCACGAGGAAACCTAAGGAATAGTATCGGAAAAAAATGTTCAGGCTTCTACATTATTGAGAACTTGCCGGGCATGGTATCAGAAGGGCTTTATAGGGGCTTTGCAAAGGCCGTATACGTTTTTTAACGTATGCTTTTCGTGCTTTATAACGTCTGATTTGAGGAAACGAAACCTTGTACAGAGAATTGGCACCGATAAGGTGCCTCCTACTGCTGCTTCTCCTGCTACTACTCCTACTCCGATACGCCTAACCGCGCCGGCGACGACTACGACTCTTGTGACAACAACTGCTACGAGCACAAGGCCAACGGCTTGGAAAGTTTGGGGTCTGTCGTCTCTACTTTGCAATTGGGTGTTTCACGATGTATACTGTAAGGTAGCGAAAACCCGTGATTGGAAAAGTTACCTTTTTGGTATTTTGATCGGGATCCTAATAGAGAGGCCCTTTTTGAGAATTTGCGTTTATAAATCGGAGGTCTACGTTAACAATGTATATGCAGGCCTTGATAATTAGAATACTGTGCCTGCGAGCACCTGAACCCTATGAGGGTTCCCAGAGGTCCCCGGCAGCAGAACTCTGGGCTCGAGCTACAAAGATGACTCGAAGCTACCACAGAAAGCACCAGAGGGACTCTCGGGCTCGGAGTTTGAAGGGTTTAGGGTTTAGGGTTTGTGTTTGTGTTTTTGAGGGAAAGGGTTCAGGCTTTAAGGTTTAGGGTGTAGGGTTGGGGTTTAGGGTTTCGGGTTTAGTGGTGCCATATAGCGGCCTTTATCATGAGGAGGCCGTCAAGCGTTCTCTCCAATATGATACCGACCCCTAAACCCTAAACCCTTGAATAGGATGTTTGGGTTTAGGAAAACTCGTTCAGCTCTACAGCCAGATGCAAAAATGCGAAAGTCGCCGGGCCGATAACATACAGGTCTGAAAACTGCGGTATCTTCTACGGGAGTTTTATTCCTACAGGGGGGTTTAGGGTTTAGCGGTTTAGGGGTCTAGGGTTAAGGGTTTAGGGTTTAGGGGTTTAGGGTATACAAACAGTCAGCAAGCTTACTCCCATATACCCCCACATCCTAGTCGATTTATTAAGGCTCCTATGGGCTTCGTCTGAAGTCGGAACAATTGAACATAGCATTCCACTACAGTTCTTATACACGTTAAAATGCGTTGCAAGCATGAGGCCCCCCATATTATGTCGATACTCTGCAACCTCCCCTGCCACCTTGTGCGAACTTCACCTTCTCCTCAGCTGCGGGAATCGGACTCGAGGTTAGCTGTAAACGGTTTAGGCTAAGGGCTTTCGGGTTTTAAGGGCTTTCGGCACTTCAGGCTGTAAATCCTTGAAAGCTTTAGGGTTTTAAGGCTGTTTGAGGGCTTGAAGTTTTCATTCTTTGCGGCTTCAGGGTTTCGGGTTTGGGTTTGGGGCCTTAGGGGTTTCAGGGGTCTTGGGGCTTTAGGCTTTTAGGGTTTCAAAGCTGTTTCTTGTGGGGTGGCTCTTTCTCCGCACATCCCGGGCCTGCGTCATAGAGGCTTGCACTGAGAACCGGGTTTAGAGTCTAGGGTCGACTCTGGAACGAGGATGGCCTCCCTATGTTCCACAAAAAAAACAAGACATCTCTTCGACCGCACAAGGCTCGAAATCCTTGAACCTCCACCCCCGATCCAAAACCCAGAACTCGCACTAAACCGCAACCCAAACCTTACGAACCCTGGAACCTGAACCTTCAACCCTACACCCCTGAACCCTACACCCCTAAACCCTAAACCCTAAACCTCTAAACTAGGTGGGGCTTTTAGAGCCTTTGAAAAATATTAGTAAATAAGATCCTCTGAAGCCCAATAAGGGAAGGTTTAAAATGTCCCAAAGCCCTGCCTAGTAAACCCTACGTACCCTTCGGCCCAGGTGCGCGAACACGCGCAAGCACTCCATGCAAGGCACCCTGCACACGCACTGACCAGGCAACCCTGCGTTCATCCTCCGGGTGGAACAGTTAAGGCTTCAGGGCTTTGGGGTTCAAAAGGCGCAAAAAAACTTGAAAGGCTTGATAGGGTTTAGGCTTGAGGACTCTAGAGCCTTCGGGTTTAGGGTTGAGGTGGCTGAGGTGTCAGATGATGCTTAGCTTGAGCTACATGGACAGAAGTAAGGATTTGTGTTTAGCTTGCTAGGCTTGAATTTCAGGCGACCACGTCACAGAGTGTGTGATTCCTCCACTCCATTTTCGGAAGTTGCCTAAACCCTGCATCCTGAACCCTAAACCCTAAACCCTAAACCCTAAACCCCAAAACTCGATACCTTAACCTGAAGGGTTTACCACAACTACAGTAAGGAACCCCAAGGCATAGCATCATCAAGTATCCCGGCCCCTAACCTACACCCCAAACCCTGAACTTCCCTGAACTTAAAACCCAGCATACCCTGAACCCAAAAACATGAACCCCAAACCCTAAACTCTGGATTGCCCTGAACCACGCTGTGGGGGTCCTGTATATTTATAGTGTAATGGGCCCCAGAACCCCTTAAAGCAACCTTTAGATCCCTTAAAAGAAACCCCCAAAAAATCCCTTAAAGGACCCCTTAAAGGCCCCTTTTTCGCTCTTTTGCGTCCTGTGGGTACCCCTAAACCCTACACCCTGAACCCCGAACCTTAAACCCTTCATCACCCTGAACCATGCTCTTTGCTGTCCAGTGGATTGGTTTTAGCTTAAGGCGACTATTAAGGTGCCATAATACGGAAACCCTTTCTTAATGACTACAGATCCCCATTATGGTAACTTAAACCTTAACCCTAAACCCTGAAAGGAACCTTTATAGATCCCTTAAAGGAGCCCTTATAGATCCCTATACCCCTTAAACGGAATCCAGAGGAATCCTGTCCTGTGGGTTGGCTGGAGAATAGTGGATCCGCCCCACCCCACCTTCGGGCGTCTCGAAGGAGCCGATCCTCGAAGGGTGTTTTAGGGGTTACTAGAAGGGTTCCCATAAGGCTTACTATAGGGATGTGGCGTTTAGGGTAGAGGATTAGGGGATTTAGGGTTTAGGGTTTAGCGTTTGGGGTTTGGGGTAGGTTTGGTAAAGGCTTGAGGGTTTAGGCTTCAGTCGGGCTTGCGTCCCTGAAGCAACCATTCGTGCGGCTAGAGTTTAAGGTTTCCCTGGGGCTTCTGAAGGCTTCTACAGGATTTTATATCCTAGGATACCCAGTAACCTAAGAATAAAAAGGCCTCTCTTTTTGGTATTGGGTAACTTTATAAGGAACCTAGGACTGCAAAAAGGGAATAAGGGTACTACTGGGCATCCTAGTATCGGTGTTGCAAGGGTTTTGTAAGGGCGTGGCCAAGTCTACAAAGGATTTTGAGATGGTCTTCAAAAGGGCCTTTGCTTCTAAAGGGCTTCGCAGGGTGGAAGGCAAAGGGGCTCAGGGAGGCCTGGAGGTAGACCCTAAACCGAAACCCTAAACCCTAAACTCTAAACCGTTTGAATTTGAGGTGTAGGAGCTTATGGTTCAAGGGGCTCGATGGCTCTTTTAAGTCTATCTCCTCTTTTGCGTCTGCTATCACGAGTTTTGAGAATGCCAGGTTGGCTGAGGGCTCGAGGGTTCAGAGCTTCCGGGTCTCAGGGTGCTGGAGTTTCGGGTTTAGAGTTTTAGGGCTTAGGGTTTAGGGTTTAGGGTTTAGGGGGGCTACAGTATGGTGAAGGGTTTAGGGTTTAGGGGTTTGGGATATAGGGTTTCAGGGTTCCCACTTTGCTTGCGGGGGAAGCCGTTCCTGACATCACGGGTGGGTTACTTAAATATGCCCCAAACCCCGTTCCAAATGTAAAGGCCTGTGTGTTGGCTAGCAAGTTTCGGGTTGAAAAAACACCTCTACAGAAGGAATGAATAGCAGTGGGAGAAAAATGTGCTATCCATGGCTTGGGTCCTGAGTAGACTGTATTCCTGGAAATAAGGGGCTCTCTTTTTGTTGAGGACCTTTTTCCTGGACAGCCAGGAAAGGGCAATTATGTCGGGACCTTAACAATTAGAATAGATTTTGGGGGTGCGTTAGAGTATAGTTATAACAAGGAATCCTAAGGAATAATCCTGGTAATTCTGTCGGCCCCTGTAGTATTCGGGCTGTGGCCCCTAAACCCTAAACGCTCAACCCTGAAGTAAAAGCCAGAAAGTTGGAATATGATTATCCTAACCCTTCTACGGTAAATTATAAGGTATCCTACCCTGAAACCATGTTCCAACTTTCTGGAGTTCCCTTTAAACGCTAAACCCTAAACCCTGCTGAGTCTCTTCTCATGGCCCCAGAAGGTAACCGGCTGAGGGTTCACCATGTAGTAGTCGTTTGCTGCGACGACAGAGCCGACGGGTATCGTGTCCTCAACTGCTCACTTAAAACTAGGGTTTCGGGTTTAGGGGTTTAGGGTTTAGGAGTTTAAGATTTAGGGGTTTACGTGTTTAGGGCTTATGGTGATGGTTAAAACACGGTTTTGCAAGGACTTAGAATCTTCTGCAGATTTGATACAGGCGTGCAGGGTTAGGATCGGGGCTGGCGGGTTGGAAGATTTGGGGTTTCGGGCTGTGGTTTGGGAACTCGGACACAATTGTGGTGACATGCACCGAACAAAGTAAGGCGACGCGGCACAGCTGCGCTGTAGTGCGTCCACTCTGCCTTCCTCTTGGGCCCAGGGCACTTGACTTCTTGGCTCACGCCCCTGCAACCCCCCCAAACCCCTAAACCATAAACCTCTAAACCCTAAACCCTTAAACCCCTAGGTCGTAAACCCTAAAGCCCAAACCCAAAGCCCAGCCTCAACGTCGTGCCGCGGGCTTTATAGAGAGGTCCCCGATTTCGGCTGGGAGCCGGACTTCTCAAGAATCTATAGGTCCATTCAGGCCCCCTTTACCAACCCAAAACCGTATGAAACCTGAACAAAAACACGGGCGGTACCTTCAAAACTTAACGGAGCTTTCGGAATCACAGGAGCAGGCACACACACACACACACAAAATACCTTATCAAATGCAGCTGTTTGTCACGTGCTGCACATAGTACTCATCCCATGTGGTATGATATAGCATGATACAACATGACAGTACACAACATGATAGAACACTACATAAAGAGACTTAACATGTCGGATCATAGCCCGTTAGAACATGGTCGAATAGAAAAGGAAGAGAATAATGCAAGGGCCTTAACAATTAGAATAGCGTTTTGGGGCCCATTATACTATACTTATAACAAGGAACCCCCAAAATGGTACTGGTAGTTGTTTAGGCCCTAAACCCTAAACCCTAAGCCCTAAACCCTAAACCCCCTGTAGTACATCCGAGACTCAGGATGCAGGGTACCCGTACTGCTCAATGCCACCACGCCCGAGCACTCGGAGTTCCTGGGATCGGCAAAACACTCGGAACGGTTTAGGGATTTAGGGGTTTAGGGGTTTAGGGTTTAGGGATTTTGGGTTTAGGGTTTAGGGTGAACATCAACGGTACCTGCGAGAGCTGAGGCCACCATGTGGGTACGAGCAGGCGCTGCCGGAAAACAAAATTATTATGGAATGATGTCCCCTTATCGTGCTTAGTTTTGTTTTTGCACCCCCTATCAGGGTGTAGGATTTAAGGTTTAGGGTTTAGTTCGAATATTAGCGTGCAGCTAAACATGGCTATGCCGTGGCCATGCCACTTGTGCTGCCCTACGATGGCGATAGCGATGACGATGATGATGATGATGATGACACCGATGATGGCGGTGACAGTCATGTATTTTGAAGAGGTGGGACCATTTAGAACTGCTGTCGATGATGATGATGATGATGTTGACACTGGTTCAGACGCTGCTGCTGGTGATGCCGCTGCCATGGACACGACACCCTAAACGCCAAACCCTAAACCCTGAGCCCAGATACTCCGAAGCCACAACCAAAAGCAGACAAGACACACAGCCAAGGCCCAAATTAGAGCCCTAAAGTTCACCTCATGGGGCGGCGCGTAGTCAGCCTCGGATCAAGTTTAGGTTTTAGGGCTTCGGCTTTAAAGTTTAGTGCTTAAGGTTTGGCAAAAACTTTCCTTGAAGCATGGCTTACTAACCTGCACAGCAGCGGAAGGCAGCACAAGGAGACAACGGAAAGCAGAATGGAAACGATAATCGCCGATAAATCCTGGAGTCGAAGCCTGAATGGAATTGGAAAATGAAGAAACGGCATGGAAGCGAGAATGGAAGCCCTTCTGCAACCGGGACGCAGGACTGAAAAAGGAAATAGCAACGAAAAAACTGACAAGCCTTGTTTCAGCTCTGTACAAGTCTACACGACAAGGCGTGCACACAGTGACGTGGGCATAAAAAACGTATGCAGGAACTCGCGTGCAAGATCCTGTGCAAAAGCAGAGCGGTGTGGGGAGCTGCACGTCTGCAAGAGCCTGCGCAAATATTCGCGCACACGTTTGGAAGCAAACTTTTGACTGGGTCGGCCAGAGCAGCAGGCTGCAGAGAGAACACCCTTGCCGGATCGGACCATCTGGGAGTTTCCGAAAATCGGGGACCCTAATAAAGTACCCTGTATAGTAGGATCCTTATTACAAGGATCCCCAAAATGAGGTACCCCTAATTTTCGGAAACTCCCATCTGAGCTGAGGCAGACTTCCGCTTCAAATGCTGCGAAGGAAGCGAACCTCTCTGCATCGATGGTTGGTCCGTGATGTCCTGTTCCACTGCTGCGCACGTGAGGGCAGCCATTGCCACTTGCGTTCTTCATAATCTGGGAGTTTCCGAAAATAGGGAACCCAAATCTAGTACCCTACATAGTAGGATCCTTTTTATAAAGACCCCAAAATATGGTACCCCTAATTTTCAGAAACTCCCATCTGGAATCGGGGCAAGTTGACCAGAATCTCGCCGGCCATTCGGCGCAGGCACGAGGATCAAGCGATTGTTGCCGCCAAGGCAGTGCGATTTCATGTTGTGCAGGATGTCCACCTCAACGGGCCGGGTGCAGTTGTTGCATTCAGCCAAAGCTAGTTGCAACGGTTGCCCAGCCTGCCCTCTACTGCTCAGAGAGCCCAATACCCCTTAATTCGCCTCGGCCCCGCCGGCCGAAGCGGTCAGAGGTTCCTATTCGGATTTCCTCTATTCTTAATCCCCTCCCCAGTGACCCCACCCCCAAAATCCTGGCCACCCCCCCCCCTAAAAAATGGAAACGTGTCGATGAGCCCCAAGGTCCGGCGGTGAATTTTCGCCTTCTCCAGTGGATTTTGGCTTTCTGTAGGCAGTCCCACCCAATTTTCTTCTGACTTCTTCCCCCTCCCCGGCCCCTTCCCCCCCCCCTCCCCCCCCTCCTCCGCTCGCTGACAGAGTTTTGTGAAGTTTTCGACGACACGGGACTGCAATGTAGCATCTTTATGTGTTGGGGCTCGCCTTTAAGGCTGCAGTACCAAGCGAGTTTCAAACCTGAAATTCTAACCCTACTGCAGATAGTAGCCACTCGCCGCATGCGCGTACAGCCGGGCCGAGGCGGACGACGCGCAGCGTTTCAAATTAAGGAATAAAGCTTAAATCATAATATGAAGCCCCTTATAATTTAAGGTATATTGCTTAGTTAAGGGGTATTGGAGCCCCCTAAACCCTTAACCCTTTAGATCCCTTATAGATCCCTTAAAGGAACCCTAACTATTCCTTAATTAAGGGGTCTTGGGCTCTCTGGGTGTCCACAGGCAGTTGCCTTGCCTGGGACGGACCCACGCGCACCGAAATCATGCCACGGACCGCCTCTGGCAGATGCCCAGCACATAAATTAGGGCCCCAAAAAAGCACATAAGCAAAAATTAGGATAGGGATATCCCATATAAACCCCCTTAAAAGGAAGCCCAACAAGGCAGGGATATCCCGGTAAAATGCTTATGCTTATGTGCTTTTTGGGATCCCTTAAATAAAGCCTCGCTCCACGGCGTCGGCGTCTCAGGCAAAGCATCGACGGGAGATTGCAAGGCCATCTAGATGGGAGTTTCCGAAAAGTCAGGGTACCTTATTTTGGGGTCCGAATAATAAGGATCCTACTATTCCCCTATTTTCGGAAACTACCAGATCATCTTTCGACTTCTTGTCGAAGTTGTGCGACGTGATGATCCGGCTGCCCGGAAGGACGCCAAAACGGCCAGGAACCCCTAAACCCTAAACTCTAAACCGTGCGAAGGCAAGGCTACTTGCCGGCAAGAAATTCAGGAAACTGCCGACAGCAAAACTGAGGATTGATGAGGCGTTGGATGTTCGTGGAATGCAGGGTTAAGGGTTTTAAGGTTTCCGGTTTGGACTTTAGAGAGTTTAAGGGCTTGGGTTTGGGGTATAGGGTTATTGTACCACGAGCACGTCGTGTTGCGCTTCAGCAAGACAATCTGCCTGCCCATGAACCCTGAAACCACAACTGCAAATCTGAATATCCCAACAAACAATGTTGAACTCTACAACCCTAGGTAAAGGTGCAGACATCCGAACACTCTCACTGAATCTTTGCAATGTCTGCAAAATGTTCCAGTTCAGATTCAAGACTCCGGAAACCTAAAAAAAAAACCTGCACTAAAAACGCCAACCAGGATAAAATACATTGCCAGCATTATGATTTATACACCCTACACCTTAAAGCACAAACCCTAAACCCCTAAACCCCTAAACCCTAAACCCCTGAACCCTAATCCAAGCTGCTTTTCCTTGATCGTTGACTTTGGTGCACAAGTGCCTGGGAGAGACAACGCCAGAGCCGGCTGTCGAGTTCCATCCTCTCTACTTACTATAGCGGCCTGCAAGAGTAAGAATACGATTTTCGAGCCTTACAGTTCTACTGAGATTAAGCAATTCTAGACAGGGTTCGATTTGATGTTACATCTAGCCGGCCCTGAGTTCGACTTCGGAGAAATTCTGGACACAGGGCTGTTGATTGAGGCATTCGCCACGGACGGGATTGAGGACATGAAGATTAGGATTGAAGGCTACTGAACACTGAACACTTGCCCCAGACAGAACTGTACACGCTATGAGGCTTCGGAATGAGGGTCGTGGGTGGACGGCTCAGGGGTCGTGAGTGAGAGACACAGAACTCGGTCTCCCCACGATTTGAGGTGCCTTCTTCAGGAGTCCCTTTTTTCCAACACTACTTCGGCTCAAAGCCTCCATAGGAAAGGGGTCCTCTATAAGCATTACTGATATTATTTTCCGAACTCTTCTACATATGTTTAAGTAATAGTAATAATAACATCATTCTTTATGCTACTCCTGTTGTTGCTGTCATTAGGGGTAGTAGTAGTAGTGGTACTACTACCACCACCACCACTACTACTACTACTACTACTACTACTACTACTACTACTACCACCACCACTACTACTGCGGTTGTGATTACTACTATTTCCTGGTACCCGCATTGGCATTAACATTCTTATGTTTATCTTTAGTGTCGGTATTCTTATTTCTATCTTCAATACCAGCTTTCGCGTTGTACCGATATTACCAGTACTACCATTACTGTTGCTCTTCGTCTGATTATTCCTACTTCTATTTCCCTACAGTAGAAGCCAGAAAGTTGGAATATGATTATCCTAACCCCTTTCAGGTAAATTATAGGGGATCCTACCATTAATCCATATTCCAACTTTCTGGAGTTCCCTTTAGTACCCATATCATGAACCTAAACCCTAAACCCTAAAACCCTGTAGATCCCTTAGAGGAACCCTTATAGATCCCTTTGAAGGAACCCGAGTTCCCTTTAAACCCTACGAAATCTCCCAGTTCCCATCGAGCGGCCTGTTCGCGAAGATTACGCGGCGCTTGGAGTCCAACGCTGCGAGGATGCATTTTCCCCAAGGGGTCTCAACCGTCCACGAATCCTCACGGGATGGGTTTTCGGCAGGGAGGGACTGTTTAGGGATGTTTAGGGCGTAGATCCTTCCCTCTGGGCGCTGTCAGGCGTCGCTTGAACCCGAAAACCCGTCCAAAACCCTTGGTAGCTTGGGCGCTCCGGACGCCTTTTTAGGATTTAAGCGAAAAGTCCGAATTTTTTAATGATAACATCCTCTAAACCCTAAACCCTAAACTCAAACCGTCGTCCCTGATGATCATGGAGACCCCGATACAAGGGGCCATGCTAAGCTCCTCAGTCATCTACCAACGAGAAAACCCGTGACTGCGAACCCACAAGATTCCCGAGGATTAGGTTTAGGGTTTAGGACACACGATACCCGAGGCCCAGACATCAGGAATCCCGCAGCTCAACAATCCCTGAAATGCCATACACCGCCCCGCATGCCCTCCCCCAACAACAAAATAGAAAGAACGACATTAACCTGCGCTCAAAGCCGAAATCTCTCAAAATGATCCTTCGGCAGCCCGACCCTAAAAGCCTTTGCCCCACACGCCCTGAGCCGCCCATAAGTCAACCTAAACCCTAAAAACACCGAGGCCAAAAACCCTACACCCTTAACCCCAGACCCAAAACTCGAAACCCCAAACCCTAAACCCTTAAACCTTCAACCCTAAACTCAAAACCCCCAAACCAAACAAAACCCACGAACCCCCCCCCCCTCCTCGCCCTTCACCTGCACGCCGCTGCCGCCGATCACGCCGAAGCGAGGGAGGGGCCCAACAGATGCCATGGCTGGAGACTAAGACTAAGGCTAGTGATAAAAAAAACGAAATAAACGCGATAACAGTATTAAAGATAAACAAATATGGTTCTATAAAAGTACTAGCAAGAGTAAGACTTGTGATAGAAAAACGAAATAAACGTAACAGTAGTATCAAAGGTCCTTATTATCAAACGGATCCTCTCAGGTAGCATCGCTGGTATGACAGATGAAGAACAAGTAGAAGAAGCAGAACAAGACGAAGAAGACCAAGATCGAGTAACGGAAGGGAAACCCGCAACATGGTCCGATACTCCGTGTTGGGCGCCTTCCGGGAGTTTGCAACTGCATTTCTCCATGCGCTCGCTGGCTCTGTTGGACTCATTAACGTTGGAGGGTCGGCTGCGGGAAAAGCGTAGGCAGCTCGATGCTTGCAAGTGACAACCATCCGGCCCACACCCCATCCCAACGGAATCCCTAAACGCTAAACCCTAAACCCTAAACCCCTAAACCCTAAACCCTAAATCCTAAACCCTAAACCCTAAATCCTAAACCCTGAACCCTATACCCTAAACCCTAAATCCTGAACCCTAAACCCTATACCCTAAATCCTAAACCCTAAGCCCTAACCCCTGTTAGCTTCTCCTACAACGCCCTGAAAGGTCCGACCGTGCTTGCGAGTAGTAGCAGTCGCCAGACCGGCCCCTAATGCAAAAGCTACTACCACAACTCTTTCTATCAATATTCTAGACCCAAGAGTATCCTAGGAATAAAAAGGGTGCCCTTTTTGGTTTAAAGGGGCTTATAAGGGAACCCGAACCCACAAAAAAGGGAATAAGGGCCTACTCCAGGTCCTAGTATTAAAGATAAAAGGATTCAAGGCTTAGGGAAAGCTACTACCACAACTATTACTAGTAATTTTGACGATAGTGTGACCAAGTAGCAATGACTATTATTGCGAGTACCAATGACTCTGACGCATCAGATAAACACTGCTTCACCAGCGTCGCCAACTTCGCTCAACCTTTCTGCCTGCCACCGCAAAGCCCCAGAGGATAGCAACAAGACTGAGAATACAAATGACAATAATGAAAACTGTCTTAATGAGAGCTTCAACAATAAGAGGACAAATGTTAATAAGCAGATTAATGAAGCCTAACTCCTGTTCCAAATAAGAATTCAGAATCCTCAGAATCCTCAGCCGAAAGCCTCTCCTCCGCCCTCCTCAAAAGCAAAAAGTGCCCGTCATCAAGCAATGGAAAACTGCAAGCAGCCTTACACGCAAACTCCAACCACCGCGTCTGAGAACTACCGTCCGGGCACCGGACCACCCAAGCCAACCAACCCAAAAACCCAAACCCCAAGTCTATGCATGACCATAGCATAGCTGTACATGTGTATATATATATATATGCAGGCGATGAGGGGAGATGATGATTAGGATTGCTAGTGCTATCATGAGTAACATTGTTGCTATCACTACTACGCAGCCCTCCGCATTAGCTCGCTGCCCTGGGTCAACTCCGGCGGGCTGGCCTGGGTGCATCGTTGCTGCGTGATCGAGACGGACGCCGGGGCCGCTTCGGGCCCTGCTCACGGCGCTGCTGGCGCTTACGCTTCTTCTTGTTTTAAAGCGTAGGGTTCAGGGTTTAGGATTTAAGGGTTTAGCGTTCAGGGCTTAGGCTTTACGGATTGCCCTAGCGACAAGTCGGGAGTAGAGCCCAGGGTCCCGGGGTTACGTGTTTAGAGGTTCGACTGTAGGGTTCAGAACTTTAGTCCAGGAACGGAAACCCCAAACCCCAAACGCGCCCTAAACCGAGACCCTAAAACCTTCAACCTTAAACCTTAAACATAACAGACAACTCCTAGACCCAGACCCTGTCATCCAAACCAAAAGCTGAGCCCCTAAACCTTTCAGAATAGGACGCGAGGAGACTCGAACCTTTCAACCTTCAACTCGCGCGCACCCTAAACCCTTAAATCCGAACTTCCCTAGACTTTCACCCAGTGAAGGCCCTCAACATCAGACCCTGTAGCCCTAAGCTTGCCCCAAACCCCAAACCCTAAGCCCTAAACCCTAAACCCCAATTAAACCCTAAAACCCTAAAACCCTGAAGCCTGAACCCTAAAACCCTAAACCCTAAAACCGAAGCCGTCTTCGGCTTGCAGGGACAAGGGCGCAGTTCGTTTCCCATGGCGCGGTCTTTCTGTGTCTTTCCTAAGGGACCCTTAGGGAAGTAGGGGGGGGGCCTTGGTTTTGTGGTACATTGTACTATAAGTACAATAAGCAACCCCCAAATGCCCTTATTTCGGGGCCTTAATCAGAATAGGGTTTTTGTGCTACATTGTACTATAAGTATAATAAGCAACCCCCAAATAGTAGAGGTAATTATTACTGTAAGGCCAAAGCACTAAGCCGCGAACTCTTAGGGTCATGCCTCGGTCACTATCTAATCCTGCGGAGCAAGCGAGCCCTAAAACATCGAAGGTCACTCGAAGTGCGGATTCAGGTGTAAGGAAGTTTTGGTGCTATTGGTGTCTAGGTTTGGGGGGCTGTTTTCGGGCTTGGGATTCAGGGTTGAGGTGAATTCAGTGGTAGGGTTGCGGTCTACCTAGGCGAAACTTATGGGATCAAGTCGGGTTTAGGGTTTAGGCGTGTAGGGGTTAGGGTTGAAGGCCTCAAGGATAAAAGGTTGCAGAAAAGACAAGCAGGGTCCCATGGCTGCAGAGCAGACCTCGGGATCTTCCGCGTTGAAGGGGTCGAAATCCCAGACGTGTACCTTGCAGCCGCAGTAGCTAACCCCTAAACCCTAAACCGTAATCCTACAACCCCAGAACAAACATCTTAGAATAGGGTTTGGGGGTTTATGCGATACTATAATCATAGTAAGGGGCCCCAAAATAGTATCGGCAACTTTTGAAGTTTTCATATCAACACCCATACCCTCCGAACCCTAAATACCGTCTAAGCTGTGAAGCCCACAGCACACCCTCGACCCCCAAGCCCAAGGTAGTAGCAATAGCAGAAAACCCTGCAAAACCCCTAAGACAGTAATAGCAACCACAAAGATCATGCTCACAAAAATGTTTAGGGTTGTAATAACAGTTGACTAACCGAGATCTTGCAGAAGCATCACAAACAAAAAGAAGAAGAACAGGACTGGCACAATCGACCCTCATCCCGACACTCGGAGTCCCTTTTAAACGAAATAGATCAATAGCAATGATGAGACCCAAGAGTACCCTAGGAATAAAAAGGGTGCCCTTTTTTGGTTTCAAGGGGCTTATAAGGGAACCTGAACCCTACAAAAAGGGAATAAGGGCCTACTCCGGGTCCTAGATGATGATGAGAAGGAGAACGATAGTAACAACTACTGCAACAAGCTCGAATAAGTACAAAACTACTAATACTAGTGACGAACTTGCCTAAACCCTGACAGCCTGAACCTCAATCCCCTATACCCCTTAACCTCTTAACCCTGAAACACACAAACCCCTAGACCCATAAACCCTACTTGGCTGACTTCTGAACCCCTCCTAAAAGTTAAACTATTAGCCTCCTTGTTAGAGTTAATATAGGAACCCAAATAGCTAAAGTCCTAAGAGCCAACCAGAAGAACGCCAAGGAATAGTACCCTTATAGAAACCCCACAGAAACCCTAAGTCCCTCTTAAGGAACCTTAAACGGGACCCTAACACCCTAAACCCAAACCCTAAACCCTACAGCCAAGGAATATCAACCAACCTGCCAGCACCCTAAACTAGGATACCCAGTAACCTAAGAATAAAAAGGCCTCTCTTTTAGGTATTGGGTAACTTTATAAGGAACCTAGGACTACAAAAAGGGAATAAGGGTACTACTGGGCATCCTAGCCCCTAATTTTCGGAAACCCTAAAAACCCTTTATAGAACCCTTATAGATCCCTTTAAGGAACCCTTATAGATCCCTTTAAAGGGTACGACTGGGCATCCTAGTAAATTAAGAAGGAAGGATCGGCCTTCCACTCCTCACTGGCACCATTTCGCAGCCTCAGAAGCAGATGGCTCACCTGCTTTGGGAGGCGGGAAGCGGGCGCCTTTCCTTCGGGCTTTAGGGTTTTTGTGCCCAATATAGGGGTTTAAGGCCAAAAATATAGTGGCCTTACTGATTAGAGTAGGGTTTTGGGGTGTTTTATACTATCATTACACTCAGGAGCCCCCAAGAGAATGTAGGTAATCGTTACGGCCCCTATAGTAGGGGCGTTTGTGAGGTTCCATATGGGCCTCTATGGTCGTTTTATACAGCTGTCTTCAGGGTTTAAGGATAAACGGCATACAACTAGGTGCTTGTTTATTGTGAACATCTTTTTATGCATCCGTCCTCTGGAAAGTTTTGGTGGCCTAGGGTTGGAGTTTAGCAGTTGGGGCTGGAGGAGTTGGGATTTGGGGACGGGTTTCGGGTTACGGTTTTGCACAGGTTTAGGGGTGAGGATTTAGTATCTGGGGCACAGGGTAGAAGGGGTCGGGGTTTCAGAATCTGCAGCTACGAGGACTCGTTGTGGCAACTAGGCAAGAAAACAGTAGTCCTACAGATAATACACTGGCAATAGTAATCGCCACACAAAATACTTCGGTGCTTACCGTTGCTGACCTGACCTTGCCGCCGGTGCGGCGCAGGATTGCACCAGGCCTCTGCGCGCTACATTGCGGGTTCAGAAAGGCTGAGCAGGGGAGGCGCTGCAAGGGGGGTGATGAAAGGAGAAACAATGTAGCAAGGGTCTTCGGTTTGAGAGGGTCGTGGGTTTAGGTTGGGGTTCGAAGGCGGTTTTCAACGGGAAGCTGGTTGTGGGCTAGAGAGGTTTTCTGGGGGACGGTAAGCAGCGCAAGCGGAAAAACGCCCGCGGCTGTCATCGAAGCCTCTGCACCGAGCCGTCCGTGTTTAGGGTTTAGGGCTTACGGTTTAAGGCCCAAGTGCCACCACGGTACACATAAGAGCCTCCGACGCTAGAAGCACGATATTGCATTCACCAATTGGATGAAAGCAGAATGATTCTGTACATACAGTAGGAGAGGTATCAATCGAGGAGTTACCAGTATCAAGCCACTCTGAACCCTAAAGCCTAAGCCCCACTAAAGACACTACCGACACCTCGTCCAACTTGGAGAAAGTCAGTCTAAAGTGCGCTAACGTAGGGGTCTGAATAATCGCAAATACTACTCTATCGCACCCAAACAAGAAAGCCTTAACGGAACCCCTGCAAGACTTCCTGCAGGCCTTTCTGCATAGGAGTAGAGCAGGTTCCCGGCCCTCTCCACATCCCTGCCGGGAAATATGAAGGTTAAAATGGCGGGAGAGGGTGCCCTATTCAAAGTACTTGTACAGGGGATCCTACTATGTGTTGTCGGGATTTAATAGGCTTCTTGAGGCTTGCAGACCTTACCAGACATATAGGCTATAGGCTTTCTCCAGACTTCGGGGGTTTCGGGCTTACGCGTGTAGTGTTTAGGGTGCGTGCAAAGCATTGCGGAATTAAGGCTACTGAGTGCCCTCAACCCTAAACCCCAGACCCTAAACCCTAAACCCTAGACCCAGCTGCATGGGGACGGTGACGGGCCCCTGAACTGAGCCAAAGGACTTTCTTGTCGGCTGAAAGATCGCAGGTACGAAGATGCGGGGACTACAGGGGACATCGTATGATGTGTATGTAACTTCCCTGGTATGTAGGTATGTGTATATATAGATGTGTGTATATATATATATATATATATATATATATATATGTATATGCTCTATACAAATAGTATGTATATCTATATCTTTTTTATCTATATATATATATATGTATAATATGTGTATGTATATATGGACCCGCAGCCTTCTTGGGTGGACTTATCCACCAGCTGTTCTTATCCGTGTAACCGCTCTTTTTGCCTTGCGTATACACTTTTTTTCTATATGCCACTGTCCCTTGGCGATATAGATACTCGTGGCTTGAGAAGGCCATTGTGTTGGAGGTCTACAGATATGAATTTCAGCTTGTCTGGCAAGAACGCAATCCCACCACGATCCGCTACCGCTCCCCCAGGCAGAAAAGCAAAGACCGCACTGATGAAGAAAGCTTAGGGCGTAGTGCCGGAGCAGCCCTTGACCCTAACCCTTAACCCCTTTAAACCCTGAACCTCTGAACCTAAACCGCTGAAACGTAAACCCTAAGCCCTTAAGCTATAAACCCTAAACCCCTTAACCCTAAGTCAAACGCTAAGCCCGAAACACTCAACACATAAACCCTGAGCTCATCAAGCTCGCCGAAGCAACCAGACATCGCGCCGAATCCGGAGCTCGCCCGGTGCCTCCAGAAACCCGGCGAGGCGACGGTGTCAAACACCCCAAGCTGATCCCTAAACCTTTTGAGGTTTAGGGCCTAGGATCTACCTGAAGGATCATGGGACCCAGTAACTAGAGCTATGGATGAGGCAACCGGAGTTCTACTTACTTTTCTCTCCCGTCAACGGCACTTGTAGCCTTACTTACAAAGTCCCTTGATCCTCCGAAATATATGATCCCCAAACCCCAGGAACTAGTTTAGGAGATCCACAAAAAAACCCTGCAGATGTAGGGTCATGTTGCATTGAGACAGGGTTTTGCGTTTTGGGGGCTATGAAACCTGGATCCCCCTAGATCCCCACCACCCTTTAGAGGAACTCCCTCCAAATAGTGACATTTGCTCTTCCCCGAAGCCCAATTCCATCGAATACCGCCCCTCACAACCTCTTTTCTGCAAAGAAGCGGGTCCAGAAACAAACCTCCAGTTCTCCAAGCTGGACCAAATATAGAAGGCCAAAAAGCCTCCTTAACCCTTAAACACCCTGAACCCCTAAACCTACACCGCTGCAACAAGAGCTATTAGCACAAGCCTTCGAATTACCACTATTATTCCCTGAGGTTCTTTGTTATAGGTATGTTCGAATATGACCAAAAACCCCGTTCTACGTATGAAGGCCCTTACATCAGCGAGCCCTTGTCGTTGCCCTTAGAGAATTCCCTTTCCCTAAGCCCTCAACCCTAAACCCCAAACTCTAACTATGAAGGCCCCTGTATCAGACCTTAGAGAAGCCATTAAAGGAACCCTAAAAAAAACATGAAGGCCCCGATTGATAAACCTCGGGGGGCAGCCTCGACCTCGCCCTCTACCGCCTCGTAGCGGCTGCGGAGCACCTCCAATTGGGGTTCGGGCTCCGGGGTTGCGGAGAGGGTTTAGGGTGTAGATGTTTTAGGGTTTAGGGGTTTAGGGTTTAGGGCTTGGGTTTAGGGTTTAGGGTTTAGATGGTTTAGGGTTTAGAGCCCATCGAAAAAGATCAGTATATGTAGGGTCCTTATAAACCCAACAAGGAGGGTTTAGGGCTTGGAGATTCAGTGGTTTCTAGTTTAAGCTGAGGTGACTTAGGGTTTAGGGTCTAGGTTTGGAGCTTTAGGTTTAGAGCTTGCGGTGTAGAGTTTAGGGTTTAGGGTTGAGGGTCTAGGTTTGGAGCTTAAGGTTTAGAGCTTCGGGCTTAGGGTTTAGGGTGGATGTCTTGGCTTTATAGGACTTAGCATTTACATAGGGTCGGGTTTCATTCTCTCCGAGGTTTCAACGCTTGCCTTTTTTTTGTCTACGGCCCCTTTTCCTCTCGCCCTCTTGTGTTGCTCGGGGTTTAGGGTTTAGGGTTTAGGGTTTAGGGTTTAGGGTTTAAGGGTTTAGGGTTTAGGGTTTAGGGTTTAGGGTTTAGCGTCTCTGACTTTGGAAATTTCGAGTCAAGCTATTTCAAGTCAAAACCCCACCCGCCCAAAGGTTCCCCTCACATTATGAAATAACAACCTTTATTTTATATTCGGATTGAATACCATTCTTCTTCGAAACTTTTTTCAATATACTTTAAACCCTAGGCCCTAAACGTAAGGCCCTAAACCCTAGGCCGTAAACCTAAGGCCTCAAACCCTAGGCCCTAAACCTAAGGCCCCAAACCCTAGGCCCTAAACCTAAGGCCCTAAAGGCCCTAAACGTAAGGCCCTAGACCCTAAGCCCTAAAGACAGATTCCCAAGAGAGCTAGTTAAGAAAGAAAGCATCGCCCGAACCAGCTGAAGGTGCGGTCACGCCATCGCTTTACGATAGCAACCATAGCTGTCCAATGTCATGGCTTGAATCTCCTCAACTGTCGATCCACAACAAAGCAAGGCCCACCGAATGTTCACCCTTCAGAGACACTAAACTCTAAGAAAACTGTGTTGTTCTTGTCGATGGATAAGAAAGCAGCATTGCCCAAACCAGCTGAAGCTGCGGTCACGACATCGCTTTACGATAGCAACCACAGCTATCGAATTCGATTTCATGTCTTTCAATGTTTCCACATCGGACTGTGTCCACTGCTATGCATCGACTGTAGAAAGAAGGCTTTGCCTCAATCAACCGAGGCGGCAGTCACGCCATCGCTTTACGATAGCAACTACAGCTATCGAATTCGATTTCATGTCTTTCAATGTTTCCACATCGGACTGCGTCCACTGCTATGCATCGACTTAAACACTGGGGTAGCCGTACAAGCTAGATGTTTTGACCCCTCGAGGGGCCCAGCTTTAGAAGACACATGTTTTGAGCTCTGAAGAAGCAAGCCGTACAAGCTAGATGTTTTGACCTTTCGAGGGCCCAGCTTTAGAAGACACATGTTTTGAGCTTTGAAGAAGCTAGCCGTACAAGCTAGATGCTTTGACCCCTCGAGGGGCCCAGCTTTAGAAGACAGAAGTTTTGAGCTTTGAAGAAGCTAGCCGTACAAGCTAGATGTCTTGACCCCTCGAGGGGCCCAGCTTTAGAAGACAGAAGTTTTGAGCTTTGAAGAAGCTAGCCGTACAAGCTAGATGTTTTGACCCCTCGAGGGGCCCAGCTTTAGAAGACACATGTTTTGAGCTTTGAAGAAGCTAGCCGTACAAGCTAGATGTTTTGACCCCTCGAGGGGCCCAGCTTTAGAAGACACATGTTTTGAGCTTTGAAGAAGCCAGCCGTGCAAGCTAGATGTTTTGACCTTTCGAGGGGCCCAGCTTTAGAATTTAGAAGACACATGTTTTGAGCTTTGAAGAAGCTAGCCGTGCAAGCTAGATGTTTTGACCTTTCGAGGGGCCCAGCTTTAGAATCTTAGAAGACACATGTTTTGAGCCTAGCCGTGCAAGCTAGATGCTTTGACCCCTCGAGGGGCCAAGGGTTTAGGCCTAAATCTCGGGCCAAGGGTTTAGGCCCTAAATCTAGGGCCAAGGTTTTAGGCCCTAAATCTCCGGCCAAGGGTTTAGGCCCTAAATCTCGGGCCAAGGGTTTAGGCCCTAAATCACGGGCCAACGGTTTAGGCCCTAAATCTCGGGCCAAGGGTTTAGGCCCTAAATCTCGGGCCAAGGGTTTAGGCCCTAAATCTCGGGCCAAGGGTTTAGGCCCTAAATCTCGGGCCAAGGGTTTAGGCCCTAAATCTCGGGCCAAGGGTTTAGGCCCTAAATCTCGGGCCAAGGGTTTAGGCCCTAAATCTCGGGCCAAGGGTTTAGGCCCTAAATCTCGGGCCAAGGGTTTAGGCCCTAAATCTCGGGCCAAGGGTTTAGGCCCTAAATCTCGGGCCAAGGGTTTAGGCCCTAAATCTCGGGCCAAGGGTTTAGGCCCTAAATCTCGGGCCAAGGGTTTAGGCCCTAAATCTCGGGCCAAGGGTTTAGGCCCTAAATCTCGGGCCAAGGGTTTAGGCCCTAAATCTCGGGCCAAGGTTTTCGCCACGAAGATTGATGAAGTCGCCACGAAGATTGATGAAGCCACGAAGATTGATGAAGTCGCCACGAAGATTGATGAAGTCGCCACGAAGATTGATGAAGTCGCCACGAAGATTGATGAAGTGACCGCCCTAAATCTTGGGCGAACGGTTTAGGGCCGCCCTAAATCTTGGGCGAACGGTTTAGGGCCGCCCTAAATCTCGGGCAAACGGTTTAGCGCCACGAAGATTGATGAAGTCGCCACGAAGATTGATGAAGTCGCCACGAAGATTGATGAAGTTGATCAGCTGAAAACGTCAATCGCCACGAAGCCATTAAGGTTTAAATTACTATAGGTAGAGAGGTTTAGGGTTTAGGGTTTAGGGTTTAGGGTTTAGGGTTTAGGGTTTAGGGTTTAAGGGTTTAGGGTTTAGGGTTTAGCCCAGTCAGGCTGAGGTTTCAGGGTTTGGGCTTCAGGGCTTCGGGGGGGCTTTACCTCGAAGAGCTCTTCGGCTCCTACAAAACCACCCGCGGCCCCCACACGGACTCTAGGGGCCTACATAACTCTCCATGCTACTGTTGATAATATAAATCCTGCATTACCTTAAGGACCCAAAACTATGGCAATTATGGTAGATTCCTTAGTATGGGCAATGCAGGATTTATATCATCAACCGTATTTTGGGACTCCTGTTATAGTTATGATATGACGCATAATACCCTCCAAAACTTGGAGTACCAAGGCCCCCTCTATACCCGCACACATACCCAGCGGCGCAGCTTTTTGTTGTCCTGGGCCGCACCCTAAACCCTAACACCTTAAAATCCACTGAACCCTATACCCCGAACCCTGAAGCCTGAACCTCCAAGTTAGGGGACAGTGTGTTCATGTCCGGAGTTGCCGGAGATGCTGTGCGACTCAAATCCTTGGATTTTGCAACTAGGGTTCTAACTACCGTCACCAGCCATGGAATTACTTGTAACTTTACTTAAGGTACGTCCTTAGAAGCTTAGTTAGTAAGTCCCCTGATCCTGCAAGTGCACTTGCTATGACTATGACAAAAACCCTACATTCGTTATGATGCACTGCTTCAAGAGGCTTCGGATAACCCTACAGGCCCTACAAGACTATCTGAAGTCATAACAACCGTAAACACCGACACCGCGGAAACTTGGATGAACACTCGGAAGATCCCCCTCAGGCCCACCCGGCCAACTGAATCGCTGTGAAACTCAAGAAAGCACTGCAATCCTTGACACCCTCACACGCCTTCCATGTGGCCTGCCACGGCTGCGGTTACTGTTGTCACTACTCGTATTTCGGTTACCCACTCGTGCTGCTGCTGATGCTGCTGCTGCTGCTGCTACTACTACTACTACTACTACTACTACTACTACTACTACTACTACTACTACTACTACTACTACTACTACTACTCCTGCTCCTGCTGCTGCTACTACTACTACTACTACCACCACTACTACTATACGACGACTACGACTACGCCAACAGCTCCATAACCAACGCAACCAAAACAACATCAACATATTATAGATATCTATGTGTGTAGAGAATATAACAATAACATATACGTCTATATATTAACATATACATATAGAAATATAATATAATATAGTATAATAATATAATATTATATATATATATATATATATATATATATATATATATATATACATATACATATAGATATACATATACATATACATATACATATACATATACATATACATATACACATACACATACATATACATACATGCATAAAATGTACATATATACATACACATACGTACATACATGCATACATACATACATACATATATATATATATATATATATATAGCTGTCGTACACACCCTAAAGCTCTTTGCAAAGTTCGTATGGCAGACACCGCGCCTCGGCGCTCTCCCCGCGCAGCGTCAGAAGGCGTGCCAGGGAGGCGCAGCAAGTTCCAGAGATCTCAGGGAGGTCTGAGTTTGAGGTTCAGGGTTAAGGTCTTGGGTTTAGGGTTTAAGGGCTTTTCTCGTTTGAGTCAGGGGTTGTAAGGTTTTACATAGCTTTCAGAAAAATTCGTTGGTGTTTTCGCATTGGATTGCGCTGTAGGGGTTGTGCAAAGGATGCTCAAAGTCTTTAGGAAGAGGTCGGAGGGTTCTGCTTCCGTTTTGGAAGGGTTCAAACCAGCTTTAGCAGTTCGGGCTTTTATGCCTGGGATTGTGAATGCAGCTCGTTCTAGAAACTACAAGCACTCCCATGAGAAGTAGTGGGTAAGAGTGTTTTGGGGTTCCTTGAAGCTGAGATGAGTGTACCTTTGGGATTTCATTATCGGGAACGACATCACAACCCTATATCACGACGAAAATCGCAAACCAGAGGTTTCAGAGGCTGCACCAGGTCTTACACCCTAAACCCCAACCCCCACCCAAGTCCAAACCCTAAAACCCTAACCCCTAACCCCAAAACCAAACCCTAAACCCTGAACCGTCAACCCTAAACCCTAAACCCAACCCCCCCCCCTCCAGATCCTACAGCCCGGGGCTCTGAAGGGCCCCGGCAGGACCGTCCGTGGCGCCCAGGACGCGTCCGAAGAGCTTTCCCTGGAAGATCCAGAGTCCGGCCTCGGGGTTTAGGGTTTATGCGGTTTAGGCTTGGGTTAGCGTTTAGGGCTTATAGGGATTAGGCTTGGGTTAGGGTTTAGGGTTTACTTGGAGGATCATGGGACTTAGCAAGTAGGGATGGAATTACTAAGTCCCATGAACCTTTAAGTATAAGGCTTATACATAGGGTTTAGGGTTTCAGAGCTTTAGGGGTTTAGGGTTAGGGTTTAGGGCTTATAGGGTTAGGCTTCGGTTAGGGTTTAGTCAAACCGCTTCCCGGGTTGCTCTGGTTTGTTAGGGTTTTGGGTTTTGCGGTTTAGGGTTTTGGGTTTTAGGGTTCATGGCTGAGGGTCTTGGGCTTAGACTTGGTTTAGGGTTTACGGAGCAACTGGCAAAAGCCACTGCTTTCGGAATGCTTTCAAGGTGCGAGCGCATCCAAGGCTGGGGTTGAGACACGGTTTCGCGTCTCGTCCTCGAGCTCCAAGACGACGACCTGCGATGCAATCCCAGGAAGGTATCTGAGGGCTTCGGCTTGCCTACGAGCACTGTAGCATCATCTTTATCATCACCAGCAACAGCAGCATCATCAGTGGCAACCTCGCTCATAGCATCTGACGTAGATGCAGAGTAGACGTTACTTTCTTTGGGCCCTTTGCCGCGTCCTTGTCCACCCAAAACCCTAAACCCTAAGCTCAGCGCCCCCTTTCAGTCTTTGCGAGCCGATCCCAACAACTACCAGGGGCTTGCAGAAGTCAGGATAATGTAAGGGCTTTCAATAAATAGAATAGGTTTCTGGAGTATGTTATACTATATAAGTATAAGCCTTTCAAAATAGTAAATTGACAATCTTTTTTGGCCCCTATACTATGCTTACGAGCAGCTTCTGGGTTTTGAAATGGACTGAGTGTGGCCTACTCAGTGGGGGCCGCGGCTTTGAACAAACCACTCCTATGCGTGTCCCAGGTTTGGGGTTTGGGGCTTAGTTTTAGGGTACGCCCCACTCCAATCAGATACGCAGGACAACGATGGGAACTGTAAGATTTACAAGAAACCCTAGAACCCTGAGAGCTTGCTCATATAACCCCTTCCCCGCAAAGCAAAACACCTCATTTTTGCAGGTCTGCCGCAGCCAGCACTCGCCGTAGTGGCTGGGAGGTGCCCCCACGACCTCCGGCACTTGGAGGGTCGGGGGGCTTAGTAAGTAGGTAGTAAGTAGACTTATAAGTACCCTAAAGGGGACCCTAATTGGGGTTTCATGCTCTTGTAGGAGTAGATAAGCGGTACTCATGCTCTCTACATGAGTGTCTTGCAGGTGGCCGTAAGTTTCCCGCTTGCGACCTCCAAAACAAGGGTTTAAGGTTTAGGGTTTAAGGTACCAAGATGCGGGCCTTCATCACGTCTTCCGAGATGTCCATGTAGCTTCGAGTCCTCAACTCCCCCTCTCTCCCCGCAGGACCCTCAGCTCGGAGGGCCAGGGGACGTAGTAAGTAAGCTTTCAAGTATCTTAATTGGGGTTTGGGGTTTAGGGTTATAAGCAATGTTCTAACCAACACGAACCTTGCTTGTAACGTTTCGGCAACGATTCATCTGTCAAGGCTGATCCACACTGAGCCCATTACTCGGAAAATCAAAGCCATGTTACCATGTGTGCAAATCGCAAAATCGCCTAATGTAAGGGCCTGCGCTATCATATCAGTACAAGGGGAACTATATACGAAAAATGCTACTAAATCTTCCGACCCTTCGAGTCGTATCCTAAGGTGTGAGATGTCATTGAGAGCATTCTAGATTAGTTGGCAATGGTGGTCAAACCTCGGTTTGGCCTCCTTTGGCACAAGTTCTGCGAAGCTTTAAGACCCTCAACAGCAAAGGACACAGGGTTCTTAGTTTACTGAGCTCTAGTATAACGATATGAGCATTTTACAAGGGATCAACCGTACTATACTTGCCACACCTGAAAAGGCGCACCCCGGCTCTCTGGAGACGGTGCGAGCTGACAGTCGAGGCTTTAAAGTTTAGGGTTTAGGGCATATAGGGTTTAGGGGTTTATAGGGTTTTAGGGTTTAGGGCTTATAGGGTTTAGGGGTTATAGGGTTTAGGGGTTTAGGGGTTCAGGGGGTTTAGGGTTGAGGATTCACGGTTGGGGATTTATAAGATTTAGGGCTTGCGGCTGTATGCCGCCAAAATGACGAAGGCACGGCTCCTTTGGCCTGAGCTGATAGTCGTCATGCCTGTTTATGCTTGCTGCACCAAGCCTGACCAAGCCTGGCAGCAAGAGCAGACCATAAAACTTCTAAAACCCTAAACCCTTAAACTGACCTAAAACCCTAAACCCAGAGCCCTTAAACTAACCTAAAACCCTAAACCCCCAACCCTAAAACTACCCTAAAACCCTTACGCCCCACATCCAAAGGTGTCTGTCGCTTGGGGCCCTGCCAGGCTCCTTTGGGTGGCTGAAAATCGGCTACGCCTGGGGCCCGGTCTGTGTGGCTTAAGGGTTTCGATGTAAGGTTTAGGGGTTGAGGGCTTAGTAGGGTTTACAGTTGAAGGGTTTAGGGGTTTAGGGTTCAGATGTAAGGTTTAGGGGTTTACGGTGTAAGGGTTTAGGGGTTTTGGGTTTAGGGTTTAGACGTAAGGTTTCGGGGTTGAGGGCTTAGGGTTTAGGGTTTAAGGGTTTAGGGATTTAGGGTATAGGTGTTCAGGATGTAGGGTTTTAGGGGTTGCGGCTTTTACCAGCCTAGGGTTGGGAGGCTTAGGGGTAAGGGCTTCGAAAATCCGGGGTCAGGGGTTTCGGGTCCCCGGGTTTTGACCACTTAGTGTGGTAGGCTTGCAGTGCAATTATGGCTTAGGCGTCGGTGTCCCCTCCCGCTTGATACGGTTGATGGTATAAATCCTGCATGACCCATAATAAGAAATATACCATTATTCCCATAGTTTTGGGTCCTTAAGGTAATGCAGGATTTCTACCATCAACAGTATCATGAAGCTAGTAGGACTTATGGCTTGAGCCCCAAACCCTAAACATGGCTTGAGCCTTACCCCTTAACCCTAAAGCCGCCCCAAAAAGGCTCAAAAAAGCGTGAAGTCCAGAGCCTGGGCCGTGAAGCTGCGTGTGTAGAGGGTTTTAGGTCATAGGGTTTCGGGTGTAGGGTTTAGGGGTTAGGGTTTAGGGGTTTCGGGTTTAGGGTTTCGGGTTTAAACTCTAGGGTTTTAAGTCATAGGGTTTCGGGTGTAGGGTGCTGGGCTCCCCAGCTTGCAACCGCATCGCTGAACAAACACAGAAAAACCTGGCAGTACACAAAGCAACACACACACACTCCCGAAACCCCTAAACACCTAAACCCCCGAACCCCTAAACCCCTAAACCACTACACTCTAAACCCTGGGCCGCCAAACTCTAAACCCTAAACCTTGACACCTTAAACCCCCGGATCCGGAAACCGCGAGGCGTCTGCATTGAGACACGACAGTGCACTTGCCCAGGTGGGCGATTGCCTCATCTAGGAGGATTGCAGTATAGAGGTTTAACAGTTAGGGTTCCGATTTCTTGAGTGTAGGATTGAGGGTGAGGGTTAAGGGCTCAAGGGTTTAGAATTTCGGACTTCAAGGCTTTGTGTTTTGGGTTATTTCTTCATGCAGTAGGCCCTGTTTCAAGGCTTTGGGTTTAGGGCTGCTGCTGTAGCTCATCGCATTATGCCTTTAGCGATGTTCCTACTTATCCTGCTGTGGTTGTATGTTGCCGTTGTTGTTGTGGCCCCTCTTCTCCCCTCGTCCTCATCCCCCTTCAGCTCGTCGTACTAGTTGCTGCGTAGTTGTCGCTGCCGCTGTTGCTATTGATGGACGAACTGCCGTTGCAACCGTTGTCGGATTGTCGTTGTTCCGGCCTCTGTTTTTGTTCTTGATGCCCTCATGCTGATGTGGCTGCTGCATGCACCGGAGACACGTCTTCAAGCATGTGTGCACCGGAAGTGCTGCTGGCACAATCGGGCACATAAAATACTCATCACCATGACCACCAACGTCACCATCACTGCTGTCACCACCACTTTTTTTTTTTTTACTACCTTAACTTGCAGCACAAGCAACAAGTCGTTGGCGCTAACCTACTTCCTGCTAATTTACTACGGTCCCGGCGTCACTGTTGCAATGAATGTTCATAAACACTGATTTTACACTTCTTTGATTCCTATATAAGGCTTTCACACTGAGTTACTTCACACAGAGAGAACTTCACACTGAGCTTCACACTGAGCTTCACACTGAGTTTCTTCACATAGAGACTTCACATCGAGCTGCTTCACAACGATTTGTTTATAATAGCTGAGACCAACCAACACACTTGCGACCTTCAATAGATGTATGATCACTGGAAAGGTGGTTGGTATCTTCTGGCATGATCAATAATCGTCTCTCGTATTGCTCGGTCGTGTTTATTGAAAGGCACCTTCGGAACCGAGACATCTTTTGATGTGATTATGTTCCAAGCTTTTTCCATATTCGTGGTAGTCCAAAACTGTCTTGGACGGCCTACTCTCCGTTGTTCTGTTTCTCTTGGCACAGCAGACTGCGTTTTGAAAGCGGCTTGATGCAACGGATGTTGGCGGTCCCGACGTAACACATGTCCTAACAGCTTTAGTCTCCGTTCTCCGAAAAACTGTGAGGGGCTTGATTTTTCGGTGTATGCCCGCGCTTGGGGCATTCGTGACTTCGTTAGCTCTTTTGTACACGTACTCGTTTGTGTTGCTGCGATTAATAAACGTAGTGTGCAACTGAAGAATTTTTCGCAATCCTTTCAGCTGAAAAGTATTGAGCAATTTTCCCGCTGATTCTGTGGGTTCCAATGTCTCCAACCCATAAAGAAGTTTGCTTGTAATGACGGCGTTGTAGACCAACAACTTCCATTTCTTGTTACAATTCGTTTTAAGCCAAAAGATGTCCAGCTTTTTTAAGATGACCATTGTAGCAGAGATTCGTCTACGGATTTCCTGACTGGGGTCAACTCGTTTTGAGACCGATGCTCCCAAATAAGTCGTCTCTTGTACACACTTCATTCTTTCCCCACTCTTGAAGCGTATATTGCCTCTGGCATTATATGCAAGAAAACAACATTTCGATTGATTTAGTTTCAAATGCAGGTAATCGGACTCTTCTTCAACTAAATGTAAGTAGTCATTGGCAGTCTTTTGGCTTTTTGCAACGATTAATGTATCATCCGCGTACAACAACTCTTGAAAATTGATGCCCTGGAAAGTTTTTCTGCGATTCGTG
The DNA here is from genome assembly GCA_905221615.1 of Symbiodinium sp. CCMP2592. Classification (NCBI taxonomy): domain Eukaryota; class Dinophyceae; order Suessiales; family Symbiodiniaceae; genus Symbiodinium; species Symbiodinium sp. CCMP2592. The sequence goes on along the minus strand of CAJNDT010003334.1, from coordinate 824,569 downwards.
TCATTAAAGCTGTCCTTTACATCAGAAAACATGACATGCATCGTTAGAATAAACAGAAAAGGGCTGAGGGGACAGCCTTGTCTGATTCCTGTACGCTGTGTGAAACGGCTACTTGTATGTGAATTATGATTGACCTGGAACATTGGCATGCGGTAGAGAGCTTTGATAGCGTCTAACATGTCATTGGGAATGTTCAATCTAGCAAGCGACGTGAACATCTTCTCATGATCAATCTTATCAAAGGCCTTTTCCCAGTCTAAAAATATCAGGAACAAACGTTCTGTCACCACCACTGATGCAAGATAAATGACACAATTGTCGGGACTACTTCCAATCCTGGTCATCGTGCTTGAGCTTTTGGGCTTCCGGGATTCCCAAAACACCGGTAGGAACCCTCGAACCGTTGAACCCTCCTTCAAACCCTGAACCCGAAAACCGTCCAACCGTTTTCGTCCGGTAAGCACCCCCAGCACTACTCAAAGTATCATGGGAAGTAAGGTTCCTTTGAGGCTTCCATAACAAGCATTGCACAATAATCAGGGGCTTTATCAGAGTTTTGAACGGTATACTTCAAGGAAGAACTTCGAGCTGCCAAGCCAACGAAACGCCTGGGAGTCGATTCAGGGTGTACGGCTTTCGGGAGCAACTCAATACCCAAACCCTAAAACCCTAAACCTTAAACCCCTGAACCCTTAAACCTATACTGAACTTAGAACCCTAGCAAAAATTATAATTTTAGCTGTTTCTTAGGGATTATAATAACCAAAAATTAAAAACTACTTCTAAGTACCCCTAAGAAACCCCCACACTCGAAGCTCAATCCGACACCCTGCCCCAAGCCCAAAATCTTTGGCCACGGCCAAGCACCGTCCGCAAGAGCTGGCCTTTTTGGGAATTCCGGGGTGGTTTGGAGAAGAAATCCCCAAAAAACCTGTGTGGACACTGTGGCGTGTGTTCTGTATGTTCGATTTGGGGCAGAAGTTGCTGGAGCCTGCCCCATGCGAGCCTGGTGGTTCGGTTCTTGCCTTAACTCGCGTTAGGCTGCCCAAAGCACCGAACGAACACTTCGTAAAGCGCAAGGTTTTACCGCTTCCGAACTTGATGAACCGCGCTCCTGCCGGCAGCGCCGTAAGCAGAGTGACCCTCCCGCCACGGTGCCATGCAGTGCCGCTCCGCTTCCCCACAGTGTGGTGCACAGTTTGGCATCAAAGGGCTGGTACGTCATAGGGTGTTCGCTCTTTGAAGTCCATGATGGTTGAGATACGAGAATCAGGACATTCCGCATAGGGCGCATTTTACTGTGGGTCATAAGACACCTTATCCACGGCAGATGGAAGCACTGCTTCTTTAAGGATCATGAAGCCTTCCAAAACGTCGGTACTAGTACTAGTCTTAGTACCAACACTAGTACGAGTAGTACTGCAGTAGTAGGTAGTACTAGTAGTACAGTAGTAGTGGTACCAATAGTAGCAGTAGCAGTAGCAGTAGCAGAAGCAGAAGCAGTAGCAGCAGCAGCAGCAGAAGGATAAGTACAAGCAGAAGCAGAAGCAGAGGCAGAAGAAGAAGTAGAAGCAGAAGTAGAAGCAGAAGCAGGAGGAGAAGGGGAACGAGAAGGAGAAGGAGCAGGAAAAGGAGAAGGAGAAGGAAAAGGAGAAGGAACAGAAGGAGAAGTAGAAGCAGAAGCGGAAGTAGAAGTAGAAGTAGAGTGGTAATCGTGGTGTAGGAATGGTAGGAATGAGAAAGACTAGTAGTGCTTGCAATTGTTTGGGTTCGTAGCGGTAGTATTGTAGTAGTAGTCGTCGTCGTACCAGTACTAGTACTAGTACTAGTACTAGTACTAGTACTAGTACTAGTACTAGTACTAGTACTAGTACTAGTACTAGTAGTAGTGGTAGTAGTAGTAGTAGTAGCAGTAGTAGTAGTAGTAGCAGCAGCAGGAGTAGTTGTAGCAGTCGTAGTCGTAGTCGACTCGTGGCAGCACCTGACACTCATGAACCAGGTCTGGCTGCTGCTATACCCTGTGAAACCCGTATGGAGCCCTTCTTCTAGAACCCTTATAATTCAACTCTTCTTAGAGAACCCTTAAAGAACCCTTGTCATAGAATCCTTATAGAACCCCTACTATAGAAACCTGTGCATAGAAGCTTTATAGAACCCTCCCATGAAAACCCTACTATAGAAGCTTTATAGAACCCTTACTGCGGAACCCTAGGTCGCAGTGATCCTATGAAGAGAGTAGCGAGCCCCCGAACAGGGGTTACGGCTTAGGGTTTAGTTGAGTTTAGGGTGTAGGGTAAACCGGGTAAACCCTAAACCCTAGATTTTAGGGTATAGCTCAAACCCCGGGATTGAGGGTTTGGGGGCAGACCCTAAACCCTAAAAACTAAACCCTAAACCCTAAAAACTAAACCCGACACCCTAAACCCTAAACCCAAAAAGAACTAAACCCGAAACCCGAGGGTTTAGGGTAGATTGACAAGGGCCTGGGAGCCGACATCTCCATCGGAGAGAGCAGGCCGTATCTTGCAGCTTTTGGGAAACAAAGCGGCTTTGGAGTCTTGGCTTTGGGGTGTAATATGGGGGCCTTAATAACTAGAATAGGGTTCCTTGAAAGGATCTTTGAACTGGTCCATAAGGGTCTATGAGGGTACTATTATGTAGGGGCCTTAATAATTGGAATAGCCTTTTGGGGCCCATTATACTCTAATTCTAATCAGGGACCCCCAAAATAGTATTGGTAATTGTTTAAGCCCCTATGCTAGGGTGTTTGCAGCCTTGGGCTTTCGTTATTTAGGCCTGTAGTAGGGGCCTTAACAGCTAAGGAATGATAGCTTCAGGCTTTTATACCTAGCTGGGTTAAGTTTTGAGGTTTAGGGTTGAGGGTTCAAGATCTAGGGTTTGGGGGGTTTCGGGCGAATAGGTTCAGGCTTTGCATTTGAAAAGTTTATGGTTCACCTTGGTGCGATATAGTGGCCTTCTTGCGTGTGCTTCCATAATCACACCCCGGATGTAAACAAAGCAGTATTTCTAAGGCGCCCGTTATCAACTCCCCGGAATCCCGAAAGACTTCGTATAGGCCCTAAACCCTAAACCCTAAATAATCCTAAGCTACTCCTACTCGTGTGAAAGAGGAAGTTGGGATTTCGGGCGCAGCCAGTCAGCTCGAGGCTGCACGTTTGGATTTCGGGCTTTAGGCCTAAGCCAGGGGTGCTCGGTAGCTTCAACATCTTGGGACTAAACCCTCAACCCTCTACCCTACAGTAAACCCCATAAAGTTGGAAACCGGATTAAGGCCAAATAGTGCTGGGATTCCCTATACATTACTGTTAAGGATTGAGGCTATTGGGTTTCCAACTTTTTGGCATCTACCCTAAACCTTTAAGTCCTAAACCCCTAAATCCCAAAACTTACATGCCATCTGCAGGATCCTAGTCTTCAAGCTCAAAGGGTTCAGGGCTTAGGGATTAGGGTTTGGGTTTCAGGGTTGGGTTTAGGGTTCAGGGTTGAGGGTTCAGGGTTTTGGGCTTGGGGTCCAAACGATAGGACTCTATTGCTCCGGATCTCTGAATGTTCTCTCACGCTCGGAAGAGTATAGCCAACTATAGTGTGATGGTGCAGTACAAGCAATCTGCTGCTGCCATAAATAGCAGGCAGAGCTGCAATACATCTCCTTCTCACACTGTAATTAAATGAGCCCATCTGCGTTGATATCCATGTAGACATCTGCACCTATCTGCTTATATACTGCACATACCACACATGCTCATACATAACTGTGTCTTTATCTACATGCAGCTGCCTACGGCTATCTGTATTAAGCAAGTAGATGGATAGCTCGGCAGTCAGATAGACGGTAGAGCGGCAGACAGATCCATGGATCGAGAGATACATAATGCAGGAACCTGATTAAGAAACCCTGAGCCTATAACCCCCAAAATAGTAGGATATATGAGGATATATATATATATATATATATATATATATATTTATATTTATATTTATATTTATATTTATATTTATATATATATAAGGAACCCTACAAGGAATAAAGGCCCAGTGTTTCTAATCAGGTTCATACATTAGGTAGATGCAAAAGCCATCCCCTCGAAGTCTCAACACTCACATGAACCCCGCATATCCCAACTACTCTGGCCAGACGAGCTTCATGATGGAGTGTATGGTGGGTTTAGGATTTAGGGTTTAGGGTTTAGGGTGTGGAGAGTCAGACTGTCCTTGTTGCGTGCCTTTTACGGAAAAACTGAATCAGTCAGCGAGTGAGTCAGCAGTTCCAATTTATGTCCCCAGTGACCCTTCGATGCATGTCTTGCGTACCTCAACCCAGTCTCTTGGTCCCTTACGGTATAGGGTTTCGGGTTTAGGGTACAGAATCGACTGCGAGCTCTGCAAAATCTCCCGTGGCTCCTTCTAAACCCTCTAAACTTATCTCTGCCCACACAGCCTTAGCATCGAAGCCGCTAGAGTCTTTGTACTCCCCCGACCACAACCCGTGCTTCCTGTGTGATCCATACAGTTTGTGTTTCTGTGGGCTTGTAAGTTCATTGCTGTCCTCATTGAGGGTCCAAACGGCTCACGAAGGAAAAATTACGTAAACAACCTCAGACCGGTATAGAACAGATAAAAGCCCTTGTACAAGTCTGCAAGATGAAAAAATCGTATAACAACCTGGAAAGTGAAAGTGTCATTCTTCAGACACTGACCAAGTGACCAGACCTCCCTGCCTCCACGTAGAAGCCACAGCGACTCTGCAATCGCAAGGGTCCCTGCAACAGAGATTCAAGAAGAAAGGTGGCGTTGTACGTTATGTGTCCACAAGCGATTTGTTGTGGAGGGGTAGGGCTTAGGATATTTTGGGGGGCTTAGGGTGGTTCAGGGTATAGGTTCTTAGGACGGTTAAGGGTGGTTCGGGTTTACGTTGTGTCAGAGAGGAGCGTACTCATGGTCGACATGGTCGACGCCATTCTCCTCCTCCAGAGTCTGCCGCTCCTCCTCATCATCGTCTTGACATGCCAAAGAATCCTTTTGTCCCGGTCCACCCTTTGCACTTCCTGTTTGGGCTCGTTGTCCTTTCGCTGCCGGCGTTCTTGTGCGAATCTTCATCTTGGTCCGCCTCGTTATGGTTATCGACTTCCAGATCATCCTCCTCATGTGGGCCTCGCCTTGGTCCTGCTGACCCTCCTCCACGTCCCCCTCCCCCTCCTCAGCATTATCAGAATCATCTTCACCGGCCACATCAGCAACAGCACCACTATCGTGGTCATGGTCCGTGTCCAGTGAGGAACCATTCCAGGGCACTTCATAGTCAGAATGACGTGTTGCTGTAGATTGTAGTACCAGTATATGGGAGTTTCCGAAACTAGGGGCACCCTGTTTAGGGGTCCTTTTAATAAGGAGTCTATTTTTTCGGGTACTATATTGGGGTCCCCAATTTTCGGAAACCCCCATAAGGACTCTAAGGAAATGTATCTACGCAATTGTCCGACCTCTATGTTATCCCGATGCTGCCCTTAACCCAGAAATGGCCGACTCTTAGGCTTCATCTACGATTTCGGGGTTAAGATTTAGGGTTTGGGATTTAAGGGTTAAGGTTTAGGGTTTAGGGCCAGGGTTTCGGAGCTTAGACTAGGGTTTAGGGTTAGGAACGTCCTCTTCGTTCGAGGTCGGACTACTGCGAACAGAGCTCATCCTGTTAAGTCGTAGTACTAGTCGTAGTAGTTGTAGTTGTAGTGTAGTTGTAGTAGTAGTGGTAGTCGTCGTCGTCGTAGTAGTAGTAGTTGTTGTTGTAGTTGCAGTTGTTGTTGTTGTGGTTGTTGTTGTTGTTCGGTTTACACCCCCGCCTCGGTGCGACGCCAAGATCTATCATTTTACAGACATCGCGTTGTCGAAACTGCTGTGGTTTACAACACTTGTTTCCTCATTGCTAAAATTTTGGAATGTGCATGGGTTTTCGCTTTTTTGCTGCTTGTTTAACCTTTCTCTTCGATGTTGCAGCCCAAACATGCTGCTATTTACAGCACTTGTCCTTGCATTTTTTTGATCCATGGTCTACTGCGACTCGGGAACAGAGCATCCACGCCAAAAACCTAAGGACGTCCATGGTCTAGTGCGATTTGGGAACAGAGCATCCACGCCCAAAAACCTAATGACGTCCATGGTCTACAGACTTTGCATCGCACCGTGCGGGGTTGTTAGTAATAGCATGTCGAATGCTCGACAGAACAAGCACAGCTGTAGCGCCCAGTTTACAAGGGTACATCATGCCCCGCGACAGGCGTCGGACCGGAGGAGGAAAGCTAGCAGTAGTAGTAGCAGTAGTAGTACTAATAGTAGTAGTAGTAGTAGTAGTAGTAGTAGTAGTAGTAGTAGTAGTAGTAGCAGTAGCAGTAGCAGCGCACTCAGTGGCCTCCTGGCAGGCCAGTCGCCAGGCTCCGGCGCCCGGACACTCCTGTGGAGAGATTTCCGCTAAAGGTTCCATAAGGGTACTGCAAAGGTATTGAAAGGGTACTACAAGGGCACTACAAGGTTCCTCTGAGGGTTCTACAAGGGTGCTATAGGGTTCCCTTAAAGGTTCTATCAGGGTACTCGAGGGCTCTGGTTGAGGGTTCATGGGAAGTGAGGCGCAACTCTGCCTCTAACGGGCCTCTGGGCTAGGACTTGCAAATTTCGGACCCGGTCGTTGGTTGAGTTTAAGGTTTAGGGTTTTGGGTTTTGGGTTTAGGGTTGGGGCCGGTAGTTACTAGAAAAAAGGTATGCGTGTACTATGGAACCTCCATGGAATAATATTATAACTAGTCCGGCTTCTACAGTAGATTTCTTCTTGAGCTGTTGCGCTGGGCTTTCCGGCATGGCGATGATGGGGATGGCCTGGGTGTGAGAAGTCAGGTGGACATGGCCGGGGATACTTTTCGCAGTGGGCGTTACTTCAGCTTTCATTCAACAAGATTCCTGGACTCCGGGCACATGACCTCAGAGCGGTGTGCACCTCAAAGCAGATTTCAGGGGTGTGCTCTCGGTCAGGCATCCCACGGCAAGACTTCATCTTGCCATAGCCCTTTGAGCCGTGCCCGCCAGCGCTAAGACAGGAGAAAAACAGTCGTGTCCACAGCTCCGGCAGAGTTTCAGAAGCAACAACAGTGATGACCACATTTCTTGGAACAATATGACAACAAGCGCCCTTTCGAAGCCGCCGCCACCACTGTCAAGAGCACCTGAGGGGACTTTCATCCCTTGAAGGTGAGACGCAACCTTGGCAGATCGATAGTTGCCAACGCTGCTTACCGGAATCAAAGAGATTGCAAAATGCATGTTAATGCATGTTACCTGCATGGCTCCGATTCTCGGAGGTCAGAGAAAACCCCAAGTCAAATGGATGTCCATTGGGAACACACGGATTTCATCGGCAGCTCTTGTTCTCGCATCTCGCTTCTTCTGCCGATAAACCAAAATCCACGGACTCACAAGGCTGCTACCGATACTATCCGACATCCGACCATGTCGCAGGAGAACAATTTGGACGAGCACGTGCTGAGGATGTTGCTGCAAGCTACATCAAAGTGTCTGCTAGTCCAACTAATATAGGGGCCTTAATACTAAGAATAGGATTTCGGCCCCATTATGCTCTATTCATAATAAGGAACCTCCACCATAATATTGGAAATTCTTTATGCCCCTACAGTACTGAGACAGGAAGCAACTGACACCCCACGCAGTCCTCAGTCGAGCTCGTCACTGACTACAGGCATAAACTCAAAAGCACAAGCTTCTTGTTGGAGCAATCTCTTGCGACTCGTTGGGCGACTCGCTCAGATGTTTGCTCAAAAAGCCCGCTGCAGCTGTCAACGCTACTTACGAGCATCGAAGAGATTGTAACATGCATGTTACTGCATGGCTCTGATTCTCGGAAGTCGAAAAAACCCAAGTCAAACGGATGTTCACTGGGAAGACACGGATGTTATCGGCAGCTCTACTGCTTGCATCTCGTTTCCCATGCCGATAAACCACAGTCCGCAGGACTCACAAGGCTGCCGCAGATAAGATCCGGCATCGGAGCATTTCGCAACGAGCGTGTTTCGAGGATGCTTTCTGCAAGCTACATCGAAATATTTACTAGTCCTACGTATTGCAACAGGAAGCAACTGACCCCATGCAGTCTTCGCTCGAGCTGGTCACTGACTACAGGCACAAGCTCAAAGCATCTGCTGCTTCTTCGTCTTCTAGCACCGCTTGCGGCTCGCGAAGACACGGATGTTATCGGCAGCTCTGTCGCTCGAATCTCATTTCCCATGCCGACAGGCTACAGACCACAGGACTCACAAGGCTGCAGATAAGATCCGGCATCCGAGCATGTCACAACGAGCAAGTATCGAGGATGCTTCTGCAAGCTACCTCCGTATGTCAGCTGGTCCTACGTTCTGAGCACTCCTTACTCAAGCTCGTCACTGACTACGGGCGCAAACTCAAAAGCGTCTCCTTCTTCTTGCGACTCGTCGGGCGACTCACTCACGTGTTTGTTGAACCGGCGCAAGTCGCACTGTTGATGACCTGACAACACCTCTGGGCAGTCGCACGGTGGCGGTGCGGAGTGAGACTGCCAAGATGCTTCATCTTGGTCTGTGGGCGGATGAGGTAGTTTTGCACCGTCTGTTGGCGGAAGAACTGATGATGCACCGTCCAGGTCATCTTCCTCCAGGAGAAGATCCAGATCCTCAGCAGCCTTGCCGGGAAAGTCAAGCACGATACTGGAACTGGTCGCTCTGTCGCGCTGCTTTTCGTCCTTCTCGGACTCCGCGATGATGGTCGAGCCGCACTCGGCTGCATCTCGATCATCTTGCTCTCCCTGGTTTTTCGCTGGTTCTGCATTGGAGACCACAAGACCGGGGAGCGTGTCCGTTGCTTTCGGAACAACTCCCGTCACCTCTGCTCCTTCCGCATCCCCGCCTAGCATCAAGCCGTAGGCCTCGGCGAAGCAATGCCCACCGGAGCCTCGGCTCTTCTTAAAGTTACCATCATAAGGATCCACACAAGAGCTCCTCCAAGGGATCTATAAGGGCTCCTTAAAGGGTCTAGGGTTTAAGGCTTAAGCTACCATAGTAGGGAAACCCAAGGTATTTTACTTTAGATCCCTGTTATGGCGGCAACTTGAAATACATTCCTTAACAAGGACCCAGAAGCTTTGAGATTCATTCTCCGGCCCCGACACTTTTGACACCACCTCGGATGCATGAGCACTCCTCCGAAAAGCCTTGGACACCATTTGCCGGACCCTGGGCGCATGCACGGCAGGGATCCTCCCCTTCGCCGCAGTCAGCATTCGACCAACTCCGCTCAGCAAGGAGGCTTTGGGTGCAGCAACCGGTGGCGAAGCATCCTCCACCTCCGGTGCAGCGCTTTCGCAAAACTCGTCCAAGCTGCAATCTTCAGCTGCATCCACATAGCCATAGTGCACTAAGGCAGCCTCGGCGATCCGGAGGGCGCGAGACTTTCCGCTTTTTGTCACCAGAGGCTCCAGCTCCGTCAGCTCCTTGAAGCAAGCCAGGGCGCTCGGCCGATCCTGGGCCTCCTGGGGGCTTCCCTAAACCCTAAACCCTAAACCCTAAACCGCTTTAGAGCCAAAGCCTTCAGGATTTAGGAGTTAGGGTGTAGGGTTCTAGGGCTTAGGGTCTTAGTTTTAGGGTTTCGGGTTTCGGGTTTGGGGCTTGCTGTTTGGGTTCAGGGTTTGGGGACTCCTTGGACATCATCCGCAATACCAGAGAGACAACTGCACGCCATCGCTCGTCATTCAACCTCAGCTCTTCTTAAGGAGGCAAGAGGTTTCCGAAACTTAGGAGTACCTGAAGGTTCCTTGAAAGGGCTGCAAAAAGGGACTATAAGGTTTCCTTCAAAAGGGCTGTGTAAGGGCATAGTTTCCGAAATTAAGAAGTACCTTATTTACGGGGTCCTTATAACAAGGATCCTGCTATTTAGGGTCCGATATTAGGGTCACGTATTTTCGGAAACTCCTTATTGAATTTAAGTCGCCAAAATCAGGAAATCCTTTCAATAGCTATAGACCCCATTCTGATAATTGACTTAAATCAACTTCCTTAACCCTAGACCTCTATAGAACCATTCAAGGGCCCGAAGCTAGGGTACCTCAGAACTTTCTAGCGTCCTTAGCAAAAGCCTAGCAGCTCGGGAATCTCCGCCTCACCGCGCCGAGTCTGCTCCAGCGTCTCATCTTGGGTCTTCCCCCAAAAAGGCAAAGCCCGAAACATCATGAAGTAGCTCACAACTCCAAGGGCGAAGACGTCCACCAGCTCGTCGTAGCCTGGCGTTCATCTCGAGGCACGAGAAGTCAGCTACCAGAAGGGGATCTACAGCAAATAATGGGGTTTTCTAAATCTGATTATGTTAACAAAGACTGAAACTGCTTAACAAGAACCAAAACGTGAACCCTGAACTCCCTAACAAGAAGTAGTAGTAGTAGTAGGAGGTGTAGTAGGAGTAGTAGTAGTAGTAGTAGTAGTAGTAGTAGTAGTAGTAGTGGTAGTAGTAGTAGTAGTAGCAGGAGTAGTAGTGGTAGTAGTAGTAGTAGTAGTAGTAGTAGTAGTAGTAATACTAGTGGTACTAGTAGTACTAGTAGTACTAGTAGTACTAGTAGTACTAGTAGTACTAGTAGTACTAGTAGTACTAGTAGTACTAGTCGTATTAGTAGAACTAGTAGTACTAGTACTAGTAGCAGTAGTAGTAGTAGTAGTAGTAGTAGTAGTAGTACTACTACTACTGCTACTACTACTCCTACTACTACCACTACTACTCCTGCTACTACTCATACTGCGACTACTGCACATACTGCGACTACTACTACTACTACTGCTGCTACTACTACTACTACTAATACTACTACTACGACGACTACTACTATGACTATGAGAATTACTATTACCACTAAAAACTATTACTTTTATCTTACAACTACAATTCCTATCCCAGTAGCCGCCCTCTGTAGGAGAGATGATCTCCGGCGCCGCGTAGCCAGGCGATCCTATGGCCTGACACATGGCCTCCTTGTCATTTCCTGGGTTTAGGGATTTAGGGTTAAGGATTTTCAGGGTTTAGGGTTTAGGGTTTCAGGGTTTCAGGGTTTCAGGGTTTCAGGGTTTACGGTTTAGGGTTCAGGGGTTTACCAGGTATCGGTTATGACTATGACTAGTCGTCTAACTACTATGATGACGATCAGTATTACGACTACCATCACTTTTACTCTTGCAATGAATGTTGCTACTGATGCTTTTATTACGATTCCTATTTCTATTTTTCCGTAGCAACCATAGTAAACCCATCCGGAAAAGTAATGAATGCAGCTCGGGTTCTCCTTTAGGAGTTAGGAGTTGGGGGCCCTTGGGGACCTAGACCCGATCCACAAGGTCCCTTTTAAGAGAGCCGGACATAGGGTTTTAGGGTTTCAGGGTTTAGGGTTTAGGGTTTCAGGGTTTAGGGTTTAGGGTTTCAGGGTTTCAGGGTTTAGGGTTCAGGGGTTTACCAGGTATCGGTTAGTTATGAAGGGATCCCTTTTAATCCCTAGCGCTACCAAGGATTAGGAGATACTTCTTATAGGATACCTTTACGAGAACCCTTATATAGATCCCTTAAAGGAGCCGTTATATAGATCCCTTAACGGATACCTAGGATTCGTTAAAACTACCAGAGAAATGTCAGAACTGTCCCAAATCGGCCACGAATGTCGGTATGCTGCAATGCCAAAGTCAATGAGCACGGCGCGATCCTTCTGCTAGGGTTCAGGGTTTAGGGTTTTTGGGTTTAGGGTTTTGAGTTTAATGTTTAAGGTCTGGAGTTTAAGGTTCAAGGTCTAGGGCATCCTTCTGCATGACCACGTTCTCGGCTTTCACATCTCGGTGGACGATGTTCAAGCAGTGCAGATGTGCCAATGCTGATGACAAGCCGGCTTGAATCTGCAGAATGAAACCTTGGCTGACTTCTGAACCCCTCCAAAAAGTTAAACTTTTAGCCTCCTTATTATAGTTAATGTAAGAACCCAAAAAGTTAAAGTCCTAAGAGCCAACCAGAAGAACGCCAAGCAGCCCAGGGTCAAACACTTGGCCTTGATAGTGTTGAAGAGATCACTGCCGGTGCAGTGCTCCTTGGCTGCTGAGTTCATAAGCCCCAAAAAGTGTACACTTTTAGTCTTATAGTGGGTAATATTCTCCCCAAAAAAGTCTAAAGTGTATCCACTCAGCTACTAAGGCTCCATCGCAAGGAGCCACGTCACGTTGGCCTTCGTCTGGGCCTCCGCGTAGATGCCCAAGAGCGCCGAGATGTTCGGATGACCGGCCGACTGCTGAAGGAAGCCCACCTCCCGACGAACCATCGCCGAGTCGAGCTTGTCCCAAATCCTGGGCTCTGGTTAAGGGGTTTTAAGTTAAGTTGGCATAATAAAAAAAGAATTCGTATTATGTACTATGGATCCCTATGATGGTGCCTTAAGACTTAAGTCAAGTTGCCATAATAAAGACATCATAGTATGTACTTTGGATCCCTATTATGGTACCTTGAAGGAAACTGCTTAACAAGAACCCAGGAGCTTCACGGCCACCCGTGCGAAGTTGTGGACCTTGCTCATATTCAGCACATCCGCTTTCGCAGGGATCAGCTCGCGGTGCTCTTCATGCAAAGGGAGCAGCGACATGCCAGCAAAGATCGTCCCGTGGGATCCCTGGCCGAAACTATCTGATGCAAGGTGGAGGCACTGCCGAATATTCCATCGAACAGCTCCCCGCATGCTAAGACTCATGATGAGGTGATCCAGAGAAGAGTCGTCGGCAATCGTACAAAGCAGCCAAATCGCTGGCCTTACTCCACCAGTAGCACGAGGGGCAATCAAAATGATATGCGTGGCCTCTGGTGCTCGTAAGAGAGGTGGCGCCAGCTGTTTGTTCACAGGTGCAGACATGACATCTGCAAGCAACATCGGGATAAGCAAGGAGGAGTAGCCGCTTTTCGCCTCAAATAAGACTCCGTCTTTATTCAGAAGAAGCCTGCCTTTCTTTCCCGAGTAGTTCTTCAAGCCGCTGAAGTTCCCATACCTAGCTCATGGTTGGGATAGTATTACAAATTTACATGCTCATTCCTTACTGGGTTTAAGTACCCACAAAAATTTAAAATGTTAGAGAACCAACTGCGACACCGATAAAAAAAGAAAAAGTTACTCAAGTATGACAAAGATACCAGCGGCTGCTTGCTTTAGAGCTCGAAGTAAGAGTCTGCCCCGTGGCTGCACGCTGGAGGAGCTTCTCCAAACGGTACCTTCGCCTGGGTTCTTCTTGAGGGATTTATGTTAAAGTTACCATAATAAGGATCTATATAAGGGCTCCTCTTACGGATCTATAAGGGTTCCTTAAAGGGTTTAGGGTTTAAGATTATAAGTTACCATAATAAGGAAACCATATGATTTACCATAGATCCCTATGATGGTAACTTAAAACTATGTAGAACCCAGTCGCTCCGCAGATTCCGAAAGGAAGTCGGGGGAGCAGGCCTTGAAATCCCCGGACCATACTCGTGGCCAGGACTCCCCGGGAGGCAGGTGTATGCGGTGAAGCCAGCACTCAGAAGCACTCATGGCCCCTAAGCCACCTAAGCCCGAACAGCGTGGAGAACCTGACTTCGAGTCAGCCCAAGCTTTAGCTAAAGGGCTTCCAGCCTTCCACGCTCGGAAAATTTCGCATAAACTTGAGCCAAGTTGCGCATGGAAGCAGCTGGAGAATGCACAGCTTATAGATCTGATGTGCAAGCAGTCAAGCCAAGAAGACGAACCAGAACAGTGACCATATTTATCATCATCATATAAAGTTCATCCATGGTAGTAATAGTACTGAAACTGGGAGCATGAAAAAAGCCACCCTTGAGCTCTGGTCCGAGCCTCCAAAGCCCTGCCGGGTCTTGGCAGGGACGGTGGCGGGCTGACGATGTGACCAGCAACGACCAGTCTTGGCAGCTTCGACGGTGGCTTCAGGGCTTTAGGGATTAGGGTTTCGGGCTCTAGGGCTTACTGTGCAGGGTGTAGGGAGGGATCAGGACAGCATCAGTTGGAGGTGTAAGTCGAAACCGTAGAGCGATGAAGCTAGGGTTTACGGTTCAGGCTTTAGGCTAGACAAGCCATTCGCAATAGGTTTACTTTCTGGGGTCTTCTTCCAGGTTCATGTAGCAGGTTGAGTTGGTTTTTTTTTTTTTAACCCTCTTTTCTCCCTGCCTGAGTTAGGATGGTTGAATGTTGAGTTGGGTTTACGGTTTAGGGTTTAGGAGTAAGGGTTCAGGGTTGACCTCGCGAGAAGCACTGAGGCCCAACTCATGACGTACTACAGTATATAGTATACTATAACATAGTATTCTATAGTATACATACTATAGTATACTATAGTCTGGCAAAGTATAGTCTAGTATACTATGGTATAGTATAGTGTAGTGGCATACTACAGAGAAGGCTTCGGCTTCCCGGTATTTTCGTTGTCGGGCTTTGGGACGTTTCTTCTGCTGAGAGTCGACGGAAAGCAGCCTCACGGCTACGCCATGCCCAAGTGAAGCGTGAAACCCTAAACCCTCAACCCTAAACCCTCAACCCTAAACCCTAAACCCTAAACCCTAAACCCGAAACCCTAAACCCTCAACTCCTAAACCCCAAACCCCAAGCCCTAGGCCCTGACAGCTTAAACTCTTAGACCCCAAACCCTAAGCCCTGAAACCCTAAACCCCAAAATCATTTGGGAGCGTTGGAAACACAGCGAACCAAAACCCAAACTCTTCCCAAATCGGCAAAGCTCACTCTCAATGCCTGAGGGTTCAGCTCTTTAAGGTTTGAGGTCTCGGGCTTTAGGGCTTTAGGATCTAGGGTTTTGAGGTTGAACCCTGAACCCTAGAGCCCCCTCTGCACCCAAACAGGGCCTCAATCCCGAGACCAACTCCCTCCTTCGACCTCTGCGATCACGCGCCGTTCTACAACGGCGATTGTAGGGGCCCTGAAAATTAGAAGAGGGCTTGGTGGGTTACTGTAGTGCAGTGATAAGTTACAGGAGCAATAACAACCCTAAGGAGCAGTACAGGTGATTTTTCTGGCTTCTTTATCACGGCCTAGTGGTCTCAGCTTAACATGATGATGGAGGGAGTGGGGTAGGGCACCCGCAACATGGACTGCATCATGCCTACTATTCTGATCCCAGAAACTCCAAAACCCCGCAATTACGGAATATACAGAGAATGTAAGCATACGGTATCTTTGCTGCCGGGGTCTGTCACCGCTGTCTGCAAACGGGCGTGCAAGTCTGCGAGATCTTGCTGGGCCCGGTGAGACCAGGATTCTATCTACAAAGGCCTGAAAATTGCAACTGTACCTATTAAGAGTTGCTTGCATCTCAACTCTGGGCGATCAGAGGCACCCAAGATCGCCCCATGTACAACGACCCGACTAAAGACCTCCTATAAGCTTGCGACATAAACCTTGCGAAAACTAGGTAAAACCCACGGGTGCTATGTGGAGCAATCTAAACTCCTAAACCCTTGTTCAACTCCTCCTCATCTGGCAATCTGAACATGTTCAGGGCCTTGCCGATGAGTGGCATCACCTCCGCGACAGACAGAGCTCGACACCCAAAGCTCCTAAAATCCAAACCTCTGAAGACCGCAAAGCTTGGTGAAGCGAGAGTAAAATTCGACAACTTCAGCAGGGTTGCTCAGATTCGCGATTTCAGAACCCAGGGTTTAGGCTTGAGGGTAGTCTGAACATGTACAGCAAGAGGAAATAGTAAATCGAGCCCAAAAGAAGCCATGAACGCAATCATGCACCACAGGATCCAGCAAAATCTTGGGGTCTTGTGGCCAGGTCTTCTGAGCTGAACACTCTGCCTTCGATCGGAAGGTTTGGCTCCCGAAACCCTGCCACTCCCGGAGCAATCGCATGCAGCAT
This sequence comes from Symbiodinium sp. CCMP2592, assembly GCA_905221615.1. Taxonomy (NCBI): domain Eukaryota; class Dinophyceae; order Suessiales; family Symbiodiniaceae; genus Symbiodinium; species Symbiodinium sp. CCMP2592. The sequence goes on along the minus strand of CAJNDT010003334.1, from coordinate 808,596 downwards.
ACACCCTGACGCGCTAATCTGCATCCGCAAGCCCTTGCACTATTGCGGCCACGTTATTTGCAGCTAGAAAGCATTGTCTGCCACCCACGGCGAAAGCAGGATCCCGCCGATGTAGATCAACGGCTTGAAGGGAATCGATGCCGTGTATGCTCCTCCGTGTGACAGAAGCCGAAAGCTCAGCCCTTTCACAAGAGGTTAGCGAGGTTGTGGAATGCACAGCAGCATACTCATATAGGGGCCTTAAGAACTAGAATAGGGTTTTGGGGCCCATTATACCATAATTATACTACGGAAACCCCAAAATAGTGCAGGTAGTTGTTTCGGCCCCTATACTACAAACGTGAGGTTCAACGAAGGCTTCTCCCGGAAGCCCTTGTAGGCTCCTCAAACAAATTCCTGTCGCACGTCGTCCTGTCTATGAAGGGTGCAACCCTAAACCCCAAAACCCTAAACCCTAAATTCCCTAAACCCTAAACCCTAAATTCCCGAAACCCTAAACCCTAAAGGCCCTAAACCCTAAAGTCATGGGGTTTGGGGTTTAGGGTACATGGTATGTCAATGTCTTCCTGTGCAACTTCTCTGTGGCACAGCATCAGAAATCATAAGCTACGAAGATGCCACGCAAACCAGGAACCGCACATAGACACGTGAGAAGCCAATGCTGGAAAGCCGCGAAGTTTGTGCTTAGAAGAACCCAAACGCTAAACACTCAGCATCTGATCTGTAAACTCGAAACCGGCAATTAACACCTAGGACATTGCATCCTGAACCCTCAGCGTAGTCCCCACCCGCATGTGCCTAAGATGTATCAGGAAGCTAAAACAAAGACGATGGTGACCCCGACACCCTTATGTGTCAGAGTCCTGCCATCACCAGTCCCATTGTGGCTGTCCCTGTGAGGACGGTGGTGTAGTAGGCATAGGCGATGAAGGGCACGTTGGCGGTCCAGTAGATGGTGTAAGACTTAGCATCTGAAAAATCTCTCGCGGATCTCGAGGATCTAGTTCGGAGTTCGGGTGAGTCCCGGTGGGGTGCTTAGATGCTCGCGGTGCATGCCGGTGGGTGATTGATCAACACTGTTCTGCAACAGCATGACGGTCGTACCGTTTTTACACATGACATCACAGTCAAAGACTTGTGACGTGTGACCTGGAGACTGTTTCTCAGCTTCGTATTCACTGTACTCGGACGTCGAGTCGGACCCAATATTCATAGTTTTTGCTAATCATTGACAGGGGGAGCATCCAAAAGCCCGTAAATGTCCGTGTTAGCAAACGACTCTGCCCATTATCTAGGCTTTAGGGTTTAGGGTTCGGGGGTTTACGGCTGCATGGCTGAAACCGTGAAGCGTCCGGGAAAAGGCAGTCAACCGCGCTTTGGATGGTGGGTCGGAAAGGTCTGTGCAGAAGTCGTACACCATCTTCTGACCCATTCTCCACGAATCCGCTCTACCCTAACCACCCAAATGACTCCGATCTCGAAACATTCCCAGGTAACGACTAATAACCCTTAGACTCTGAGCCCTGAAGCCTAAACCCTGAACCGCTCCCGTTTGCCACCGAGGCTCCAGAATCAAAGAGATCGGGAAGGCAGGTCCCAGACCTTGCGCCAACAACCATCCTCAGTGATCTTGAGCAAAAGTGACACGCACCTCTGCAGTTCTTTGCAAGCTGGGATGTAACTGTGCCTCCAGATCCCTAATTCCCACAAAACCTAGGCTAGTGGTAACCTCATCAGCGCCCCTTGTCGAATCCCTGACCAAAACCCTAAACCCGAACTCTAAACCCTTGCAGGTACGCCGGAGAAGGCCCTTGCCGTCCAGAATCACACGGGGACTAGTCTCTCTGGATGGCCGAATCCCTAAAGCCGTGTATACCTACACCATATCAAAGTTATCCCCCGTGATCTTGCTATATCACAAAGCCCGTAAAGAACTCTCTTGGTCTTGGTAACCCACATAAATACAGTAACCTTTTCAGAACCCTTCAAAGACAACCAAAGCCCTGTTCCAAGACTTTTAGGGGTTAGGGCCCCGACATACTGTAACGGGTGCCTGCGACTGGCAAGGTGTACATATATATATATGTATTTATGTATACCTCTGCATAAGGCTTCTCATCTCTGCCTGGCCGCGCTCTTCGCCGCTCATGTTCCACAGCTTCTCAAAGCTCAGGTCCTGCCCCCCCCCAGAGAGACAGTTTAAGGTGGTTTAGGGGTTTAGGGTTTAGGGTTTCAGGTTTTATTTCTTGAAGTGTGTTGAGCCTTTTTAAGGTTTGGGGTTTAGGGCTCAAGAATGACATGAACATCACTGATCTCACCATCATGGACATGACTGTGATGATTGACATTGTGGCTGCTACCTTTGTTACGAATGCCACTGCTGCTGGTGCTGCTGCAACGGCTAAAAAATGCTTCATATTGCTGGTGCGACGGCTGCTTCGGCTGCTGCCATCATTTCCCTGGCAGCAACTGGATCTAGCATGAGTCTACTCCTGCCCGCAAGATCAGCACGTTACATGCTGAAGTCGCTCCTCTCGGACGGATTTGACGCGCTTCTCTGCCTCGTCGAGGGTCCTTGGACCGACGGGGTGGCTTCCGAAGTGGCATCGGCGTCTGTTCCCGAGATAACCTCTTTCGCCCAAACCTTCCAGAATCCATGGTTCTTTCCTACACCCGCCTAAGGCATCAAGTACCTGGGTCCAAACCGCTGTCAAGTACCATGACCTCAATGCCTGCATCAAAGCGCCTTCACTTCCGCTCCCACACACCTCGAAAACTGTCTGGGATAGAAAGTCCCGGAAATTCCTAAACCCTAAACCCAAACTTCCTGAACCCTAAACCCTAAACCCTACACCTCAAACGCCCCGAACCATAAAAAGCCGCGAACCTCCCGACTCCTCTCCCAGCTGCAGCTGGACCACATCATCTCAGCCGGCTTGGAGCCGCCCAGGGACTCGACCATCTTCGCCAGATCTTCTACCTACCGTCGATGCGCATATAAGGCTACGGGCTTCAGGACCGCAAAATCCGGGAGCGCGTGACGACTGGTTGAAAACTTAGCTAGCCGAAGTGTGGCAGCTTCTCGCGTCATGTTCTTGATCTATTGTCACTACTTTGGGGTTCATGGGACTTAGTAAGTACAGTTATAAGTACCGTTGGGGTTATATCTAGTTATAAGTAGAGCCACCTTATCTATAACCATAGTTACTAAGTCCCATGAACCTTTAAATAGTCAGTATTGCACAGAGCGCGCGCAGACTTGAGCTTCTCTTGATGAGGTGACGGCTTCGATAGCCGAATTAAAACTTCAGGCCGTTGGGTGGGCAGGTGAGCTGAAGTCTCAGAAAAATGTTGCACGGTAAGCTTCAACTGATGTGCCCACTATCCATCTGGGCCGTGCGCATTGGCATACGGCATACACATATATGTGTGGACGTACATCCATCCATTCGTCCATTCGTCCATCCGTCCATCCATCCGTGCATCCGTCCATCCGTCCATCCATCTTTCCATTCCTCTCGTGTGTGCGTGCATGCATGCATTCACCCCTACCGTCCTGACTTCCCACCGCCCATACCTTTCTACCTTTCCGTCTTCTTAATTTCATACCCTCTTTCCTTCAATCACCCATCACCCCATGTACCGCATGCACTGCATGACTGCAACCTGCATATGTCTGCATGTGTAAACACATCCATACACACAGACACGCATACACGCACGTGCACCAAGAAACCTTCAGTCCTACACTGCTATAGTAAACCCCGTAAAGTTGGAAAACTGATGAAAGGCCAAATAGTGCTGGGATTCCCTATACATTACTCTTAAGGAATCAGGCTATTGGGTTTCCAACTTTTAAGCTTCTACTGTAAACCTTGAAGATCTTCAAGGCTTCCAAAAAACAGCCTCCTTCTTCAGCTCAGGAAGGTCGGGAGAGTTGCTTTCCTCTGCCTGGCAAGTCATCAAGGGTTTCTGCGGTATGGTCTTTAGGGTTAGGCTTTAGGGTTGAGGGTTAGCACAACACCCTCTGCTGCTTAAGTTATCAGAGGCCTATCGGCTGCGTTTGACTTTGAGCCCGACAACAAACGGGTCGGTAAATCCCTGTGTGGACGGTCCGGACGAAAAGACGAAGAGAGAAAGAAAGACAGACAGAGACAGAGAGAGAGAGAGAGAGAGAGAAATAAAAAACAAAGAGAGACAGAGACAAAGAGAGAGAGAGACTGAGAGACTCAGTGGAAAAGAGAAGAGGGAGAACAACAAGCAACACGAGCCCCGAACCCCTACGCCCGAAAAACCTGAAACCCTAAACCCGCTTACAGGCCCCTCCTGGCATCCCCCAGTAAGCCTCGGAATATCCTGTAAAGAAGCTTCACTTGAACCCTAAACCCTGAACCCTAAACCCTAAACCCCGCCTGCTTCATCTTTGTCCATGCCAGATTGAATTTGTAGGTCTCGAACTCCAGCTGCGCCGGATCCTTCTCTTAAGCTGGCTTCTGCTGCACACTGGGACTCATCGCTACCCTTTACCCTGCAACCCCCAGCGGCTTGCTTGGGCACTTTCCGTCGGGCTTCGCTCGCAGAAGATCCAGAGCACGAAGGCAAAGGATTCGGGAACTACGGGTTGGTTTTTTGTGGGTGGTTGTCGAAATTATGGTCCCCCATTCGGGTACCCTAATATAGTACGGCACCTATTATTTAGGGTACCCAAAGGGGGCCATAATTTTGACAACCACCCATGTGGCTTGCGATCCCCCTGCATCAAAGAAACGAAACTGCCCTAGCACTACAGGAGGTTTTCCAACATGAGGGGCGAACTGCCTGAGGCTCTCATGTAGGGATCGAGTCTGCGAGCCCAGAAGCTCCGAAGCAGTTTTGAGTCCAAACCTTGCATGCACGAAGTTCCGTGCTCCACTTCACCCATGCCCGGGCAAAGGACAAGACCCACTGTTCAGGGATTGGGAGATGAAGCCGTTTCAATGAGATCAAGCCCTCAACCTGACAATTCCACACACTGTCAAGCCTGAGCGTAGCCCTTCCACTCCTATTCAGCGGGGCACTTTGACCACCACCCTGAAACCTAAAACCCTCCCCGAAACCCTGAACTTCTTGCCCTCCGCGGCTTCAACCTGGGGTTTTAGGGTTTTTTGGGTTGGTTTCTAAGACTGAAATGAAAGCTTCGACTTCCCCAAGCTGCCAAAGCTCTGCTGTGCTCACCTGCCCGTAGAAAACGACGGGCTTCAACATCGGGCATTCGGCTTTAGGGCATGAGGGCTTCAGGCTTCAGGGCTTACTTGCTTTCGCTGTATGGTTCCGAAGGATTGCACGGTTTAGGTGTAGTGATTTTGGGTCCAGCTTCTGTGCAGGTGGGTTCAACTTGGTCCTCTGGCCTGTCTGTGGGGCTCAGGCGTTTTGAGCTCACGATTGGCAGAGTCCGGGCTAGACTGTGATCACTCTGCGTTCACTCTTTGTCTCACTCAGTATCGCATATGCGACGCCTTGCTCTGCATGGGTGGCTGAGTTCTCCCCTACTCTCAAAGCTCTCTTTTGGCCCCAAGCTGTTTCTACGAATGAATTCCTTGCACCGGCAGAAAGGAAAACCCACCATAAACCCTACAGCCCTACGATAGCCCTAACCCCTAAACTCTGAACTTCCAACCCCAACCTAACTCCTACAAATATCACACAACCATAAACACTTGAAGAAGCAAAACTGTCGCTTCTGCCTCATTCTGCACAGCTCTCAGCTGCAGGCCTAGCCGAGAGGTTCGGTGTGTTACCAGGCTTGTTCGCAGTTTTTTGGCAATAGGTTATAAGGGTGTTTTTTTAACGGTATATGTAAGGGTATATGTAAGGGTTTTACCAGGATTCCAAAACGCTACACTTAGGATACTCAACCCTAAACCCTACTTCCGAAGCCCGAAACCCTATACCCCCAAATCCGAAAACCTGAACCCGAAATCCTGAACCCTGAACCCCGACAAAAAATTAGGCAATGCCTCAATTCCCAAACCAGGTCTGACGTTCAGAAGCTGTCGCCTTCGCAGAGGCTCTTAGGGTTTAGGGTTAAGAGTTTAAGAAGAAGAATAGTAGCATCAAGAATATTCATAATCCTGAGATCCCTATAATTTAACGTACACTAATTCAGGGGCTTTGCAGTCTCTGGGTTTAGCTGCTTCCCTCTGCTTCGCACAGGACCAGGAACTTGAAGCTCGTCAGGCAGTCAGTGAGTCAGTTACGGCTACCTGGAAGCCTTACCGGTGTAGGGTTTTGGACTTTAGGGTTTAGGGTGTAGGGTTCAGGGTTTAGGGTGTAGGGTTTAGGGCTTAGGGTGTAAAGTTTGGGGCTTTGAGGTTAAGGGCCCGGGAGCTATCGATTGAAATTCCGCGTCTGGTCTATGAGTTTAGGGCTCACGGCTTGACACTTGGACCCTAAACTCGATGCCCCAGGCCCATAGATCCGTAAAGCCTGAAACTTCATCCCCAAACCCTAAACCCCGAAAGCCTCGAACCCATGAAAAAAAAAATCGAAGCCCAAAACCCCCTAAACCCCGAGCAAAAAGGGGCGTAAGTGTCCGGTCCCAGGCACGGTGCGGTGACCGCCCGGGCTCCTGCGCGAGGAGCCGTGCACCTGCACCCCATAGGGCTCCAGGACTGCTGAAAGGTTCCTTAATGGGCTCCTTTAAAGGGATCCTTGAAGGGATCTATAGAGTTTAGGGTGTAGGGTCTACTTATAGGTTCATGGGACTTAGTAACTATGGTTATAAATACGGCAACTATACTTATAATTGGATATAAGCCCAGTTAGGGTACCTTATAACTGTACTTACTAAGTCTCATGAAAATGCAAGTGGGTTGGGGTCTAGGATGTTTTTGCAGCTCCTTTATCGACCTTGCACATCCCGTACTACCGATAGGGGGTTTGGGATTTAGGCTTCAGGGCTGGTTTAGGGGTGCAAACTTTGGGACACCCGGATGTCGCCCTTAAGGGCCACTCATTCCTATACTGATGATCCTACTATAGGCAGAGACTACTTAGCGTTCCCTATTCCTTAAACTGCAATTGGGTATCAGTGTCGAACTTTCTCACTCATGACAGCCCAGATATACAGCTGCACTTAGAAAACGTGCAACACTCATGCATGCACAGAAGCACATAAGCACAGCATGCAAGCCCGGAGTTAAGATGTGGACTTCGCGAGATGAGTCTGTGATGCGTCGGATCCATACTGACGAGTGTAGGGCCAGTGCAAAAGCTTCTGCGCGGTCCTCAATCCTCAACTAAGACCCAAACAAAACATACAATGCTGCAGCACTGAAGACTGCGACGGCATCAAGTCCCAGTATCAATGCACATCTACTTTGATCTGACCCTAATAGTCCGTGATAACCCCTCACAGGCCCGAACCCTGCGTCCTAAAAACCCGAATCCTGTACCAAGATTGGAGGGAGGGCTAGTGTTGAGGGTTCAAGGTCTGAGATCTGGAATATACTAAAATCTGTTTTGATGCCAAAAATGCACTATAGTATAATATACTAGAGACCCTCCCCTGCCGGGAAGGGCAGGAGGTGCCAGGCCTGCAAAAGCCTCAGGCAGGATCGGCTTTGCAAGCTCGGGGTTTCAGGCCTTCCTTTTGGGAGACCTTTCAGAAAACGCGATTTCCTGTCATGTTGTGAACCACCACTACCTATGTATCTATGTATCTTTCTATGTACCTATCGATCTATCCAATGCTCTCCTCTTCGATCCGTCCTGCATTTGCTCATACTATCACGGCAACTGTTGCGACGACTCTTGTCTTCGACATCAGTACTATAGCAGCAGCATCGCAACGAAACGGAACTCAATGGCGTTCGACAGCTCTACCAACTGAACCTCCATATGGCAGTTTCCGAAAATAGGGGACCCTAATATGATACCCTAAATAATAGGATCCTTATTATAAGGACCCCAGAATAAGGTACCCCTATTTTCGGAAACTCCCATATAAGTCATAAAGAACTCTGACCCAGAGCTCTCATGCTGAGGACCTTCTCAGGCCGGGAGACTTCGATCCTTCTGAGCCGTTGCATGCGTGCTACATGCTTTCTACCTAGGCGTGCAAGTCATATGACCTATCCTTCAGCTGTCGATGACACTCGCGCAACGGCGTCTAGTCAAGCTTTCATGACGGCTTATCTGGCTGCTGAAACACCCTGAACCAATAAGCCCTGAACCTCGACTAAACCCGGAAACCGTAAGCCCTCTAAACCCTGAACCCCCAAAACTCTGAGCCCTACACCCTGAACTCAAAACTCTAAACCCAAAACCTAAACCCACAACCCAAAACTGTAAACCCTAAAACCCCTAAACCCGCCAACCCCTAGACCCCAAAACCCCAAAACCCAAAACCCTAAACCCAAAACCGTGTGGCATCAGTCAGCCCAGCCGCCAAGCGCAGCGGCAGAGCAGCCAGACACAGCACTGCAGCGCTGGCCAGTGCAAGGCCTTCGCATAGTTCGGCCCTTTCACGGGACTTGGGGTTTGGGGTATAGGGTATAGGTGTAGGCTATATGGGGTCCAGAGTTTTGCAGGGTTTAGGGTAGCAGTTATGCTGCAAGCTCTCGTCAGTTCGCAAGTGGTTGGGTTTTGTGCTGGAAAGCTCAAGAAGGAAGCGATCTCCCAGTGGCACCTGCGATCTTTTGCAAGCACACACTATCCGAGGTACTTGCAGGCATGATGCTTGGGTCTTGAGGTTTGTTTTAACTGTAACTGTGCGAGCAGGTTTTTAGGAGAGCCGGATTCGGGAAGATGGGGAGAAGAACCCTTCTCGCCTCCGTTTCCGAGTGCGAGAAGCTCTTGCTGAATCAAGGCCCCAAGCCTGAACCTGGACCAACCTCACCCTCGGAGCTGTGAGCTTCGTTGTTTTGGATTTGCCGCTTCCCGGACCCGCTTAAAGCTCAGTCGGCCTGCGTGGCGCCGCCGCCGCGGCGGCGCCATGGCACCCGGAGAGGAGGGGTGCAGCGGGCGCTGTGGGCCGACGCTGCGATCATCGGAGATGTGTTGGGTGTGGGAGAGGCTTGGGAAGCACGGCAATGGCAGCCGTCATCACAGGATGGGCATGATGGTAAATATGGGGACGGTGATGACTGGTGATGAATGCTGATGGTGTGACATGAAAGGGCGACCAAGCAAATGAAGATCCCAAGAAGAACCGATCACCTGGGAGAATGCCGTGCAACATCGAGCCCTAAACTACAGAAAGCCCTAAACCCCTAAAGCTCTGAAACCCTGAACCTGGACCCCCAAACTACCCTAGACTCCTAAACCCTAAACCCAAAACCCCTGTACCCCTATACCCCCAACCCCTAAACCCCTAAGACTCTGAACCCTAAGAAAGGCCGGGCTCGGGGCGCCAGAGTCGCTCCGACAAGATCCCTTCGGCGTACGAGGAGCCGGGCCTTGCCATGGAGCTCAAGCGGGCTTTAGGGTATTACGAGGTTTGGGGTTTAAGTTTAAGTCTTTGGGGTTTAAGTTTAAGTCTTTGGGGTTTAAGTTTAAGTCTTTGGGGTTTAAGTTTAAGTCTGTGGGGTTTAAGTTTAAGTCTTTGGGTTTAAGTTTAAGTCTTTGGGGTTTAAGTTTAAGTCTTTCGGGTTTAAGTTTAAGTCTTTGGGGTCTTGGGTCTTTTGGTTCTCTCGGGTTTAAGATTTAAGCTGCTGGATTTTTGGTTTAGGGACTTTGGGTTGCGGATGCCGGACGACCTTCTGGGCCTGGGTACGGCCTAGTGCTCATCCCTTCGGTTGCCGGGCCTAGAAACCCCAAGTCCGGAACACCTCATCAATCCCTAAACCCCAAAACCTAAACTCGAAAACCCTAAGCCCTAAAAGCCTAGAACCCTAAAACCCTAAACCCTAAAACCCTAAAACCCTAAAACCCTAAGCCCGCAAGCCAGACCCAATGGAACCCTAACCCCGTCCAAGAAATGGGAATCTGCTCTCCACTTCCCTACCCCTAGGTCAAGGAAAAGAGACCGGCGCCTCGCTGCCGCTCAGCAGCCGCCACGGCACGCCGCCCCGGGCCAGGGCGCGACCCATCGCACCGACCTTCGTCAGGAGGAGTGGGGTAGGGGAAAAGGGCCTCACGCGTACAGGGGCGTAGGGGCACAGGCATGTGTACTCAACTTCGGGATTTCGGAATGGATCGAATGCGGATTGGATTGAAAGCCAGACGGCATGATTTGAGAGTTAAAGGCATGTGGGGTTCAAGCTAGGATTTTCCAGGCTTGGGACGTCAATCTTTAGAGGACTCCAGCTTGCTACTATATGCCATCATATACTACAATATAAAAATAAGACACTGAAACATGCTAAAAATTATTGTTGCTATGATATACAACACAATAGTAGACTGTGGTGGATTGTCCCGCACCCGCCACCGCTCAACCTCGGGACCCTGAGCCAGCGAGTCTCAGGCCTAGTGTCCCGTCCTAAATCTAACGGTCTGGTTCTTAGTAGGGAATTGGGGAAGGAGTTATTGGGACTAGTGCAGGGGATCCATTCCCCATTCCCTTTACTCAGAACAAGACAAATAATTCACATAAGCTTAACACAGTGCGAGAAGTATCCATGAAACCCACAGCTTAAACCCTGAACTCCAAACCCTCGAGCCCAGACCCTAGACTCGTTATCGCAGCCTTGTTCACCTCTACGACCGAACCCCTGAAATCCTGAACTCTAGACTGGGGTTTAGGAGTTCAAGGATTAAGGTTTGAGGTTTAGGGGTGTAGGGCTTAAGGCTTAAGGTGTATATGTGCCCTGAACCGTATACCCTGAAGGGTTCAATCGCTGGGGCCCTCAGTTGGAGCTCAGAATTCGAAGCAGGGACCCGGCGACAGCCATTGGTCGAAGAGCGGCCTCGTCTTCTCAAGGTCCCGCAAGGGAAACTTAAAAGGCCTAGACTTTAGACTTTAGGTGTTGGAGTTTAGGGCTGAGGGTGATTTAAGACCATAATAAGACCTTCGGCCTTGATTCAGAATATACGGATACCGTTTACTCATCCCTGGAAGAGGGCTGCGAATGTTTGCTGACAGCATCTTTCAGCATCTCGAACGCACCATGTCGGATGAGTGCAACCTTTCCCTGGTGCTACCATGCTATGCTGTGCTACGAAATTCTACAATGTACTACAACATACTATAATGTACTACAAACAATTCTCTACAAGGTACTACAACTACTAAAATATACTAAAATGCACTACTCTACAGTGTGCTACAGAATACGACTACCATTGTGGACTCCCCGGGCTTTCCAAGCCTCGTCTCGACCCGAAAGGCTCCTGGCCCGATGCGGGCCCTCCCTGGACCTTTCAAGGAACCCCTAAAGGAACCCTGAAAGGACCCTTTTTATGAGGAGCACTCAAAAAAAGCTATCCCCTACAGAACCCTTAGAGGAACCCTCAAAGGAGCCCTCAAAAAAAAAGCAACCATGCGGAGTGGACGTGTAGTTCAGCGGCCTCCGCCGTGGACGCGCAGCCCGAAGCCCCAATCGCCGTCCAGCCGCCTTGGCCACGGAAGCTCTGCAGAGCGCTGATGGGGGGATCTCACCACAGACTCAGAAAAACAATCGCTCGAAGGGAGCCGTGGGTAAAGTACCCGTGGTTCTGTGGAGTCCCAACTACATCCATAACTCCGGAGGTCAGCAATCGGGTTTGGGGCGCAGAGGTTTTGGCTGCAGCTTGGGTGGTCCGGAGCCGGTAAGAGCTTGGGACTGCAGTGTGCTAAACTGGTTCTGGCGGCGGCCTGCCGCAACCGCTGGCTAGCCTTGGGCCCCCACACCCGAAATGCCAAACTGAAGGTGTGATGCCTTAAGGGTATTCGCTAAACGGGATGACACACCGAGCACTTCGTACAGGCTCCCGTAAACCCAGAACCCTAAAACCCTACTGCCTTTGCTACCCCAATCCCCTAACACCCCAAAACCCTAAACCCAAAGCCCTGCGACAGTTTCACGGGGCCTCGGGCGAGGCCCAAACGGCCAAGGAGATCCCGAGTCGCTGGCGATCGATGGCCGTCCCCTTCGGAGGATCCTTCGCCGCCTTTGGGGTTGAGGGCTGAGGGTGTAGAGTTTAGGTTTCAGGATTGAGGGCTCAAGTTCAAGGCCTCTTTCTTCTGGAAAGGATGGCTGCATCTTTCAGAGTGCACTCTCTCATGTAACAGCAACTCGGGTGTAGGGTTTAGGCCTTCGGCTTCAATAACATAAACCCACCAGCACCCGCTTGCTCCCCTCGTTGCCGAAGGTCTGCCCCTATCCAGACTCCGAGTCGCACGGAAGCCATGCAAAATCCGCCCTGGCAGATTTCTATGGCTCTTGGCATCAGACGTCAAAGAAGTTGGGGTTTAGGGTTTAGTGTGACGAAGTGATAGAAGTCAGCCTGAGCAAATTGCCATTCGAAAGCCAAAAGACTGCTCCAGATCATCGACCTCCACACCCCGTGAGCCACCAAATGTGCTACCTGATGCTTTTGTAATCCTCACCCAAACCGAAGCCCAACAGGAGAAGCACAAATCCAAGAATATGGAAGCTCCACTCTGATTCTTGGCTGTGTCGCTCCATATCGCTGTGCCCGCGGCCACTGCAGTGCTTGGCACCGCGGCCGTTGTACGCTTCTCACCGCGCAGGGCGAAGCCCTCACGGTTTCGGTTTAGAAGTGGTGTGACAGGGACACTCCGTACTGCAAAAGGTAGATTACGAGCAAGCATTGGTGGCGATGTTGCGACATTGTGCAGATGCCGGCAAAAGCTGGAAGCTGCAGCTCCGGGGGGTCTGCAGTGTGAATAGAGATGGAACTTTGGAAAATGTGGCAACCTCCAAACTCCTAAATTCTCAACACGCATCATCTAAGCCGGCGCCAGACATTATTTTCTTTAGACTCATACCAGCAGATGCACAGCCGACTTTCTCAGTCCACGGCGGGGCCGGACTGAAAGGCTTCCTGAAGAGCGTAGAAACAATTTGCTATTCTGGCTTGGGCTTTCGGGGGTTAGTAGTTTAGGACGCGAAGCTTTGAGTTTGAGAGCTAAAGGTTATTACCTGCAATGTGTAGAAGGTTGAATGTTGCAATGATCTGCTAGGCATGTGGTTGGCGAATGCTGGCGATGGACATCTGAACATCGCCGCCTCTTGGTGAAGTTTGGCTCTGTCGAAGCACTGCTGGGCCTCATTCGGCATCCTGCTTTTATCATTGTTGGATCGCACGTCTGCTTGTCGTGATATCATTTCCTTTTGCTAAGCAGGCATCATTGCAATATTAAGTGAGAAAAAACCCTGACACTGCGATCGTTAAGCACTTCTGCTAGCACTTTGGCTTTCCTTGCCCAGTAAGTGCAAAATTTCACGATTTCGCATACATCAGCCACTGCTATCACAACTACAACTTTTCTGTTTACTGCAGGATTACTTTTGGCTCAGGGCTTCGGATTCATGGTACGGCCTTGTCCAAAAAGCTGGTGGCTGCCTGCTAACAACACTGCCTGTAAGGTTACTAAATAATCACACCTCTAACCTGTTGTGGTTGCCGTCGGTCAGCTGACATCTCAATTGCTATCTTCCGACCCGTGCAGCCTTTGGTTGCCCCTCCGATTCCTCGAGCTCCCTATTTCACTCTGAGTGCTTCGGCTCTTCGGAAATACCCATCTTTTACTTGCGTTGCCCTTGTCCTCGCTGAAAATCGCAGTGTGATGCCTTTACTGCTCGTTAGGCGCTTGGGACCCCTATGATTGCCACTGCTGGCATTGCTCCTGACTGTTTTGGCTTATGACGATGTATGACATTTCTCATCAGCTTTACCTTAAACCCTGAACCCTAAACCCTAAACCCAACCCTAAACCCTAAATCCTTAACCCAACCCTAAACCCTAAACCCTAAACCTGAAAAGGCATCACACGGCTTGCCAGGGGCGAGCCTGCAGCCACTTCGCCGCTTCATCAGCTGCCGCCTTCAGGGATGAAGAGGAGGGTTCAGGTGGGGGCCTTAATCATTAGAACAGGGGGCTCCTTTAAAGGGGTCTATAGGGCATAAGGGTTACTATAAGGGATCTACAAGGGTACTATAATGTAGAAGCACGCGCCTCACTTTTGCTCCGCCAGAAGTTTCGTCCATTTGCACGAGCAGCATGCTGGGAAGTTCTTCCAGCCGGTGCCGTCTTGAAAAGCTTCAGAGCGGCAGTCGTGACAAAGAAAGAGAAACCACCCGCGACAAGCCGGGAGGGAGAGGTGGGAGTGCTTGAGCAGCGGACATGTGTTTCGGCATCTCGCTTCTACGATTCAAAAGCTCGCGCCTCACTTTTGCTCCGCCAGAAGTTTCGTCCATTTGCACAAGCAGCATGCTGGGAAGTTCTTCCAGCCGGTGCCGTCTTGAAAAGCTTAAGAGCGGCAGTCGTGACAAAGAAAGAGAAACCACCCATCTGTCCCCATTGTTACCAGTGCAAATGGCAACGCTCATCGCCAAAGGTGGTACCAGGCCTGCGTGGGGATGTTGTCCCGAGTCCACGACAGGGCATGCTGAAGTACGGAAGGGAAGCAACTCGCCGCTTGCAACACCTTCTGTCTTGTTTCTGCAGAAAGCGAAGGATAGAAAGTTACAGCAGCGACCTCCTGCAAGTAAATCTCCATCACTTTGTGACTCACCCACCTGCCCCTCCTTCTGACAAGTTCGGAGTCCTCCGCGATCTGCAGTAGGTGGGTCGCCCCACCAGGGCGGAAGGATCCGAGATCCAACGGCCTTTTGTCGGTACGCGCTGTAGGCACTCCCAGGCGCTCCAGGGCGCTGTCCAGCCTTCTTCTCAAGGTTTGCGTAGAGAAGGGCCACAAGCGCGAGGAGGGCGCAAGGTGCTTAAAAGCGGCGTCGACGAGCTCGACGAGGTCAGCCGGCTCGTGCTTTGCAGCTTGGTGCCGCGCTGCTCTGAGCCTGGTTTTGGGCTCCTCGATCCGAAGTAATACGTAGCGCTGGGTCCAGAGAACATCGCGCGGCAGTATCAAAGCAGACCGTGAAGCATTGGCAGCCTCGCCTATACGGAGCAAAGCTCCCCAGGATAGGCCGAAAATACCCGCCTCCGTTCGCCAGCCCCAGACCAAACAGACTGTTAATACAGCGAGCAACACAACAGAGGGCATTGCAACGTGATGTGTGTGAGGCTCCAGACTCATCCACGAAAAAGCCAGGTCCCAAGGTTGTTGAAGCTGTCGTCTGATCGCAGGCCTGCGTCCTGCCGTGGCGTTTATAGTTTCTGCAAAATGCCAGTATGGCCGCCCCGCGTCGAAAAGCTCCCTGCCGTACTCTGCAAGAAGTTTGGCGACGCTCTCGGCAAGCAAGTCCCAGTAGTCTGCAGGATGAAGCCCCTTCTCCCGCAACCACGCTTCGAGAAGGCCAACAAGCCAGAGCCTGTTTGCAGAGGTCCTCTCCAGGATCACTCGACCCTCTGGCAGCTGCTGTTGTACTCTGCTCCGCTGGCGCCTCGCATCCAAAGCGTTGCGAGGGACTATCGGCCCCTCGCCCGGGTAACCCAGGGTGCTGTCAAAAGCCAGCAGAGAGCCTGCAGGAGGGCTCCGTCGGCATATGGGCATCTCCTTCCGAAGAGGCTGGCGCAGTGCCTCAAGCAGCCTACTACCCCTAACCTTATTTACCCTAAGGGAGAGGAGGAGGGAAAGGCGAACCCAGCCGGAGGAAGAGGCAGAGAGGCCGCTAAGTCCAAGGAGCGAAGGTAGCTCGGCGGCACCAAGGTCAGCGATCAGGGACTCGTGCGCTGGGCTGGGCAGAGGCTTCTGGCGAGAAGGAGCATCAGCCACGTTCAAGCGCGTAGGTGCATGGAGCAAACCAACGTAGATGCCTCCAGCAAGGAGGTAAGCAGCAAATTGCATCAACACCGGCCTGAGCTGAGAAGAGGAGGACCTACCCTTGGCAACGGCACCGCGGGCGACGGCCGAGTCGGAAAGGATGGTTGCCTTGAGACCCCCACCTCTCCTGAGGAGGTCCTTTGCGACGGCAAGGGCGGCTTTTGCCTCAAGGACGTTGATATGCTGAGGCTTTGGCCACCTCCAAGCTGCAACGGTCCGCCAGCCGTTTGCATACAACAGGTCGTTGGTGGCGACACTCTCGAGGCCGCCTTTTGGCTGAGGTGGGCCAGGGACAGCAGTCTTCAAAGCCCAAGCGAAGGCCCCAGCAATCACCTTGGAGGCGGAAGGAGGCAGGGCAAGCCTGGGGCTGGCGTGACTCGAAACGAAGCCTGAGCCGAAATCGAAGCCCCGATCCCCAACGCTGCAGGAGAGCACCCGACGGGCCTGGACGGGCGAATCGGGCCCGCGGCTGAAGTAGAAGATCTGCTCGGTGACCCCAGTCAGACGCCGAACGGAGGCCCACGCAGGCAAAGACCCAACAAACAAAGGAGGAGGCCGGGACAAGAAGGGCGACCGGAACACCCCAACGCACAGCAGCGGCGAACAAAGCCAAGACGGTCAAGGCACGCCTGTTGTCAGCAGCGGTGGCCGGCTCAGTCTTGTCAATACCCAAAGGCCTGTCACTGGACTTGCGCCGCGGAAGGTATGCGGGAGAGAAGGTCGGCAGGGACGGCGCCAGGAGCAGAGAACCGAGGCCGGCTTCAGCAATGAGGTAAAGCACCCACTCCCTCAAGTCAGGGGAGGCAAGGTCGTATTGGCGGGAGCGCTCATTGGTGATGAGCGGGCCGACCTTAAAGCCCTTGGCTTCGATGAGCCTAGCAACAACGCCTCCGAGGGAGCCAACCTCGAGAAAGTCAAAGTCAAAAGCCCATGGTTTGGCTTTCGGAACTGGGTGCTCGAAGGGCACCGCACGACCCTTGAAATCGGAGGCCAACCAGAAGTCCAAGGCAACGTTAGCAGGCAGAGGCAGCTCGCAGAAAGCACCGTGCGAGGAGGACGCATCTGATGCGAAGACGCCTGGGAAGGGCTCGGCCGACAGGTCTGAACAAGCAAGGGGCGCCAACACCGCAAGAAGCTGCAGCTCTCCGGCGGCCTTACGAGAAAGATGTCGCAAGGCACCTGACGACTCAGGAGGAGCAGGACCGGACCAGCCCAAACCGAAAAGCCGGTCGAGCACCGACATAAGGCAGCGCCGGAACATAAGGCAGGAAACCCAGGAGCCGCACAACATGTCAGCGAGCTCCTCGCTAATGACCGGCAAAGTGGCGGCCCTGACCGAGGCGGAGGCCAAAGCGAACCTCTTTTCAACAGGGGCACCGATGACCGTCATCCCTTCACTGACCGTCTCCCGGCTGCTGTCGATGGCAGCGCCTGCAACCTTGAAAACCCTCTGGCTCAGGACATCCTTGGCATCAGACCCAAGGATGGTGTCCTTGGCGTAGGCCCGCTTGGCCCGCTGAACTGCTTTCAAGGAGCCCGAGGTCTGACCAGGGACGAAGGAGGCAGGCTCGACGCTCAAACCGAAGTAGTCGTCTACTTAAGGAAGAACCGCCAGGCATGGATGTGTTGGTACATGTGGATTTAGTTATAATTAATTAGTTGTATCCCGATGACCTAGATTCATGCATTAGATTCCCGACCTATAATCCTTTGTAATGGAATGTGGTGGATTAGAAGCATGTGAGAAACGAATTCAGGATCCAAAAGGCTAATTTTTATCTAATTGTTCATTCTTTTCATGAGTTACGTCTTTTGTCGTTCATTCAAATTAACACATACCAACCAATCTCTACAAAGGTCGTTCGTTGATGACAGGTGATTTGGATTATTTGGATGAGTGGTGAATGAGGAAAGTGTTGTGTTTAAATTCATCCTTTCATTACATTCCTTTGTATTCTCTTCAATTAATATTCTCTCCTCTTCTCGCTCATTCCGTTCCACTCATTTCCAACATAAGCAAGAAACACAGAGAAGGAAAAGCGAATTAATTAATCCACATTATCCCAACGTAAAAGAAGGGAACAGAGTGAGCACTTAGGATTTAATTATAAAGGAATAAAAGAATCTGGATCTAGGTTATAATCATGCATCGGGATCTTGTTCACGGATTTATTTAATGAAAGAGAAGAAAGTAGAGATTGGATTCGTGGGGCTCATGCTTCGCTTAATTTAATTAAAAATAAACGACACATTAAATCCCAAACGCCTGAATTCATCTCTCGTTCGTCCAGCATTTCTTGATTACAGCCGTGTGGATTGAGTTGTAGCAGCATGAAGAGTAAAAATCCAGAACGACGCTTCATAATACAGTAGCCCAGGCATTGGTACGACTCCAGGTCTGGCGCGGCAACCGGCCAGGTAAACCCACAATCTCAACAGCGCCGGCCTCCACAGCGGCCAAGGCCTGAAAGTCCATGTCAGTGTGAGAGAGACGTGGGGTAGCTCAAGCCAGAAAACCGTGAGTCACGGAGGTGCCCAAGTCGGGGCCAACGATGCGCCGGAAGGCGGCCAACGATGACACCACACAGGGGCTCTCGAGACCCTGAGCCCGCAAGATGCAGTAGTAGCGCGAGGAAAGGCCCACAGCAGGGCTCGGATCAGGCCTATCCACCTCCGCTCGCAAAACAGCTCCGGCCCAGCAGCCCGCCAGCCACGCTCGTTCAGCACGCTGGGCTGCAGTAAGGTCCGATCCGGTCAGGCAAAGTCCAAGGCAGGAGTCGGGAAGCGTCGGGAAGCCCAAAGCCAGGCGCTGACGCGAGGAAAAGTCCAAAGAAGGGCCTCTCCTGGGCAAGGGGTACTCTGGCACGGCGGCAGCCGAGGAGGAAGGAAGACGAGGAGGAGTGAACCTGACTGGCGCCTATCACCTGCACGGGGCCCGAAGGCCAGCAAGGGGTTAGGGCTCGTTGAGGGCTCCGAGGAGGGCCGCCCAGCGGAATGCACACGGGCCAGGGAAGGCTCTGCGGTAGGCCGGGGAGGCGTGGACACAACTGAGAAGGAAGACTGGGAGCCTGAAGGAGAAAGGAGTTCCTGCCGGCTGGGGGGCGCTTGGGTGCCTAGCCTAAGACCCCGAAGCCTTAAGGTGACCCCCTCAATTTGCAACGAGAGGTCCCAGGCCTCTTCGTCACTCATGCAAGTATCCTGCCAGCCTGCTCCTCCGACGAGGAGGTGTAGGCTCAGGCTCCTGCGCCTGAGGTTTGGGAACAGTCAGTTTCTCGCAGATAACCCAGTAGGTCAGCAGAGCCCCGGATATGCAGCCCAAAATATATCCACCCAGCAGGAAAGCCACGAAGGAACCTGTAGAGGGTGCAGTGCAATAAAAAGGGCAAGCCAGCCCCCAAAGGTTCGAGGTAAGCCCTTGGTGACCAAACCGAAGGAGCTCAAGGGCGCCAGCGAAGGCCATCAACCCTTTCCTGAAAGCTTGAGTGCTTGAGCAGCGGACATGTGTTTCGGCATCTCGCTTCTACGATTCAGCGGCCCTAATCTTGGGGGTCTCGGGTTTTGTGGCTCCATGATGGCGCCAGAGTTTGGGACTTGTTGGCAATTTGGGCAATGCAGCATATTTCACTCCCGAACGCAAGAAGTCTAATGATAGGAGCAACTGATGACCTCAGTACTGTCCATGCTTTGAAGGAACGCATCAAGATTAGCGAGAGCTCGGGGCCAACAGGCTCAAGGCCTCGTCGAATGTGAGGATGGACCAGGGTCCGTCCTGCAAGCATGCGGGCGCGCGAAAACACGCAGAAGAACCACAACGACAAAAGTGAGCTGAACACTGCCTCCGAAACCAGGGTTCACATCCCTGAACACGTCCGTTGCCCTGCCGAGTCTAAGCAGGTTGGACTACCTTGAGTAGACGCCTCCAACAACTGATGCGATGACCCAACCATTCGTAGGGCTCTCACGCAACGCAAACACATGCCAGCCGCCCCGGTCCCATGCACAGCCCGCCAGCCTCAAGGAATTCAACGCAAAGCGCTTGCGAGGTGTCCTCGGTCAACCACAGACGGCCAGTTTTCCTAACCGAAGCGACGACCACCACGTTGTCTGCGACTCCAAAGAATCCCGCGCTGTTACTGAGAAGGCCAACTCCACGACATGTTCTGTTCACGATATCAATACAGCCACCACCCGCCGCCAGCAACATGGTCATCCATCATCATTACCAGTGTGCAAACACCATCACCATCGTCGAGCTCATCACCTACCTCAACATCAGCCTGCAAGAGAAAGTTCTTAAGCCGCAAACCGAAAGCATTTCATGCTTATCATACCTGTCCGTCCTAGACTCTCCACCCCTTGACGGTCGGTTCCATGGCAGACTCGAAACTATCTCGGGTCCCCGGCCACGAACCCATCTTTGAGGCGAGAAGCCCCCAGCATTCAGGGGTTGTGGTTTCAGTGTCTCCAGTAGGGCTTAGGGTCAAGTACTGTCATGGGACACGGAGGATGAAGCTGTAAAGCCTCGCATGGCTTTATGCTTGCTTCGAGGCCTTAAAGAAAATGCTGCCACTTGCGAGGTATTGAGCTTTCAGCAAGACTTTGGGGCATGGTTTGCGGTCGTCGAGGTGCAACGTGGAGCCGTTGGGCGTCTGACTCCAACATCCATGAAGTTCGTAGGAACTGAGCAAAACTTAAGGTTCCTATGAAAGTTTCAGGAATATTCCTTACGGGTTTCCAAGTCTCTGGCAGAGCAGAACTGGGCAGTGTGCGGTCTGAACCGACCTCGAGCCGGCTTCAAGCTGAGCTGATGCAGGTCGCTTTCGAAGTCGCAGACTCGGGATCAGACCGCTCCTACTGCATGCAGGCAACTCGTCTTTTCCGGCCGCCTTGGCTCTAAAGGACTCCATAGGATCGAAACGAACCGCTTCAAACTGGCACGAATTAGGTAGTCGTTGTTGCAAGAATGCTAGAGACAGCATGTGCTACGTAAACAACCGTCGGCCGGCGCCAAAGGCTCTCAACCAAAACCGTCCGCGAGCCTCAAGGGCTTCAACACAAAGTGCTGGCGAGGTGTCCTCGGTCGCACTTTGGAAGTTTGCAGAAGCTCAGGAACACGAGGAACCCTGAATCGAAGCTCATAAGCGAACAGCGGAGATTAAGACGGATCTTGTCTCAAATGACTACCCCCGCCAGCTCCATCTCCACCTCCGCCTCTACCGTCACCTCGCTCTTGCCACTGCCGTGAAAATTTTCGTGAGCAGCATTCATGACCAGCAGCACAGCAGCAGCTGCAGCTGAACCATGGTTAACAGCAGCAACACTATCATCGTGATCATCACCGGCCTCAGCATCAACCCTACGGCCCTACGGGCTACAGGTGACAGTCCCCGAACTGGAAGAATGCCAACATCTACACTCACAGCATTCTCACATTACCTACTTCATGGTCAATCGCAGACCCTCCCTGGCAGACTGGCAAGGCTTCCAGGCCCCCTGCCTCGAATCCATCGTCGAGCAGCAAGAAGTCCCCACCAGCATTCAGCGGTGGCGGCCAAAGGTGTCGAGCAGAGTTCAGGTTCGAATGGGAATAGCAATTTTGGGTCGAAAAATGTGTGGCCTTGGAAAGGGTCGTGGCACTTCACGGGTATTGGGGTAAGATTTTAGGGCTTTCGAGGAGCAAGGTTCAGCCAGTTGGAAACACCCATGAAGTTCGCACGAAGTGAGTAGAATTGTCTAGCTTGTCGCAGGAATCCACAAAGTTCGAGCCAGCAGCTCAACTGGCGCATGGGAATGTCTTCGGACCCGGCTTGGGATCAGACTGCCCCCTCTTGCTACGTCTAGCTTTTTGTCTCCGTCGCTTCAGCTCTAAAGAACTCGAAAGGATCGAAGCAAACAGCTTCAAGCTGGCACTAATTGGGTTGTCGTGCTGTGCTAACAAAGAGCGAGGTTACCCAGAGCTTCTTTCAATAGCTCTGACAGCCCCATTTATGGATTCTTGAAACACCTGTAGGCCCGACTGGACCATGTCGAGGCTTTGCCTCAACCGGGATACGAATTCAGGACTCGTCGCCCAGTCATAGAAGAGCTAGGCTGCGTGCAGCCTGCAGTCGCACTGTGTGGCTTCGCCGAACGGACATGCGAATTCTCCGCCACGCCAGCTGATCAAGACAAAGGCTCCGTGTCGTAGCCCGGGCAGGTTTTACCAGCTCACTTGAACAACTCTCGGCGGCGGCATGTCGTCGGGTTCGCGTGCGAGAAAAGTACTTTCGGATGCGCTTCCGAGGCCGACATAATGACCGTCTTTCTTTATTCCTCCCTCTACTATCAGACATACTCGTTGGCCGTCTCCAGATAATTCAACAAGGAAAACTTCGTGATCCGCATGGAAATAGAATCGTCCGGGCTGCTTCTGGCCATCACCCATATCGAGCTGCGCAAATGGAGAATGAAAGAACTTCCCATTGCACACATCGCTACCACCACCATACACACACAGCTCTTCTGCAAAAGGTGAGTCTTTATGCTCCACCGTCACAGTGGCTTTGCTACCATCTTGAGTTGTATCACTCGACCACGGAGCCTCCACACCGTGGCGCATGCTGACGGTTGCCTCGTTGCCAAACAGCCTGGTCCAAGTGGAACCACCCTCATTCTTCAGAAGCTCCCAACGTGATGACCACTCTTTGGGGGGCAAAGCAACCCGCCTGATGTAGTACCTGTGGTTCGTGGTGTGCTTGTACATACCGAAGCCACAACTTGCATAAACGCCCTCGGCATCGGGATGGCCTGAACATGCTGACACCTTTAGTGTATCACATTGAATCGGGAAAGCTTTTCGGACAACACTCAAATCGGTTTGATCTCCTTCGGTCCGTCCCCAACCGAAGACAGGGACCAAAGCCTCCAAGCAAGCTCCGTTGCAGTTCTCCCAGTTATTCACTTTGTACAGTGGCGTAGACTCATCCACATCTCCCTTGTCAGAAATCTTGTGCAGTCCCCAGCTCAAGGAAGCTGGCCTGTCATGCTTGAAGCTCCATTGACCACAAATTGCAAAAGGATTTTCGCGATGCCTGTACATGCCGTAGTCGCCATCTTGTTCATAGATCCCATTTGCGGCCGGTGGCAATGCTCCAGAAACCTGGACAAACACAACAAAGCTGCAATCAAATAGAGAACGGTCAGAGGCAGTACGATTACAGGCATGGCACGGTAATGGTGTCGTTCACGTAGTAAGTGCCGCGAGCTCGCCTGAATGCACCGTAGATGTAGCTTCGAGGCAACGCCATCAAAAAGTTGGCAAAGGACACGCTGCACGAGAGGACAATGGACAGCATAACCTTGGGATCTTTGCACCAAAGTTAAACATTCACGTTCATTGACTCGCACACAAGTACTCATGCAAAGACTTGCAGCAGAGATGCCATCTTGTTGTAGCGCTTCTCAACCAAGTACATCAACTGAAGGATTGCTTGCAAGGCATCTTCACAGAAGAACCGCAGCGAGCTCGTCATCAAAGTGACCATCCGACGCGTGTGAGCAAAAGAGTTTCCTCCAGAGGTCGCATTGAGGCTGTGTGCGGCCTTCTGGCTTGCACCTAACATGGTCGCAACAAGTCGCACAAGGCGACGTGCAGCAGAGGGATCGAACAAGTTTACCCAGCGAGGAAGTTCCAGGAGGAACGGCCTCATCTCCTCTAGCTTGGAAGACTTTCTGCACTCTCGCAGGATGTGGTCAACTGTTGTTCCTTCCTCTGCCTTCCTGCCTGTCGTCTCGGCGGCGGCATCTAGCTCTGGAAACACTTCCAACAGCGGTAAGATGTCACTGCTCTCAAACTCATCATTCACGGCTGCTATGAAAGCACGGAAGCCGAATTTTCGGTCGGGCTCTGCGCCATCGTCGTCCGTCACGAAATGGAAGGTGACAGCCTTCCCATCGACAAACACGAAAGGGTCCTCAAAGGTCCTGCCTGACAACATGCATGTCCCAGGCGTGTCACGATCGGAATCAAGCATCTCCCCGTCACGCTGGGAATCATCGGATGGAGCTTCGACATAGAGTTTCGTGGCACTGTCGTAGCAGCAAGATTTCTTCGAAAGCACGACAAGCAGCTTTTGTGCACCCGGTATCTCGACTGTGCGTTTTCCGGCATCTTCTGCCGAATATGGATGCTTCGTCTCCAAAGTTGTCCAGAAAGGTGCAGAACGCCTCAAAAGGTGCTTGATCCTCCTGTGTGTGCTTCGAATGGAAGGTGCTGACAGTAAGGCAGCTTCGAGCTTCAAAACATCGACCGTCTGCAGGTATGCGTATGGGCGTTGTGCCCCACCCTTCTTGTGTGCGAATACTCCCTCTGGCACAACAGGCAAGGACTTCTGCATCTCAAAGATCGCTCCGTCATCTTCTGGAGTTCCCAACTGCCATTTCCCATTCTGGGAGAACCTGCTTTGGACAACACAGCTTCAGGCTTTGAATTCTTGTGCATCTTGGAAAGCAAGAGAAGTCTCAGGCTTTCGTACTTGAGGGTCCGTGATGCTTAATGCTGCTAGCGCTACTGTTGAAAACTTGCCTGGTGGAGATCACCATCTTTCCGCTGTCGTGCTTCCACTCTGGATTTTCTTTTGTCCAGGTGGGCGTGGCGACGTACAAGCCGTCAATGAGATCCGACCCAGAACCCACGACCCTCACGCCCATGCACTCAGAGATGCTTTGACGAAAGCTGTCAAATCTGCTCAGAAAATCCGTTGTGTCATCAAGTTCCTTTTGAGTCAATGGCTGATAAGAGAACCCACCGGAAGGCAGTGACAAGGAGCCATAACCGTCGTCATGAGCAGCGTCAGGCGCCTCCTTCTCCTCCTCGTCCTCTGCCTGCCCGTCCAACTTCACCTCATCGATGTCTACGATCAAGGACTCGAAATGTAGCAGCTTGAGCAAGGCTGAAACGTAGTTTTGCCAATCCGTGTCCTTCTGGTCCTTCTTCTCCGTCTTTGAGATCATGAACAGATAGTATATGGCTGCACCAAAGTAAAGGGCAAACTGAAAGATCAGCACTCCTATGACGAAGACCATGGCAGCGAGAATCCACAGCGGCCAGCCGCTGATGTAGGCGATCATGATGAAGTTCACGTCCGTGTACACGTCGGCGCCCGCGAGCGTGCCCAAGAAGACCCTCATGAGAATGGTCGGCAAGCTGGTGACTTCTTTCGAGAAGCCACAGAGCGCATGGACAAAGAGCTCCAGAAGCCGGGAAGCCATCATGAAACTGAAGAAGGTCAGGTGAGCTTCCCACGGCAAGCCAGTGGAGATACTTGCTTTCTCCATCGCTTTAAGGGGGACCCAGATGATGCCGATGAAGTAGGCGACGATGAAAAGCCACATGACACATCGAAGTGCGATGCCCGTGAAAGACTGTCGTGTCAAGAGCAGCACGGGAGGCGTCGGAGTCGGGTCCGTCCGGAGGAGGTGCATGCAGACGGCCAGGAACACGAAGGCCAAGGTGAAAAGCATCGCTGCCGTTTCATAGGCCCCGGCCCTGTGGTAGAGCTCCAGTCTCGTCCATCCCACGAAGAGCGAACTCGCCTCTGGGGCGAGTACCAACGCCTCAAGATCCTTCCCACCAAGACTCTGCCCCGTGTGCCCTGTCGGGGATGTGGCGGAGCCTTTCATGGAGCCTCGGAACGCTTCCAGGACCGTTGGAGGCACGGACACCACGTCGGAAGCCAGAAGCCACTTCACGTTCTTGCACGCTTCCGCTTCCTTTGAGGTCTGGTTGTAGAGCAGGACGCCCTTGAGGCCGGCGGAGTCGAGCAACTTTTGTGGGTCGAAGGAAGCCATGTCGTACTTCCCCAAAAGCTCTGCGAACTGCGAAGCATCTCCTGTCTCGCTCTGTGTTTTTGCTTCGGACTCTATCTCCTCCTGGACGAGAACAGAGAGGATGGATCCTGCAGAGTTCTCACCACTCGATTTCGGCTTTGGCATCAGATGCACCGACCTGGCCACCGAAAACTAGATCACACGGAGTGCAAAAAAAAGACTTCGGCGCATGCGAGCCTCAAAGCAGGGGCTAGATAGATCTTCCATGCGTGGTGGCAGAACTTGAGGAAGGAGTTTGAAGGCGTCCACGACGAGGACGTGATGGGTGATCCGTGCACGAACTGAATTTCCATGGGCATCGTCACGCCTTCCAATAGATGGTGGCTTGGCATCAAGATGCGAACCTGAACAGAAGTCTGCTAAAGCCGTGCTTCGGGTAAAGAAGGCACACAGCTCTTGGGACTCCTAAACCCTTAATCTCTCAATCCCAGAGGTAGGTCCAGGGACTTGTGACAGATGAAATCGCGTCGCGATGCCCCGGTGCCCGACGGAAAGATGGCCTGCATCCTTTTGCCCCTTAGCTTCGCAGGCGATAAAAGCCTTGCCGTAAGCATCGGGCATGTAGTCAAGAGGGTTGCAGACAGTAAGCAATGAAAAAAGTATTCCAAAAGCCAGCCGAAGCTCTGGTTCAATGAGGAACATTCCAGTGTCGTCTTTTCTTATCGGCTCGAGCCATGTGGGATACGAGTAAGACACTCCGGAGTTTGCCAAAGGAGTTTCCCATGCGTTCCTGAAAAATCAAGCGACAAAACCAGCTGTGTCTCGTTTTCCCGACTAAAACCCTAAATCCTGAACCCTATTTTCTAAACCCGATACACCAATCTCAAAAAATTGCAACTTGCCGTCGAAGCTCCATGGGATGGAGACCGGGAAGCCCACTGACTCCTGTGCAGCATCACGTCTGGTCTCGTGCGCTGGCTTGTCGAAGATTGCGGAAACGAAGTAGCAACCAGCCCTAAACCGTCAACTCCAAAGCCGGAACCCTGTGCTAGCGAACAGCCCAGATGCTTCAGCACAGGAGTTGGCATCCAGCGTGTTTGCCAAGCGGGCAAGCGTCGCGAAGAGAACCAGCACCCGTCTGACCCACATGGCCGTGAGGTTGGGAGCGTGGTCTCCAAAACTTTCTGGGTTTGATGTGTATGCCAGTCAATCCTGCACCAGCAACTCACACAACAAGATCATGCGGGTTCACATGTGCTAAATTTGTGAACTTGCTGCTCAGGTATTTGACAAAACTCAGCGTGGTGCTTTGACCACGTTCTGCAGCCCAAAATGCGGAAGAGATATGAAAGCCCGTGCAATTGCGACTGCGGCAAACCATCATAATCATAGCCACGTCAGTTTCTCAGCAATGCGGGCGGCAGCGCGCCGCATCATGAGGGGTCGAGATCCAGCGTCATAAAACCCTCCGCAAGAGCTGCGGGGGCCAGGGACCGCTGTCGTGCAAGCTGATGAGTGCCGTCGTGTCATGCTACCTGTAACATTTGGGCCGGAAGCCCCGAGAAAGAGTATGTGATAAATCGGGCTGAACACAACAAGGCTGCCTAAATCCGAAGTTTGTCGGATTGCTCACAAAGATCGTCGGGTTGTAACCTAGAGCCTTGGGAAGATCTTTGTTGTGTTGACCCAGCATGCTGCAAAGCAAAAACGATGAACAAGAGGCAACAGTCGAAGCCCTACAGCTGGGATCGCTTCTCAACATGCTTCGAGCAACAAACAGCATGTTTAACTACCCGAGTCTTCGAGATCAGGATTGCCTCTGTTGTTCCTCGTGACAAAAGCCATGTCACATCAAACTGTGACGCTATTGGTCACTTAGACATTCTGTGCACGGTTATGCATGCGGTCCGGAGGGTCTTTGAACGGAGCAGACCTTGCATCAATAGATATCCCTAGCGGGGACCAAAGCGCCCTTCTATCTCTCTGCGGCTACCGTGGACCCTCCAAACTCCAAGCCAAGTCTTTCCGCTTCTTGTCTCCCGATGAAGATGAAGACTCAGAAGCACTTGCAACCGTCCGAGTTTTCGTGGAATATGCTAACCAAAATTGTCCTTTGTTGCCAAGCCCCATGCCAGAAGAAGCTGTATTGCTAAAGCTGGGCCGGCTGGGATAGGCAACCTGAGCGTCGGCGGTTAGGATGGGAATTCAGGCTAGGCTCGCAGGCAGAATGCAACGTCTGGCAGAACTTAAGCTGGCACCTAGCTCCTTCAACTAATGCTGTGACACACCCTCAGCCGACGACAAAGCTTCTCCACCAAAACAGTCCGCGAGCCTCAAGGACGTCAACACAAAGGGCTGGTCGGAGTTTGGAAGCTTGCAGAGGCTCCAGAGCACGAGGAACCCTAAATCGAAGCTCATAAGTGCACAGCAGGGACTAAGAAGGATCTTGTCTCAAATGACTGCCATCGTCAGCCTCGACCTCTGCCTCCATCTCCACCTCCACCTCTGCCATCGCCGTACTGCCCGTACTGCGGCGACGACGGAAACAACGACCACAAACACGCGACAAAAGCTGTTGCTTCTCTGCCGTGAACATAGTCGTCAGCAGCATTCATCAACAGCAGCGACTGCAGCTGAACCATGGTTACCAGCAGCACTCCTATCAGTGTCATCATGATCATCACCGGCCTCAGCATCCTACGGGCGAAAGTCCCCAAACTGGAAGAATGCAACATTTAAACTTACAACATTCTCACGCTATCAAACTCATGGTCAATCACGGACTCTCCATGGCAGACTGGCAACACTTCCGGGACCCCTGCCAGGAATCCATCGTCGAGCAGCGGGCTGGGGGTCGAGTGAGGATAGAAAGAATACAGAAAGCCTCGAAAAATGTGAGGCTTGGAAAGAGTGGTGCCACTTACCGGGTATTGGGGTAAGATTTCGGGACTGCCGAATTGCAAGGTTCAGTCAGTTGACTTTTGCCTCTTGGCACAATGAAACAACCATGAAGCTCGCACGAAGTGAATAGAATTGTCTAGCTTGTCGTAGGAATGCCACAAAGTTCGAGCCAGCAGCTTAGCTGGCGCATCTGGTGCCTTCAGACCCGCATCGGAATCAGACTGCCCCCTCTGGCTACGTCTGCGAGATCTGCGAGCAGCTTTTGTCTCCGTCGCTTCAGCTCTAAAGAACTCGAAATTATCGAAGCAAACAGCTTCAAGCTGGCACTAATTGGGTTGTCGTTCTGTGCTAGAATGCGAGATTCGGCGCGTGCTCCGTAAAACAAAGAGCGAGGATACTCAGAGCTTCTTTTTAATAGCTCTGACAGCCCCATTTATGGATTCTTCAAACACCTGTAGGCCCGACTGGACCATGTCGAGGCTTTGCCTCAACCGGGATACGAATTCAGCACTCAGCACTTTGGTGTCGCCCAGTCATAGAAGAGCTAGGCAGCTAGGCTGCATGCATCCTGCTGTCGCACTGCGGTGGCTTTGCCAAACCGAGATACGACTTCACCGCGACTCGCTCGAGCGTGGACGAGCGAAGCTTTGGCAGTCTGTTGGCATCTGCAAGCAGAGCACTGATCTCCACCCCTAAGACAAGACTGAGACTTTGTGTCTCAGTGTTACCAGCTCACTTGCACCACTCTCGGCGCCGGCATGTCTTGGGGATCCTGCACAAGCAAAGGACTCTCGGATGGACTTCCGAGACTAATGTAAGGAGGATCGTCCTTACCTTCCTCTAATATCGCACACATGCGCTGGCCGTCTCCATAAATGTCGGTCAGAACCACTTCATGATCTGCATGAAAATATAATCGCACAGTTTTCGTCGACCCATCATCCTCCTGTGATTCAAGCTGCGCAAACGGGGAATGAAAGAACTTCCCATTGCACAGATCCCTTCCAGCACCATACACACACAGCTCTTCCGCAAAGGGCGAGTCTTTATGCTCCACCACCAGGGTCGCTTTTGAACTCTCTTGCTCTGCAGCACTGGCACTCCACCACGGGGCCTCCACACCGTGGCGCATGCTGAAAGTTTTCTCGTTAACAAAAAGCCTTGTCCAAGTGGAACCGTTCTCATTCCTCAAAAGCTCCCACTGCGATGTCCAATCATGCGGGGGCAATGCAACACGCCTGATGTAGTATCTGTGGTGCGTGGTGTGCTTATACATACCGAAGCCACAACTTGCATAAACACCGTCTGCATCGGGATGGTCCAAACATCCTGACACCTTGAGCGTGTCACATTGAAGCGGGAAAGCTTTGCGGACGACACCGAGCTCAAAACTTTCCGGTGAATCTCCTTCGGTCCGTACCCAACCGAACACAGGGACCAAAGCCTCCAAGCAAGCTTCGTCACAGCCGTTCCAGTTGTTCACTTTGTACAGCGCCTGAGACTCATCGATATCTCCTTTGTCCGAAATCCTATGCAAACCCCAGCCCAAGCAGGCTGGCTTCTCAGGATCGAATTTAAAGTGGCCGCAAATGGCATAAGACTTTTCGCGATGTCTGTAAATGCCATAATCACCTTCTTGCTCATAGATTCCATTGGCGTCCGTTTCAAAGGCTCCAGAAACCTGACAAATGCAACACAGCTACAAGCACACAGCTGGGCAGTCACAAGCAATACGTTTGCTGCCGAGGCGCTGTAATGGTGTCGTTCACATAATGAGCACGACAGGCTCGCCTGAAGGCAGCATGGATGTAGCTTCGAGGCAAAGCCATTAGAAAGTTGCCAAAGGAAACGCTGCAAGAGAGGACAATGGACAGCATAACCTTGGGCTCAGCACTACAAGGCAATGTGAAGGTGAGCAGAACTACTACTGACTGACCCACTCGCAAGCATTCATGCGAAGACTGACACATGTTCAGCAAAGGCACCATTCTATTATAGCGCTTCTCAACAAGGTACATCAATTGAAGGATTGCCTGCAATGCATCTTCACAGAAGAACCGCAGCGAGGTCGTTGCCAAAGTGACAATCCGACGCGTGTGAGCAAAAGAATTGGCTCCAGAGGTAGCATTGAGGCTGTGTGCTGCCTTCTGGCTTGCGCCCAACATGGTTGCAACAAGTCGCACGAGACGACGTGCAGCAGAAGGATCAAACATGTTTACCCAGCCAGGAATTTCCAGGAGAAATGGCCTCATCTTCTCCAGCTTGGAAGATTTCCTGCACTCCTGCAGAATGTGGTCAACCGTTGTTCCTTCCTGTGCCCTCCTGCCAGCCGTGTCTGCACATGCATCTAGCTCTGGAAGCACTTTCAACAGCGGTTCGATATCACTGCTCTCGAACTCATCATTCACGGCAGCTATGAAAGCACGGTAACCGAACTTTCGCTCGGGATCTGTGCCATCGTCGTCCGTTTCGAAGTGGAAGGTGACAGAACTCCCATCAACAAAAACGAAATGCTTCTCGAAGCTCTTGCCTGACATCATACAAGACCTCGGAGCATCGTCACTATCGGAATCGCGGGCTGCTTGGACGTAGAGTTTCGTGGCACTGTCATAGCAACAAGATTTCTTCGAAAGCACGACAAAGAGTCTCTGTGCACCAGGAATTTCGACTGTATTCTTTCCGGCGTCTTCTAACGAATATGGATGCTTTGTTTCCAAGGTTGTCCAGCTGCGGGCAGAGAGCCTCAAACTATGACTTAGATAGGACTTGATCTTCCTTTGTCGCATGGAAGATGCTGACAACAGAGCAGCCTCTAGCTTCAAAATGTCGATAAACTCCAGGTATGCATAGGGGCGCTGTGCCCCACCCTTCTTGGGTGCGAACACTCCCTCTGGTATAACAGGCAAGGACCTCTGCATCTCAAAGATCACTTCGTCATCTGCAGGCCTTCCCAGCTGCCATTTCCCATTTTCGGAGAACCTGCGTTGGACGACAGAGTTTCAGGCTTTGGACTATTTCAGGCTTTCGCTGCGGGTTTCAAGGTGCTGCTGTTGAAAACTTGCCTGGTCGAAATCACCATCTCGCTGCTGATGTGCTTCCACTCTGGGTTTTCGTTTGTCCAGCTAGGCGTTGCGATGTACAAGCCATCGACAAGCAGCGACCCAGAATCGACCACCCTCACATGCAAGCACTCAGAAATGCTCCGACGAAAGTCGTCGAATCTGCTGAGAAAGTCCGTTGTGTCATCATGTTCTTCCAAGAGCTGATAGGTGCCATGCCGTTCGAGACGAGTAGTCTCAGGCTCCTCAGCCTCCTCCTCCTCCTCCACCTCCTCCGCCTGGCCGTCCAGCTTGACCTCATCGATGTCCACAATCAAAGACTCGAAGTGCAGCAGCTTCAGCAAGGCTGAAACGTAGTTTTGCCAATCCGTGTCCTTCTGGTCCTTCTTCTCCGTCTTTGAGATCATGAACAGATAGTATATGGCTGCACCAAAGTAAAGGGCAAACTGAAAGATCAGCACTCCTATGACGAAGACCATGGCAGCGAGAATCCACAGCGGCCAGCCGCTGATGTAGGCGATCATGATGAAGTTCACGTCCGTGTACACGTCGGCACCCGCGAGCGTGCCCAAAAAGACCCTCATGAGAATGGTCGGCAAGCTGGTGACTTCCTTCGAGAAGCCACAGAGCGCATGGACAAAGAGCTCCAGAAGCCGGGAAGCCATCATGAAACTAAAGAAGGTCAGGTGAGCTTCCCACGGCAGGCCAGTGGAGACACTCGCCCTCCCCATCGCTTTGAGGGGGACCCAGATGATGCCGATGAAGTACACGACGACGAAGAGCCACATAACACATCGAAGTGCGATGCCCGTGAAAGACTGTCGGGTCAAGAGCAGCACAGGAGGCGTTGGAGTCGGGTCAGTCCGGAGGAGGTGCATGCAGACGGCCAGGAACACGAAGGCCAAGGTAAAAAGCATCGCTGCCGTTTCATAGGCCCCGGCCCTGTGGTAGAGCTCTAATCTTGTCCATCCCACGAAGAGCGAACTCGCCTCTGGGGCGAGTACCAACGCCTCAAGATCCTCCCCACTGAGACTGTGACCTATGTGCTCTCTCGGGGACTTTGTGGAGCCAGCGATGGAACCTCGGAAGGCTTCAAGGACCGTCGGAGGCACGGACACCACGTCGGAAGCCAGAAGCCACTTCACGTTCCTGCACGCTTCAACTTCTTTTGAGGTCTGGTTGTAGAGCAGCACCCCGCGCAGGCCGGCGGAATCGAGCAAC
Organism: Symbiodinium sp. CCMP2592; assembly: GCA_905221615.1. Classification (NCBI taxonomy): domain Eukaryota; class Dinophyceae; order Suessiales; family Symbiodiniaceae; genus Symbiodinium; species Symbiodinium sp. CCMP2592. The sequence goes on along the minus strand of CAJNDT010003334.1, from coordinate 775,740 downwards.
TTTTGTGGGTCGAAGGAGGCCATGTCGTACTTCGCCAAAAGCTCTCCGAACTGTGCACCATCTCCTGTATTGCCGTGTGTTTCTGCTTCGGACTCCATCGCCTCCTGGATGAGAACAGAGACGATGGATCCTGCGGAGTTCTCGCCACTCGATTTCGGCTTTGGCATCAGATGCACCGACCTAGGCATCCCGCAAACTAGATCACACGGAGTGCAAAAAAGGACTTCGGCGCATGCGAGCCTCAAAGCAGGGGCTAGATAGATCTTCCATGCGTGGTGGCAGAACTTGAGGAAGGAGTTTGACGGCGTCCACGACGAGGACGTGATGGGTGATCCGTGCACGAACTGAATTTCCATGGGCAGCATCATGCCTTCCACTTGGTGGTGGCTTGGCATCAAGATGCGAACCTGAACAGAAGGCTGCTAAAGCCGTGCTTCGGGTAAAGAAGGCACACAGCTCTTGGGACTCCTAAACCCTTAATCTCTCAATCCCAGAGGTAGGTCCAGGGACTTGTGACAGATGAAATCGCGTCGCGATGCCCTGGTGTCCGACGGAGAGGTGGCCCGCATCTTCCTGCCCCTCAGCTTCGCATGTAGCAGCTCCGGGACTGTTTTGCAGCCGAAGCGGTTTGAGGTTTAGGGTTTAGGGCATGTCACAAACTTGCAGTAACAATCTTGCCGCAAGCATCGGGCATGTAGTCAAGAGCAGACAGACAACAATGGAAAAAATGTTCCAAAAGCCAGCCAAAGCTCTGGTTCAATGAGGATCATTCCAGCATGGTCTTTTCTTGTCGGTTCGCGCCATGTGGGATACGAGTAAGACACTCCGGAGTTCGTCGAAGGTGTTTCCCATGCGTTCCTGCAAAATCAAGCGACAGAACCAGTGGAATCTCTTTGGAATCTCTTTGCTCTGTAACCCAAAAGCTGAAACTCTAAAGCGAGATCTGAAAGCATGCCAACTTCCCGTTGAAGCTCCACGGGATGGAGACCGGGTAGCCCAGTGACTCCTGTGCATAACGCCACAATGCACCAAGTCTGGTCTCGTACATTGCTGTACCGCTGATTCTGCGCAAACAAAGTAAACATCCCTAAAGGCCCTAAACCGTAAAAGGCCCCAAACTCTATGCCAGCGAACAGCCCAGATGCTGCAGCACAAGAGTTGGCATCCAGCGATTCTGCCAAACTGGCGAGCGTCGCGGGCAGAAACAGCACGCGTCCGACCCACATGGCGGTGGGAAGGGGTGGTCTCCGCAACTTTTCAACTAGAACAGCGACTCATAGCAAGATCCTGCAGGTCGCACTCTACGAATGATTCGGGAACCTGCTAGTCTCCTGCTACCTGGCACAACTCAATGTGGCGCTTTGACCACACATTGCAGCCAAAAACGCGAAGACATCAAGATCTGTGAAATTGCAACTTCAGCAAGCAGTCTAGACCGATTGGAACAGAACATAGCACCCTAGGAACCTGGAGCCTTTCGCTTCCAGCACACAACAAAGCATCAGCACTGAACAGGAACGAAGAAGTTACAAACTCTAATCCTTGACGCAGCTGACACCAAACGGAGATGTTCACACGGCAGCAGAGACAGCGTCTCAAGATGCGTCGAGTCAGCAGCAGTTTCTTCTTGTCCAATCCAAATCCGAATCGTAGCTGACAAGCTTCCCTCCACTGTTGGGCCGCGGACCTGTGACGCCGCCAGTGACTCGGAAACCCTTCCTGTGTCTAGTCTGGAAGCCTTTGAACTTTTACAGCTCCTTGCTTCTGGTGTCGAAAAGACTGCCAGCTGACAAAAGACTCATTGGAAACAGCGGATCATTGCTGTTGGATGGTATAAAAGTTGTGAATATTGTACTAATGTTCACAACATGTCACCAAATGCTTTGTTGTTGATTTTTCTGATGTGTTGAAACTGCGGAGCTTGCAAAACACCAGCCCGTGGCCGTGGCATGAAATTGCCTTTGTTTCTTGTCTCGTCATAGCGGCGATTGGCAGTTACACAGTTAGCAGTCGTGTCGTGTGTAATGTCTACACAAGAGGCAAACCGACGATTTGCCACGCCTCCATCCAAAACAGTTCAGACAGAAACGGCCGCACTCCAGCACTGTCGCCCGACAGGAAGACTGAAGTAGTCAGACTGCAGCCCTGCGAGCTCGTCAAGGAAAAGCCACCACACACCGACTAATCGAGATCACAGCTGAAGTGCGTTGTCGGCAAAGTCCACAATTTTCATCCTGAAGCCCTGCGGGCGACTCTTGCAGGCCACAAGAGGCGGTGTGATTCCTCGAAAAAAACGCACCGGAAAATAGAACTGGCGACGGATGGGCCCGCGCACCAAAACGGAGACCGGCTCTAGACTCCAACCAGCAGAGGGGGCCCGGTTGTGGAGTCGGCTGAGAGGATTTCGAAGAAGTCCGAACCGAAGGCGATCTACATCTAGTGGAGCCTGCGGTGCCGTAGAACCTGTATAGTTGGTTCTGCCGGACGTTCTGCAGCTCCAAGCCAGCTTGGTTGAGCTTTCGAGGTCTTACTCGGGCTGAATCGGATCGATCTATGGGTTCCTTTTCCTGGGGAGGCCCATTGTGGCGAAGCCAGAATTGCTTTCGTTTCGTGGGCCCAGAAACGGGGTCGTCCGCAGCATCATTTCTTGGGCTCATCCTGCTTGTATATCCACTGGAGATCAGTGTCAGTTTGCAATGTCATGGAGGTATCTCGAGGATCTTTTTAAGCCAATCGAGATCTTTGATTTTTACTAGGATGCATCGCTGCGACAAGATCATCGAGGCTTCTGTCTAGGATTGCCAAGATCTATGGAGTCAGCAACAGCCAATAGCTTGCAAGATCATCGAAGCTTGTTGAAGCCTTTTTCTAGCTCCAGCAAGTGGACTTGGAGCCAGCTCCGGCTTCGAATCCTCTGTAGTAAAGAAAGAAGAAAGGCAGCGCCCGTGTTCGTTCAGGTCCGAGGCTTCTGGTGACCCCTGTAATACATCAGATCCACAAACGTGTGGCTTTGAAGCCACATCAAGGCCACTTAACGTGTGGTTTTCAAGCCACATCAACGTGTGGTTCTCGTGCCACATCATCTGGGCAGTTACCGGGTCCCATTTTTTGCCAGGAGTCCCAACCGGGTCCCACTGGGCCCATCCACCCACCTTCTGCGTTACCGATCCCCGCTTATCTGGGTGTCTCCGGGTCCCGTGTTTCCCACACAAGGAGTCTCATCTGGTTGTCACCCATATTTTGCAAGCCAGCCCATCCGGGTCCCACCTGGGTCCACCCGGGTTCCATTTTTCTAGAGCCGGGTCCACACCCCGTTTAGGTTTTAAAAGTTTAAACGAACGGCAAGGTGGGACCCATGCACGGTTTTTGTGCATGGATAACAAACATTTCAATTTGCCTTTGTATGCCCAATTTTGCTAGTTTCACTGCGTGTCTCCGTAGGTCAAACGACGGCTCAAGCCCAGCGGGAAAATAGTGTGGGCCGCCCGTGTGTTGACAAGGGATTAGAAGTTGACGTTGGTAAAAGGTTTTAAACTTTCATGGTAGAGGAGCTGTTGGTGAAGACCAGCAGCTGATTAAGCAAAGATCCAGGGAAGCCAGCTGCGAGCTGGAAAGGTTGAAAAGAGACAAAGAGAGAGTGAGCAGGAAGTTAAGGTTAAGTCAAGTCCGAGAGCATCCTGCCGGAGGAAGAAAGAGACGTCGAAGCGAAAAGACCTCGGGCCAACCAACGGAAAATTCGGAATAAGTGAAGGATTGCAGAAACAATGTCTCAACAAGAGCAAGGTCAATTTGGACCACAGCAGCAACCACCGCAGCCAACGGAACAGCCACAACCGAGGCCACAGCCTACGCAGCAAGAGCAGTTTGATCAGTTGATGACGAACCTTGGAAGAGCTACGGAAGCGATGACCACTGTAGCAGCTCAGACAGCAACGCAGCAGCAGCAGCTGACAGGTGCGCTTACAAGGTTACTGGAAGCTCCAGGAACAAGAGCAAAACCTTCTGCGCCAAGCGAACCAGCAGAACCCTCAACAACGACGTTCGATACAGGAGGAAAGATCCTCAAAGCGCCAGAAGTGTTTAGCCCCGGAACTTTGGAAGAAGAAGTGTCGCAATGGAGCGACTGGGCGTTTACGTTCAAGAACTTCTTAGCGTTCATGGATCAAGGATTTATGGATGATCTGAAAGCAGCTGAAGATGAGGAGAACGAGATCAAGCTAGCAGGATCATTCTTTGCAGGAAAAGATGCAAGGAAAGTTCGAGGAATGAAGCTGTATTCGGTATTGAGCAGTTACCTGAGAAACAGACCACTGAAAGTGCTCAGAAGTGTTGAGAACATGAACGGGTTCGAGGTATGGAGAAAGCTGAAAGCTGAACTCGAGCCAAGCTCCCGATCACGGAGTCTAGCCATGGCACAGGCATTGCTTGGATTCCCGGCAATGAGCAAAGGAGCATCGCTGATGGATTACGTCTTGACATGTGGGAAGCTAGTGTCAGAGAACGAAAAAATCAGCTCAACGAAGTATGATGACAACCTCAAGATAGGAACACTTCTCAAAGGAATACCGAACCACCTCAAGCAGCATATCATGGTTGACATTTCGGAGAAGACGACGTATGCTGCGCTAAGGACAAAGCTACTGCAATACGAAAGAAGCAACCAGACATGGTCAGCAGAGAACATATTGGGATCATTAAGCGTCCAAGCACCAACAGCAAGTGGACACAACAAGGATTGCACAGGACCACTCCCAATGGAGCTAGATCGGTTGAACATGAAAGGAAAAGGTGACAAAAGCAAAGGTGGAAAGCATGGAAAAGGTGGAAAAGGTGAAGGAGACAAAGGAAAAGGTTACGGTTGGAAGAAGCGAGGTTTGGGAAAAAGGACGACGAAAAGGATAAGGACGAGGTTACGGAAAAGGCAAAGGTGGAAGAAAGGAAAAGGTGGTCAGAATGTGAAGTTAAAGGCAAAGGCTACGAAGAAGAAAGCGGTAAAGAAAAAAGGACCAGTTTGCTGCACTGTGAAAAGCTATGCCATGTTTTTTCGAGCCGCGTCAGAGCCACGTTCTTTCTGGCAGCGGAAGGTTCTCGTTTGCTCCTCCTAGTTTTCGTGGCGTCGGCGGGCCTCGGCTGCTGCATCGAGCAAGCAAAAACAAGCAAAACCCACACAAGAAAAGCGGTGGTGAAACGGAAATCACTGGCGAAACGATGTCACCAAAACCCATCCTTCAGCTACAGACCTGAAACCCAAAACCTGCAACTCCAATTCTCCTTAAGCAGAAACATTGTTAAAACGGTGCTCAGAGCTTGTGGGTTTGGGTGAAAAAGGTGTGAAGGCCTTCCAAAATCCATCTAAAGACCCGCAAAGCTCCCACAACCTGCCTAAAACCCACTAAAAACCTGCGCAAAACCCACCGAAAGTCAGTCAACCAAAAATCCATGTTTAAAACAGTGTCAACACCACTTCTTGAATAAAAGCATAAAAAAATGTAGGTTTTCACAAGAGCATTGAAGAGAAGCGTCTTGCTAGAATCTGTAAGCAAGAATCTCCATGTCTCCGCCAATGCAAATCTGCAGACCGACACAAGACTCCGCTTTTGCTCATGCGACCGTCTTGCTGGCTTGCACATTGTTCCGTCTAACTCAGAGATGATCAGCCACTTCGAAAATTTACTCACGTGAATTTATGGACCAGTATCAGAGCTTCGCTGAGTTCAAATCCCTTTGAGCGGCCTTAGAACGTGTGGCGGTGCTTGGTTCAGAAATCGCACACGAAGACGAAAGAGAAAACACACTCGACAAAGTTGATAATGCATTGCCTTTGCTCGGAATATTTCAGTTATGTGCAAACTTATCAAGTGAAATAAAATCAAATGCATTGAAACGGAATTGGTGCAATCAACATCAGACAAAGTGCAAAACGTTTTAAGAAAAGCTATGATCAGAAGTCCAACAGCAAGGCGTGAGACTGAGCTTGCGTCACCAAAACCAGCTCACACTCCAGCCAGGCCCACTACACCAACTGGTTAAAACTTTCAAAGCTCGCGCAACGAGTCATCGCAAGAAAAAGCAACGATACCTCTGTTTCAATGTTGCAAGTGCATTCCAATCCAAGCATTGAATATCGAACCGTTCTTCGAGCTAACGGCATCTCTCGATGTCAGTTTCCTTTAACAAACGCAAAACGCTTGCTGCGTGTTGCAAAACAACAATCATGATGGAGTCACAGAGATTTCGCTCAAGAAGTTCAAGACTCTCGGACTTCTAAATGTCTTGCACTTTGTTTCAAGCTTTATTTTGACAGATTTGACGGACTCATATTCAAGACCAAAAAAACGTTTCGAAAACGTGCGCAAGTGTCGACACCGTTTGAGACGTAACCGCAAAATCCAAGCTTCTTGCGCAATTTTTGAAACCCAATGCTTTTCTCCAAGGAAGCATCTTTTCCAATTATGTTTTGAGGCTTTGGCACAGCCTTCGCAGCAAACGTTACACTGCCAAACTGAACTTGTCCGGTTTGGTGCATGACTTGGACCACAACGCTACAACCTGTGGCCGGTTGGACTCTAGCATCGCAGGACAACGCAAATAACACAGAGAAGAGGGCAAAGCAAGGCTAACGGCTTGCAAAACAACTTCCACCTTCAACTTTCACTTTAACTGTAGAGAGCAACCTGGCAAAGCCAGAATTGCTTGTGTTCTGCGGGTTAAAATGGGTTGCTGGGCTGGATGCCAGTAAATAACTTGTACCAAAGCAAGTTTGTAGCGCGCCACCACCACACCGTGTCCTTTGTAACAAAAAACAAAGATGGTTTTGCCTTGTCTACTCGGAAGATGGCGAACCTGTTTTCCCTGAAGAAGAAAGCCAAGCAGCGGAAAAACAAAGTGCCGTGCACACGTGATCGCAGTTCCAACCAAAACGGGAACGGCAAGAAAGAGCGACTGAGCAGGAGACAGCACCACTGCCATAAGAGATAGTTTTGCTGAACAGCACGAGATCTTTTGCAGCTACGCAGCTACCAGACGACAGCTGCTTATCGAAGGCTCTTTCAGTTAGAATTTTGGCTGGTTTACTTCTGATCGTGCTCTTAGCTGCGGCATTGCACGGCTGTGAGGCTTTCCGGTTGTCTTTGATCTATCGTGGTGAACGAGCGCGTCCGAAGATCTGGTGGTTATTGAATGAACTGAGTGGACTCTGTTCTCGCTGCCCGCACTTCGTGATTGAGTCCAAGCAAAACCGGCAAACGCCATCGTGGCGCCGGCTCCAACACTTTGTGGGCAGAGAGCACGAGCATCGATCCGCAGCATTGTACTTCTCTTTCTTGACTGTGGTGTCCTTCTCTGCCAGTGCTCTATAACGTTAAGACGGCCTGTCTCTTCTTGTAGGCCAGTCTCAATCGCGATTGCTGCCCGCATGATGGAAGGCTTCCATCTAGACGCAGGAATTTCATCAAATGTTTTCCAATCCAAGTGTCTACAAGGCATCCTCTTGCTTCCGTTGGATGATGCCTTTTTCGGTTTGCAAGCACAGCCCATCTCATCCGGTCCGCTGGGCTATTACATGCTCTTCAGATCAGATTGGAAGCTCAGTGCAGTTGTAGTGTTCTGGTTACGCGGCACTCGAAAAATGGACTTCTACTTTCCAGCACGCCTATTGCCTCCCAAGTTCTAATCCATCGCTTGGTTGCGGGAATTTCATTTCCCGGCTCGTGGCATCGGTCAGTTCCACCACGACATTCGACATACGTCGAAAGGTCTTTCTCTGCCATGCCATTGCCTGGGCCGTGGTCACATTTGACTTGGGCTCCACCGACTGTCTTGGACAGCTTTGGGCGACGGCCCACGGTTGTTGTGGATCGGTCGCTGAGGCTTCGCAGCTTTACTGAACGGCCAACACCGGCAAAGCCTGTGCGCCGCAGTTTGTTGTCGACTCGGTTAATTGCCCCTGTTTCACCGCTGTTTTCTTTGTTTGTTGGTTTGTTTGTTTGTAGGGACCGAGTGCTACAGCTGTAGTCGACGAGGCCCGCTCACGCCAAAAAAAAATTTTTGGCGTGAGCGGGCTGTAGCATGTGTGAGAAAGTTCTGTTTGCAAGGTTAACATGTTTGCGAGCGTTCCACTTGTTATTTTGAGTTTTGAAGGAACACCGGCAAAATGCAAAACAGAGCTGGCGAGGTGTATATACTGTTGCACGCAACGGCCAGCTGTGCACACAGATGTGGCATCTGCTCGACGAAAAAACGGCATAACTGGGCCCCAGAAATGGCTCCCAAATCTGAGCTCTAATCTGGGGCCCCGAATTGCGTGAGCTTGTATGTCCAACGAAGAAAGCCAAAATCGGGAGCCCCGTTTCGGTGCCCGGACTAGAGCTGCTTTTTGGAACCCGTTTCAGCTGGAAAACTGCACGGAAAAACAAAATTCCTTCCGCATGCTGTTTGGATCAACGTCCAAGAAAGCCAACATGCTGTGAAATGTGAGATACTTTTGGAAAATTTGCCAAACTTGCCATCGGCTGCCGTTTCAAGACAAGTGCTTCTGTTCTTGTTCGTACAAGATCTTTCCCGCACAGGGGAGGCCCTTCGAGGCTTCCTACGATTCTGTAGGAAAAAAGAGCTCCTGCAAGTGGAGCTTCCCAGTGCAAAAACAGCCCACGTACAGCAAGCAATCGAAACAGTTGAAGATACAAGCTGAGATTAACATCTACCAGTAGATGCTGCAAAATCCTCGCATCAGCGTGCCAGCATTTAGCCGCAGCAAACTTATCAAGAGCATTACCACAGGAGGGCGGCGAGCCTCATGTGCATCAGAGGTGAGCCTGTTTAACGTCTTTGGTCTCGACCCAAACTGCAGATAGCAGACGTGCTTTTTGCAGCCTTACTTCAAAGCAGCAAATCCAAATGCAGCGCAAGATGTGCGATGGAACTGGGCCACACCTGCAGCCACTGTCCTGAACATCTTCTTCAGTTCCACTCTTCTCTGAAACATAATGCGCGAGCTGGAGAAACCATGGGAACCCACATGTACCCCACAGGGAACCGAGCTGACACACTGCAAGAGCCAAGGGAGCCCGCCCAGACCTTTGCGCAATATATGCTGGGAAAACCATGGGAACCCACTTGCAATGCTGCAAAAAGCAAGGAACCCACAGGGAACCCACCGTCGATGCTGTTAAACCATGGGAACCCATTAAAAATGCTGCAAAAAACTAAGAAACCCACAGGGAACCCAGCTGACATGCTGCAAAAGCCAAAAGAGCCTATTGGAAAACCATGGGAACCCCCTTCAAATGCCGCAAAAACCCGGGAACCGAACAGAGAACCCACCGTATCGACGGTGAAAAACCATGGGAGCCCATTTAAAAATGCTGCAAAAACTAGGGAACCCACAGGGAACCCACCGTCCATGCTGCAAAAACCATGGGAATCTACAAGACAGCTAAGTGAAGAACATACACAGACCACCCGAAATGCTGCAAAAAACAAAGGAACCCATATGTTGCCCACCTGAAGTGTTGCAAAAAACAAGGGAACCCACAGAGAATCCACCGTCGATATTGTTAAAAACCATGGGAACCCACTTAAAAATGCTGCAAAAACTAGGGAACCCACAGGGAACCCACCGTCCATGCTGCAAAAACCATGGGAATCTACAAGAAAGCTAAATGAAGAACATACACAGACCCACCCGAAATGCTGCAAAAAACAAGGGAACCCACATGTAGCCCACCTGAAGTGCTGCAAAAAACAAGGGAACCCACAGGGAACCCACCCCATCTGCTGCAAAAACCAAGGGAACCCACTTACACACCCTTTGGGTAGTATAACACTATTAGAACGGTGGAAGGTCCCAGACATGCCGGAGTCAATCAAACTCAGTTGGCAGCTGAGTATTATACCACCGGCTTTGTCCTAAGGGTGAAATCATTTGCCCGCCACCTCTGGGCTCGTTCAGGTTCCCTCGTCTGTATCCTCACACCCTGCAGCATACAATCTCGAATCAAACTGCGGCGGATCAGTAGAGTCTGCCTGTCCTAGCTTTCTGCAAGCGGACAATTTCGGATCCAGATTTCCCATGCTGCGCGTTGCTCTACGTAAAAGACTACGGCGCTCAGCTTCGACCTTGCAACAGGCTCAACATTCCAGAAGCGAATGAGCATGATATGACGGGCTCACATTCGTGCATTCGGAAAAACCTGCTAGATGTCAACAAAGAGTTTTGGCTGCCCACATGGACTACAGCAAGGCTCACTTAATCATCCTAAACCCTACACCGCAACGCAACCACGTTTTGTGGCCTTCAGAAAAAGAAGGCTGGGATTACGTCAAAGCAAGGCTTCGTCACTAACTAGCCGGAAAGTTTACCAGCTGCTCAGGCAACAGTTTGGGCAATGCTCATACATTCACTGGCTCAGATGGCAGACCTCATTGCCAGATGGCAAACCCCACTCCGCAGAATCATCGCTTTTAGTGCCGGGCTCAAAGCCCGTAAAACATTCGTGCCCTGCCTCAGACAAGGCTTGCACACTGCTGAACCGCTCACACTCAACCGAAGACGAAGAAGTTACTAGCTGCCACGCAACAGTTCGGGTCACAGCCAAGCTCTCTCACCCACTGCTTCGGCAGGGCTCGCACCGCTGACCACTCTCAACTCCGGGCTCAAAGCCGTAAACATTCATTCCCTTGGAAAAGAAAGAGCGAAGCTTGGTCACTGCTCACCCGACACCGAAGAAGAATTTACGCGCTGCAGGCAGCCGTTCGTCGCAGCAAAGCTCACTCATTCACACTCACTGACTCACGTACTAAAAGCTGGCAGAGCTTAGTCACTGCTCAACAAATACTCGCTGCTGGGGCAACAGTTCAACACCAGAGAGGCGACAGCGAAGCTCACTGCCCGCTGATCACTCTCAGTGCCGGGCTCAACGCGGGTAAATATATTTGCGCCATCGTGTGAGAAACGACAAGGGTTAAGTACTGCGATTCAGAAAGCTGCCGTGCTACTGTTTTGGCCTGGGCAAGTTCAAACATCTACATTCGACGGGGCAGCAGACAGAACCATGCCTTGCTAAGTCGTTTTTGCTCTGCTTTCAGGATCTTAGCGACTCTGCGCGCTTCTACCTGCTTTGGACGAAAGACAATCAAGACATCTTGTAGACACGCAGACAATACCACACCTTTGCATCCTGACGCTCCTGTCGCAGGCGGGCCAGACGGGCGGACAAGGTCTCCTAGCAACAGGCAGACGAGGAAGGACCATTTATTTACGAAGGACGTTCTACACTCCTGCGGCAACTCCACTCTTTGAGGGGGAGGAACAGGAGGTGCTTCCACGTCGGACATCGTTGCAACACATGGGCCAAAAGAACGCTCGAATTACGGCGCCAACTCCGGAAGCTGTTCTCTAGGATGCTTGGAAGGGCCTCCTCTGTGTGAGAAAGTTCTGTTTGCAAGGTTAACATGTTTGCGAGCGTTCCACTTGTTATTTTGAGTTTTGAAGAAACACCGGCAAAATGCAAAACAGAGCTGGCGAGGTGTATATACTGTTGCACGCAACGGCCAGCTGTGCACACAGATGTGGCATCTGCTCGACGAAAAAACGGCATAACTGGGCCCCAGAAATGGCTCCCAAATCTGAGCTCTAATCTGGGGCCCCGAATTGCGTGAGCTTGTATGTCCAACGAAGAAAGCCAAAATCGGGAGCCCCGTTTCGGTGCCCGGACTAGAGCTGCTTTTTGGAACCCGTTTCAGCTGGAAAACTGCACGGAAAAACAAAATTCCTTCCGCATGCTGTTTGGATCAACGTCCAAGAAAGCCAACATGCTGTGAAATGTGAGATACTTTTGGAAAATTGCCAAACTTGCCATCGGCTGCCGTTTCAAGACAAGTGCTTCTGTTCTTGTTCGTACAAGATCTTTCCCGCACAGGGGAGGCCCTTCGAGGCTTCCTACGATTCTGTAGGAAAAAAGAGCTCCTGCAAGTGGAGCTTCCCAGTGCAAAAACAGCCCACGTACAGCAAGCAATCGAAACAGTTGAAGATACAAGCTGAGATTAACATCTACCAGTAGATGCTGCAAAATCCTCGCATCAGCGTGCCAGCATTTAGCCGCAGCAAACTTATCAAGAGCATTACCACAGGAGGGCGGCGAGCCTCATGTGCATCAGAGGTGAGCCTGTTTAACGTCTTTGGTCTCGACCCAAACTGCAGATAGCAGACGTGCTTTTTGCAGCCTTACTTCAAAGCAGCAAATCCAAATGCAGCGCAAGATGTGCGATGGAACTGGGCCACACCTGCAGCCACTGTCCTGAACATCTTCTTCAGTTCCACTCTTCTCTGAAACATAATGCGCGAGCTGGAGAAACCATGGGAACCCACATGTACCCCACAGGGAACCGAGCTGACACACTGCAAGAGCCAGGGGAGCCCGCCCATACCTTTGCGCAATATATGCTGGGAAAACCATGGGAACCCACTTGCAATGCTGCAAAAAGCAAGGAACCCACAGGGAACCCACCGTCGATGCTGTTAAACCATGGGAACCCATTAAAAATGCTGCAAAAAACTAAGAAACCCACAGGGAACCCAGCTGACATGCTGCAAAAGCCAAAAGAGCCTATTGGAAAACCATGGGAACCCACTTCAAATGCAGCAAAAACCCGGGAACCAAACAGAGAACCCACCGTATCGACGGTGAAAAACCATGGGAGCCCACTTAAAAATGCTGCAAAAAATTGGGAACCCACAGGGAACCCACCGTCCATGCTGCAAAAAACCATGGGAATCTACAAGACAGCTAAGTGAAGAACATACACAGACCACCCGAAATGCTGCAAAAAACAAGGGAACCCATATGTTGCCCACCTGAAGTGTTGCAAAAAACAAGGGAACCCACAGAGAATCCACCGTCGATATTGTTAAAAACCATGGAAACCAACCCACTTAAAAATGCTGCAAAAACTAGGGAACCCACAGGGAACCCACCGTCCATGCTGCAAAAACCATGGGAACCCACTACCACCTTTGGGTAGTATAAACCCACTATTAGAAACGGTCGGGAAGGGCCGACCATGCGGAGTCAATCAAACTCAGTTGGCAAGGGGCGTTGAGGATGATTACCACCGTGCCTTTGTTTTTTTGTTGTCCAAAGGTGAAATAATTTGACCGCCACCTGGGCTTCGTTTTCAGGTTTCACTCGTCGTACCTCACAACCCGGCAGCACCACAATATCGAATCAAACTGCGGGGATTCAAGAGAGTCTGCCTTGTCCTAGTTGCTGCAAGCGGACAATTCGGATCCAGTTTCCCATGACTGCGCTCTCTACGGTAAAAGACTACGGCGATCAGCTTCGGACCTTGCAAAAGGCCAACATTTCAGAAGCGAATGAGCATGATATGACGGGCTCACATTCGTGCATCGGAAAAACCTGCTAGATGTCAACAAAGAGTTTCGGCTGCCCACATGGACTACAGCAAGGCTCACTTACTCATCCTAAACCCTACACCGCAACGCAACCACGTTTTGTGGCCTTCAGAAAAAGAAGGCTGGGATTACGTCAAAACAAGGCTTCGTCACTGACTAGCCGGAAAGTTTACCAGCTGCTCAGGCAACAGTTTGGGCAATGCTCATACATTCACTGGCTCAGATGGCAGACCTCATTGCCAGATGGCAAACCCCACTCCGCAGAGTCGCAGAGTCATCGCTTTTAGTGCCGGGCTCAAAGCCCGTAAAACATTCGTGCCCTGCCTCAGACAAGGCTTGCACACTGCTGAACCGCTCACGCTCAACCGAAGACGAAGAAGTTACTAGCTGCCACGCAACAGTTCGGGTCACAGCCAAGCTCTCTCACCCACTGCTTCGGCAGGGCTCGCACCGCTGACCACTCTCAACGCCGGGCTCAAAGCCGTAAACATTCATTCCCTTGGAAAAGAAAGAGCGAAGCTTGGTCACTGCTCACACGACACCGAAGAAGAATTTACGCGCTGCAGGCAGCCGTTCGTCGCAGCAAAGCTCACTCATTCACACTCACTGACTCACGTACTAAAAAGCTGGCAGAGCTTAGTCACTGCTCAACAGATACTCGCTGCTGGGGCAACAGTTCAACACCAGAGAGGCGACAGCGAAGCTCACTGACCGCTGATCACTCTCAGTGCCGGGCTCAACGCGGGTAAATATATTTGCGCCATCGTGTGAGAAACGACAAGGGTTAATTACTGCGATTCAGAAAGCTGCCGTGCTACTGTTTTGGCCTGGGCAAGTTCAAACATCTACATTCGACCGGGCAGCAGACAGAACCATGCCTTGCGAAGTCGTTTTTGCTCTGCTTTCAGGATCTTAGCGACTCTGCCCGCTTCTACCTGCTTTGGACGAAAGACAATCAAGACATCTTGTAGACACGCAGACAATACCACACCTTTGCATCCTGACGCTCCTGTCGCAGGCGGGCCAGACGGGCGGACAAAGTCTCCTAGCAACAGGCAGACGAGGAAGGACCATTTATTTACGAAGGAAGTTCTACACTCCTGCGGCAACTCCACTCTTTGAGGGGGAGGAACAGGAGGTGCTTCCACGTCGGACATCGTTGCAACACATGGGCCAAAAGAACGCTCGAATTACGGAGCCAATTCCGGAAGCTGTTCTCTAGGATGATTGGGAAGGGCCTCCCTGTGAGAAAGTTTATGTTTGCAAGGTTAACATGTGTGCGAGGTTACACCTTTTATTGTTGAGTTTGGAAGAGAACACCGCAAAATGCAAAACAGAGTGGGCGAGGTGTATATACTGTTGCACGCAAACGGCCAGTGTGCACACAGATGTGCTATGCTCGACGAAAAAACGGCATAACTGGGCCCCAGAAATGGCTCCCACATCTGAGCTCGAATCTGGGGCCTCGAATTGCGTGAGCTTGTATGTCCAACGAAGAAAGCCAAAATCGGGAGCCCCGTTTCGGTGACCGGACTAGAGCTGCTTTTTGGAACCCGTTTCAGCTGGAAAACTGCACGGAAAAACAAAATTCCTTCCGCATGCTGTTTGGATCAACGTCCAAGAAAGCCAACATGCTGTGAAAGGTGAGATACTTTTGGAAAATTTGCCAAACTTGCCATCGGCTGCCGTTTCAAGACAAGTGCTTCTGTTCTTGTTCGTACAAGATCTTTCCCGCACAGGGGAGGCCCTTCGAGGCTTCCTACGATTCTGTAGGAAAAAAGAGCTCCTGCAAGTGGAGCTTCCCAGTGCAAAAACAGCCCACGTACAGCAAGCAATCGCAACAGTTGAAGATACAAGCTGAGATTAACATCTACCAGTAGATGCTGCAAAATCCTCGCATCAGCGTGCCAGCATTTAGCCGCAGCAAACTTATCAAGAGCATTACCACAGGAGGGCGGCGAGCCTCATGTGCATCAGAGGTGAGCCTGTTTACCGTCTTTGGTCTCGACCCAAACTGCAGATAGCAGACGTGCTTTTTGCAGCCTTACTTCAAAGCAGCAAATCCAAATGCAGCGCAAGATGTGCGATGGAACTGGGCCACACCTGCAGCCACTGTCCTGACCATCTTCTTCAGTTCCACTCTTCTCTGAAACATAATGCGCGAGCTGGAGAAACCATGGGAACCCACATGTACCCCACAGGGAACCGAGCTGACACACTGCAAGAGCCAAGGGAGCCCGCCCAGACCTTTGCGCAATATATGCGGGGAAAACCATGGGAACCCACTTGCAATGCTGCAAAAAGCAAGGAACCCACAGGGAACCCACCGTCGATGCTGTTAAACCATGGGAACCCATTAAAAATGCTGCAAAAAACTAGGAAACCCACAGGGAACCCAGCTGACATGCTGCAAAAGCCAAAAGAGCCTATTGGAAAACCATGGTAACCCACTTCAAATGCTGCAAAAACCCGGGAACCAAACAGAGAACCCACCGTATCGACGGTGAAAAACCATGGGAGCCCACTTAAAAATGCTGCAAAACTAGGGAACCCACAGGGAACCCAACGTCCATGCTGCAAAAACCATGGGAATCTACAAGACAGCTAAGTGAAGAACATACACAGACCACCCGAAATGCTGCAAAAAACAAAGGAACCCATATGTTGCCCACCTGAAGTGTTGCAAAAAACAAGGGAACCCACAGAGAATCCACCGTCGATATTGTTAAAAACCATGGGAACCCACTTAAAAAATGCTGCAAAAACCAGGGAACCCACAGGGAACCCACCGTCCATGCTGCAAAAACCATGGCAATCTACAAGAAAGCTAAGTGAAGAATCAATGAAGAACATACACAGACCCACCCGAAATTGTTCTGGCGAAAAAAACACGGAAACCCCATATTAAGCCCACCGAAGTGCTGCAAAAAAAACACGGGGAACCCCAGGGAAACCCACCCCATCTGCTGCAAAAACCAAGGGACCCCTTAACCCCTTTGGTAAGTATAACAATAATTAAGAACGGTGGAAGGTGTCCCCCCCAACATGCCGGGAGTCATCCAACTCAGTGGCAGACTGAGTATGTATACCACCAGGCTTTGTCCTAATGGGTGAAATCATTTGCCCGCGCACCATCTGCGCTCGTTCAGGTGCCCTCTTCTGTAATCCTGCACACGCTGCCGCGCTACAATCTCGAATCAAAACTGCGGCGGTCAATAGAGTCTGCCTGTCCCTAGCTTTCTGCAGGGACAATTTCGGATCCTATTTCCATGCTCGCTTGCTCTACGTAACAAGACTACGGCGCTCAGCTTCGACCTTGCAACAGTCTGCACATTTCAGAGCAATGAGCATGATATGACGGGCTCACATTCGTGCATTCGGAAAAACCTGCTAGATGTCAACAAAGAGTTTTGGCTGCCCACATGGACTACAGCAAGGCTCACTTACTCATCCTAACCCCTACACCGCAACGCAACCACGTTTTGTGGCCTTCAGAAAAAGAAGGCTGGGATTACGTCAAAGCAAGGCTTCGTCACTGACTAGCCGGAAAGTTTACCAGCTGCTCAGGCAACAGTTTGGGCAATTCTCATACATTCACTGGCTCAGATGGCAGACCTCCTTGCCAGATGGCAAACCCCACTCCGCAGAATCATCGCTTTTAGTGCCGGGCTCAAAGCCCGTAAAACATTCGCGCCCTGCCTCAGACAAGGCTTGCACACTGCTGAACCGCTCACGCTCAACCGAAGACGAAGAAGTTACTAGCTGCCACGCAACAGTTCGGGCCACAGCCAAGCCCTCTCACCCACTGCTTCGGCAGGGCTCGCACCGCTGACCACTCTCAGCGCCGGGCTCAAAGCCGTAAACATTCATTCCCTTGGAAAAGAAAGAGCGAAGCTTGGTCACTGCTCACCCGACATCGAAGAAGAATTTACGCGCTGCAGGCAGCCGTTCGTCGCAGCTAAGCTCACTCATTCACACTCACTGACTCACGTACTAAAAGCTGGCAGAGCTTAGTCACTGCTCAACAGATACTCGCTGCTGGGGCAACAGTTCAACACCAGAGAGGCGACAGCGAATCTCACTGACCGCTGATCACTCTCAGTGCCGGGCTCAATGCGCGTTAAAACATTCGCGCCATCGTGTGAGAAACGACAAGGGTTAATTACTGCGATTCAGAAAGCTGCCGTGCTACTGTTTTGGCCTGGGCAAGTTCAAACATCTACATTCGACGGGGCAGCAGACAGAACCATGCCTTGCGAAGTCGTTTTTGCTCTGCTTTCAGGCTCTTAGCGACTCTGCGTGCTTCTACCTGCTTTGGACGAAAGACAATCAAGACATCTTGTAGACACGCAGACAATACCACACCTTTGCATCCTGACGCTCCTGTAAAGTCTCCTAGCAACAGGCAGACGAGGAAGGACCATTTATTTACGAAGGACGTTCTACACTCCTGCGGCAACTCCACTCTTTGAGGGGGAGGAACAGGAGGTGCTTCCACGGACATCGTTGCAACACATGGGCCAAAAGAACGCTCGAATTACGGAGCCAATTCCGGAAGCTGTTCTCTAGGATGCTTGGAAGGGCCTCCTCTGTGTGAGGAAGTTCTGTTTGCAAGGTTCACATGTTTGCGAGCGTTCCACTTGTTATTTTGAGTTTTGAAGGAACACCGGCAAAATGCAAAACAGAGCTGGCGAGTTTTATATACTGTTGCACGCAACGGCCAGCTGTGCACGCAGATGTGGCATCTGCTCGACGAAAAAAACGGCATAACTGGGCCCC